>OZ038378.1:170936475-171218584 GCA_964036045.1 Eutreptiella sp. 'Long Island Sound 2002'
CCATGAGCTGCTGCTGATATGACATTAGTGTATTACTGGCCATCTACAACTGAACACAGCCTAATATCTTTGCTGCCCATATGGGCTGACCCCTCCTTATCGGGTCGCGTCTGATCACTGCGGCCCACATGTAGCCAGCTGAAAAACTGTGACCAACAGCAACCCACCCGGTTTTTTTTGTCAACCACAGTGTTACAGCACTCTTTGGCAGCAAGTAAAAAAAAAACCGACGGAAACCGGGCAGTTGGAGGGCATTTCGGGGCATGACTTCTGCAGACCGCTCGCCAACACACTAGCACGACTATGTGGTTTTCCCATCATCATCAGTGTCAAACCCCGGTGCGAGCGCTTGACCAGGGGGTCTATAGGTGTTTTTTTGGAGGCCATGGCTTTAATCCTGGCGCCAGTCAAGTGGAACGTTCGAATCTAAATCATTACATCAATGCCTATGTGCAGCTCATCCCAACTATCATCGATGCTGCCCATGGACCACTGTTGATTAGCTGATACTCACACATGCACCGCAGCCTAGGATGCACATACCACAGCCTAACCCATGCACTGCTGCCCTCAATACATGTACTACTGCTGATGCACTGCTGCCGTATGAGTCACACAACTTCTTTCTCAGCTCAGCTTGTTTTAGGACTGACTGCCAACATGAAAAACCAAACCCTGCCCCTCCACTGATCAGCTCAAAGGTCAAACAGAACCTCCATGTTCCAGGGCCCCACCTGATGCACAAATGCATACCACAGCGAAACACATACCCAAATAATAATCTTTAAACTCCAACACATCATCCTCATCGATAGGCACCTGGGCATTGATGATGTATTCTTCTGGTGCAGTGTATGAAAATTTCCTTGGCACACGCCCGCTGCTGCTGGGCAGACCCTCTGCTGCGACCTGGAGTGGATGTATGCATGCTGGGGGACTGGGTCCGGTCTGTGCACACGACCAACACCCTGCCTTTTAACAGATAACCACCGAGTGGCAATCTTTGTTGTACAAATGCACGCATTGAACACATTTGCCCTTGCGGCGTGCTTGCCTGCTTCTTTTGGCCAACAGCGGTGTGCATAGGAGCGAGGTACTTGACAGGTGCCCTGCCTGCCATGCACCCGGAGCATTGCAGAGGACACAACAAGCCACAACCGCCCAATCGAGAAGCCGTTTACATCCTTTGTTGACACATATTATGGGAAAAGGGGGTAGAAGAGTCCACTCATATCACCAACTGTGCTTCACAGGCTGTACAAAGCGCCACAACTGCGAGAGGCTGGTGCTGGTGCTGGTGCCCTCTGCCCTGCACGCAGGACAGATGGGCTGGCGGGACCCGGAGGGAGTGTGCAGGGGGAGACAAGGAGGGAAGCGGGGAGGGTGGAGAAGGGCAAACAGCAAGCAGGTTGTGAACTCGTGCAAGAAAATCCCCTCCACTACCGGAGTGTCCTCTTGAGGGTACCACCTCTTCAAGGGTGCCACAGGTCCAGGCAAAGGGGGGGGGGGATAAAGTTGGACTATGTTTGCTGTTGGCACTTATGGTTAGTTGGGGGGGGGGGGGGTTGCCAATTGCAAAAAAAACACACAGCACACACATGAACTCTCATTAGGGAATCTTTTTCCACAATGCTACCCCCGTAAGGGGGCATGGATGGACCAAAGGGGGTGCAGGGTTTCCACCCTCCGACTGTCGGTTGAGCTATTCAGGTCGAGTAGGTTTGCAAGATGATACTTCCAGTTTGACGTTCTTTTTTTTGGTTGCGTTTTTCGGAGGGATGCCTCCGGACTAGAGATGGTGGATATAGTGTTTCTGCGACTCGGTGTTGTTGTTTTTTTTTGAGGGGGGGGGGGGGATAAAGGCTGTGTTTGGGCTGCAATAGGTCAGGTGTGGACCCGCAACTGTGCTCCAGCCGCACCTGCCTTCAAAATGACCTTCATTGCTTTCTCAGTCTTTTGGGGGGGGGGGATATTTGTGTGTGAGTGTGGAACGCCTATTCCCCTGCTGACAAATGCAGCTGACAATTGCAGCCTTCCAACCATTGTGGCACACACGTTTCCCTCACGGTTCAATAAAAGTATCCAGCGAGAATCAGCCATTCTTTGTTACCGTCCAACCACACATCCCGTCACACCCGAAACACCCACCCCTCTCTCAGAGAGCCCCCTTGCTGTAAGGAGCTGCAGTGGGATGCCCAAAGCGTCCCCAGAATGCTGACCATGCAGCCCACATATGCTGTATTGCTCAGCATATGCTGTGCATACTCCGGAGGGTTCCCTCTGCAAACCTGAACAAATGTGCATTGACGCAAGTAGGGAACGGTCCATATTTCTTGACCAGTGAGACACAGTTCACAGCTCACCACTCCCCTCAATCATTGAGTGGGAGCCGCCCCTGCAGCCCCTATCTCAAAAAAGCTAGCTCCAACCATTCTCAGGATCTACAGCAAAGGAATCCACAGCACTGTGGACATCAAGCACAAAAAGCAATGGAGAAAATTGGCACACAGCCCTGTCCTCAAGACACCCCAGACTTGGGGGACAAGACTCTTCACTTTGCACAACGTTGCAGTGCTGCAAGACCCTGATGCATCATGGACAGACAAAGGTGGCCACCGGTGTGTCGCAGGCACAGGTGATGCATGCACTTGGACACCCACTGGTGTGATACATGCACAGGTCATGAGTGCAGACACACCAGGTGGCCACAGATGTGATACAGGTACAGGTGATGCATGATACACGGAAGGGTTCCAATCGCTGGCTGAATGCAATCTAACCATGGTGAAGTGATAAGCATCACCATAATGCATCCGGATCCTATACCTGGTGTACACGCTGCTGAGACACAGCAGCAGTAGCATGAGCAGTAGCACCCAGGACAGCGACTGCTAATGCCAAAGTAGCTCGCCTCTTCTTCTTCTTCTCTTCTTCTCTTCGCTTCTGCTTCTGCTTCTTGGGCTTCCCTTTGGACTTTGGCTCGCCATTTGGCTGGTGTGGGTCCTGGTTTGGCTGCTGATTTGGCGGCTGTGTTTGCTGCTGCTGTGGTTGACTGTGCTGGTGATGTTGATCTTGATGGTGGGGTATGTAGGGCGGTGGGGGTGGAACTGGCTCAGAGTCCTGCTGGTTTGCATGCACCTGTGACTGATGGTGATGATGGTGGTGTTGATGATGGTGGTGATACAGACCTTGCTGACGTTGCTGGGGATGGTGGTATTGGTGGTGGTGATGCTGCTGCTGAAGGGGCTGCTGAATTTGCTGCTCTTGCTGAAACTGCTGCACTGGCTGTTGATGCTGCTGCAGAAATGGCTGCAGCAATTGCTGTTGCTGTTGATGACGTTGTTGCAGCAGCGACTGATGAGGTTCCTGCTCATTTTGATGCTGCAGTTCCTGGTGGTGGTGCTGCTGCTGCCGCCGCAGCTGTCGGAGCGAGCCTGGCTGCGCACTTTGTTGTGACGGGTGCTGTTGCTGTTGTTGATATTGCTGCCGATTTTGGTGTGTGGTCTGGTGGAGGTGATGAGCAAGGCTATGGGTCTGGGAGGGAGGGGATGGGCTGACCGAGGGGGTCCCACGGCAGCGCCTTGGTGGGACAAACACCCAATGCACCGCACTGCCTAGGCCCCACTGCAAGGCCTTGGTAGAACAAACACGGCAAGGACCAACCTCCCCCACACAGCAAGCAGAAGCACGCCCTTGGCCCCAGACCATGATTAATCAATAGGGCGCAGGGAGCACAGCTATGGGCGGGTTTCCGAGGTCCCATAGGCCCCGTAGGCAGGCCCCATGAGCAGCCATGCCTTCGGACCACAATGCCAAGCCAAGCTCAACCCACACCTCCCTCTTAACCACAGCAATCCAATCCACCCACACCAACCTGGTGGGCAATAAACCCCCCCTCATCCCACCCCGGCCCAACCGTAGGCCTTAGTAGGACAAATGCCCACTGCACTGCACTGCCTAGGCCCCACTGCAATGCCTTGGTAGAACCCACACCCACTGCAATGCACTGCCCACAATGCTTTGGTTGAACACACACCCGCTGCAGCACACTGCCTAGGCCCCACCGCAGGGCTGTGGTAGGACAAACACCCACTGCACTGCAGTGTGTAGGCCCCACTGCCAGAGTAGGGCACACACCCTCTGCAATGCACTGCCTACAAAGCCTTGGTAGGACACATGCACGCTGTAGCACACTGTCTAGGCCACACCAAAGGGCCGTGGTAGGACAGGCACCCACTGCAACATGCTGCCAAGGCCCCAGTGCAGGGCCTTAGTAGGACAAAGACCCACCGCAAAGCACTGCCTAGGCCCCACCCCAAGGCCTTGGTAGGACAGGCGGTGAATCCATGAACCAACTGGCAGAATGCCTGAAGATGCTGCACATCACCGAGGGGTGACACTTGGTGACCCGGAGCCCCCTAGCCTAGCCCTGTGTTACATTTCCCACATCAGTGGTGGTGGGCACTATCCAGACTTCACTGTCTTGGGAAGACTTTGTGTGGAGCTTGCCGGACCCGGCATTGGAGGGATGCCAAGGGGCAGCAGCAGCAGCACTTGTGAGGAGCAGGACAAGTGTCCCACTCTCACCTAGTAAAATTAATTTCCCCCAGCTGTTGGGAATAGCCGATCAGGCTGCCCACCTCTCGCAGTTCTTTTTAACCCACCCTCCTGACTCAATGGGTGGGCATCCATCTCACCAATAAAAGTCCTGCTGCGAAATGGTTGGGTGAGGCTAAGGGACAATACCTCACATCCCAAATGCTCAACCAGTTGTGAGAGCACTTTGTGCACCTCTGCCTCGAACTCCTGCTTCAGCTCTGGCACAGCTTTCAGCATTTGAACTGTGCTCAGCTGCAATTCGCTGTTGATCCCCTGAAGCTGACCCAATGTGCCTTGAAGCAACGACTGAGTTTCGGACGGAGACACTTGCATTCGCTGTTGCAAAGCCCTGAAAATCTGGTGCTGGGTGTTGACATGCTCCGCTGCTAGCTGATGTGGCGAATGCTGTGCTGTACTGCTACTCTCAGCCCCCTGAGACACCTGGAAGCACACAGCACAGAAACCTATGGCAGGGTAGAAACCTTTTGCAAGATAAAGATGAGAGATTTTAATTGATGGCATTCGTTGGCAGTCTTCCTTGACAACAAGGCGTCCCACCCAAGATGTGTGTACAAGTGGTGTTGTGCATGGTACAGGGGACATGAATAGAATTCAAGCAGGTGGTACTAGCAGTCCAACAGGCTGCAGCTGTTGTGGTGCCCCAATGAGCACTTTCAATATCGACATGTGCCCCTTGCCATATGAATTCACAGATGGAAATGTGACGATTTCAGCGCTCCAAAAATTTTGATTGTTGAGTAGAAGACGAAGAGGTGTGACAAAGCAGAAGGAAAGTGTTGAAGCACCGGTTATGGTGCACATGTGAGGATGATAAGGAACGGATGAGGCCTAGGAGGAAGAGGTGCATGAGATAAGTGGTATGAGGGACTGGTGCATGACAAGGTTGTGTGGAGCAACTGAGAGAGGGTGACAAGGATGAAATGCAAGTATATGGGAAACTCACATGAGAAACACAATATGGCATGATGGTGAGGAGCATGAAGAAAAGATGAAGAACAGAAACACGAAAGAAGCAAGCATGACTGCCCGGTCAGTGCACACACCATGCAAAGGTGCTGGAACAGATGAGTTTTGGCTTTGCTAAAGGATCCTTTCCACCTATCTCCTTGCCTTGCATCACTATATCTGTCCACTGATCCACAACCGTGTCCAATTCTATTGCTACTTTCCTTTTGCCAGAGCCACAAAGCTCACAATGTACCCTCAAGCTATTTGTGGCCAGGACTGTTCCTGACCGTGGCCTCTGTCACTGGACCCCCAAGATACAGCCAGATCCAAATGAATGCAGCCCACAAACACCCTGTTGCTTTTGGATATGCTGCCTACAGAATGGTTATGAAACGTCGAATAGATAACCACACTCTCTACCTCCTGTATCTTGGCCATGGTCATCAGCCTCCAGGCTCTCACAAGGAAACTCTCACAGTACCCCTCCTGCATGAGTATCACATTAATGCTGACAAAATACCAAGTATTTGGACCTGGTCTGGACGGATTGACAGAGGCCCAGCACAGGCAGCTGGAGACTTGCGCAACCCAGGCAGACGGATAGAGGTACAGGAATCACAGGTAATACCACCTATGGTCACAACAACAACAACAATTCTGAATACCCCTTAGCTGAGATACATTTCCTTGAAAAATCTGTTTCAATCATCTCCATCGTTGCTTCACTACTTCGCCCTATGTGAGCACCCAATCCATCAACCTGTTAACCTCTGTTACCCTGTGAAACCCTGTGAGTCCCTACCAACACCCAGTTTCATCATCACCTGTTCCAAATGCAGCCTGTCGTGAATCATTGCTTCCACAGACTGTAACAACGTCGAGTGTAGTCCATTCTGTTGCACTGGACAGGGTTGCATTGATGGTTGTGGTGCATTTGCTCTGACCGCAGGTTGTGATGAAGGTGCTGGTGAAGGGAAATGCGGTTGTGACAGTGCTGTGGTCACAGCCTCTGCCAAAGCCTCAATCCCATAGTGCTCACGCAGCAGATTCATGCAGTACTTTTCCAGTGGGTCAAATACTCCTGGATATGCCACCACATGCCCGTCCAACACATCCATGGGCAGTTCCGTCAGCAGCTTACACAGATCTTCTGCTTCCTCTGGGAGTAAATCTGGTAGGGAAAATGCATGTCTAATGCAAGCAGAACGTCCAAAAGAGTCCAAGCAGAACGTCTGCAGCGCATGGCTGGCATTTTCAGAACTATTGCAGCATAGTTATTCATGAGCGAGCGACGCTTCCTTGTGAGCCATTCAAAAGTGGCTTGCATTTGGACACAGTCTTCTTGCCAATGGCACTCCAATTGACACCACTTGATGCTGACATATGGTGTACATGAGCAATGTACACCCAACGACTTAGCAAGCATGCAGTGCAAACAGCATTTACACACCCTTGGTAGGATCTGTTGATACAGTTAGTAGTTCCCGTAGTAATTCAGCATCCGAGTCTTCCTGCATGGGTGATTGCATATTATAAACCTGAGGCATGCTAACTTCCATGAGACCAGCACAGGGTAAGTGTCTGGCAATTTGCAGTCTGTGTGGCAAGGACAGAAATGATGAATGCAACCGACAACAAGCCGAAATTTGGATGACAGCTAGGTTTCCAGCTGGAAAATGAAAAGTTTACACCCCCCTCTGTGCACAAGAAACATCAAGGTACACAAGAGAGAATATTACAAATTGTGTCTTGTAAGGCGTGCTTGCAGGCCTTGCCGTGGTTGTGACTGGCATGCCACATACACACACAGGAGGGGGGGGGACTGGGTGTTCACCTTACCTACTGATGGAAATTTGTGCCGATGACAGCTGACAAAAATGAGCTGACTTGGCCCATCGACTTACAGCAACAAGCATGTCCATGTGCCAAGCATTCTCATTTGCCAAGGAGGGTGTGAGGCACGTCCAAAGGTGATTTTTCTGCTAACCCAACAATTTTTTTCAAATGGACTTTTCCCATTGTGCCCTGAAGTCATGTAGTAGATATTACAGCTGCTGCCATCCCAGAGACAAGAAACACAACGACCATGATGCATCACCAGCCCAACAATGGGCGGCATCAGGTAGTGGGACAGCAAAATCGAAATAGAAATGTGATGAGACCAAGATGCTGCAATATGCACAAGGCTAAGTTCAAATCTACAGCAAGTTAAATTGAAATCTACCAGGAACTCTCTCAATCACATCTTTGCCATGAGACATGGATGACAGGCAGAAATATTCAATTTTCAAAAATATATCGCTGACTCTAATAGGCATAGCCCTTGCTCCAACCTCCCCCCTCCATTGTGAGAACAACAGTAAAGCTCCAAAATTTGCCGGAAACAGCAGCTACTGTTGTTCTGACAAGGGGGAGGGGGTCCTTTATGAATGGCAAAGTAGGACATGGTTCCAAAAGTTGCAGAAACAACAGCTACTGTTGTTCTAACAAGAGGTTCTCACAAGTGTTGGGGGGGGGGGGGTAATGCAGGCCGCCAAAAGCCGAAGTTGCTGAAGCAGTCGGGTGCTGGTCCAATTTCAAATGCAGTATTTGAGAACACATGCACTGAGGCTCTAATCACATGGTTGGCTCCTCAGGCATCTGTCGACATTTCCAGAGTTTGAATAATCGTCGGTGTGCATGCATGGCCAGTGAACGACAAAGCCTGTTGGCTTTCAAAACCAATTTGCGGCTGCATCAAATGGCAGTGACCACGTGACAAAGTTCACAGTTTTACCCCTGTGAAAAGTATAAAGTTACAGCTGTTGGCGCCAGTGTTGTTCAATTTGAATGTCAATTACACCAAAATTTTGGGAAATGCAGCTTCCCCATAGTGGCTTTCATTGTTGGCCAAAGGGCCTATGGTCATGTTGTGCACCATTGCTCCGGTCTCTAGCATGAGTCAGGTTCATTCAGCATCACCCAAAGTCCACTTCAAGGTCTCAGGATGTGTCACGACCATAAACATGGGTGCACATGAATTGCAGCCAGCTATTTCCTGGCCTTCTCTTGAAAGTTTGGCTGTATTGGCATGCAAGCCCATAAACTAATGGTAAGTTGGGATGTATTTTTTCAAGGGGACACACTATCAAATATGAGAATGCGCTCATTTGCTACTCTCCATCACAGCCCTGTTGCAAGGTATATTGTGGCTTGCGGAGATTACCAGCTGATACCAAATGCCATTAGTTTAGAGTATTAGTGCAAAATGAACCTGTCCAACAAGTGTTCAAACCATTTGTTTGCTTTTGTTTCTGATGCAAGGAGAGAACAATCAGTGCAAGAGCTGTAAGCAAGCCCTGCAATACCCTAATACAAGACAGGTTTACAAGCCAAGTTGGAGGCATTGATAGATGGTAGAAAAGAAATATACATGTTGACACAATTGGTTGAAGGGTTGCTCCTTGGCTTGCTATGCACATATGTTGAATGAAATAATGTCAAAACCCAGGCAAGGGTAGCAATAGACTGCTTCACAGCACTGAACCATGCAGGCTGTCTGCTTGATTTGATGCAGCTTATGCGCAGCTTGTAGGATTTCTGGGCAGTTCGACTTTCACAAGCAATTGCACATGCATGAAGCATGCTGGATCTTTATGGAATCCAACTCAAGTTACAGCCCACAGATCCCGAATTGTTTGATTGTTTTTTTTTTGGCGAAGCTGCATCAGTTCTGCAACAGTGCAAGTCAGTCTCAGAAAATAAGTCAACCCACAGAATATGACATCCCAAATTATTTGAATTTATTTGAAGGTGCATAAAAATTGTGGCCATTGTAAAAACTGCATAAATTGTGCAAACATGTCCTTGTATTGCAGTTAGGCCATGAGGCAACGGATACTGGGCTCGCATACGCCCCCGTGTCACAGGCGCATGGTCATCACCACACTCAGTTCAATGTTTTGCCTTGCTGCACTGCAGCGCAGACCAGTTCGGTGCCAACTGTAGATTCGCATGCGCCACTCCGGGTGGCTTTTGAATGTGCTTTGGCTGTCTAGGCGTTGCAGTTATTGCAGTTAGGGAGGGTTGTGCAGCTGAAATATAAAGGCTCATTGGTAGTTACAAGCATAATACATTGTTGCAGTAGGCTTTTTATATATCCCATCTATTTAGAAATTGTGCAGTGCATTCATCACTCACTAGCTTTCCTAACAGCTTTGTTTTTTATATCTACACCATTTGTACATTCTAGTTCACAATTTCTACAAAATTCTGTGTAAGTTGTGCACAAACAGGGAAGGTTCCATGGTTGCTAACACTAAAGCCACCTTTGTCACCAAAGGTGAGGAAAAGCGGGGGGAAATGGGGGGGAAATGGGGGGGACACAGGGAAAACGGGGGGGAACGGTGGGCCATGAGGTCAGGTTTTGAAATAACCAGCATGATACTGACTCATGCCAGACTCAATCAGTTTGACTTCCGAATGTTGCCTTGGGTTCGCCCCCCATCAGCAGCTATCGAATGTTTCTGGGTCAGGTTGAGGTCAGCTCATGGATAGTGCACACCCAAATCAGTAGGTCCAACCCCCATTTGTTAGCCCTGGTGTTCTCTGAACTGAAAAACGGCCACTTGATAATGTTCTGTTCTCAAAACACCAAAACGATCCCTAGCTTCCTCCCATGTCTCGTCCACTTGTTCATAAAACTGAAAAAATGTGAATGATACTGCCCTTCATAAGCATGACTAGGGCAGTTGCATCTTGTGCAGGACATCCAACTTCTCATTGTCCCTGCACTTATCCTGTGCATCAACTACAGAAGGGGTGGAATGGGGTGGACCGTACCGAACCTGGCCCCATTATTTGATCCACACTGTTGACCCCACTCAAAACCTCTCCTGTGTTCGACTCCTTGTGATAAAAAAGGGGCCTACAACAGGGTAGGCAGGCCTAGAACAATCACTGAATATTTAAAATAACACTTCAGATTTAAGTGAGGTTTAATCACAACAAGCAGAAAATTCACCAAAGCTGCAGAAACCAGGGTTTGCAAAATTCTATTGCCTTCGGCAAGGCACCTCAAAGAGAGGCTGGCAGTCAGCCAATCAGCTAGCCAGGCAAGCAGTCAGTCAAGTCAAGCAGGCAGGCAGGCAGACAGGCAGGCAGAAACACACAGTTTGGCTTTTTTTCAGTTGCAGACTACAGACTACGATTACAAACATTGGGGAACCCCAGGTGTGCAGGATCAATGAGTGATCGAGCCGTCAAACACTTGGCAAACAAACCACCTGGCGTTGGTTCAAATCCCGGCTGGGCGATCGGCTGATCGCCGGCTCAGCCGATCAGCCCTTTTTCATACTCGACCCTGGTTCAAATCCTCCTAATCAAAAACTTTTGACTTCCCCTCAAACCCCCCCTAAAAAAATGGCATCCAGTTTCAGGTGGATAGAGGCCTCAAAATCAAAAAATCCATTGGCGGATTGTTTTGTTGGGCAAAATAATGATTTTACAAAGGGTTGGACATCCAATATCATGCCTTGGGGTACGCTACGCAAATGACCCCCAAAAAAGGGGGGGGGGTGTATGGCGTCTGCGCCCGCGCTTGATCTAACCACCTCTCTTCAAGGTGATTTTGTGGTTTGACAAGCTCAACAGGGTTGGACTCAACAGGCAGTAGTGGGTTGGGTGGGGGTGGGGTTGGGGGGTTTGAAACAAATGAAGTTCGATTGATGCACACCAAACCAAAAATTCATGCAAACAGTGGTGTTTGAGGGTGTTACTTACCTCAGCAAGGTACTCAGGAAATCCCACCAAAATTAGGACATGATGAGCCGTACACCAAAACATGCCCAAACCTAACCCTCTACAGGTTTCACACGGGGCACCACAGGGCACTACAAAAGCATAGTGCAACAAGGTTAGCTGTCCTTTATTGCCATTAGGGGCATCAGCAGTAGAACACAAGGCCTTTGCGGGCAAGTGAGAATGGTTTTAATTTCATGCTCCGCAGAGCACAAATGGCACCCAACAACTAGGTGAAAGAGTCATTTGTGAAAACATGGTCAATTCCCAAATACCATCATCCGTGCTTCATCATGCAGATAATGGATGAGTCATTGTCCAGGGTCTTGGTCAGAATTAGAATCAGAACCAGACTCGGAATCAAAGTTCGCATGTACAAACACCTCCAATCTTGTTTCTTGGAGTCGAAAAGACAGTTTTGGTAAAGCTGGGTTAGATCAAGCGGGCAACTACCGCAAGGTTACTGGCACACTGAAATTTTATTGTCATCATGCTGGTCCAATGTAGAAGCCCCACAAGGTGATGAAGATGGTATGGACACAGATGGGAGGCAGGATAGATAAAAATTATGCACCATCTCTGGCCCGTTCCACATGTACTTCAGATGAGAGTGCAGGGAGCACTTGCTCACCACCAGCACAATGGATGTACGTGGCACCTATGCTGGTGCACAAACCTATATCAAAACAAATGACACCTATGCTGATACAGAAACTTACTGTGCAGAGGATGACATGGTCACAGATGCTTTGGACAGTTGGTCAGAAAGAGGGGAGAGGCCAAACTTGTAAGAGTTTTCCTTCTGCTATCAACATTGTGCCTCAGTGGCTACCCCAGTGTTTCCGTTTGTTGTATTGTGAGTTTATGTACCAGCCTAGGTGTCATTTGTTTTGTTGTAACCCCCTCACCATCTTCAAGCAATTCACCATCACTGTGCTATACATCTTCATCTTTTCCAAGGTGTCTTGTACTGCAAAACCATATCAATAGGCAATATTACCCATTGCAGTCAACCCTGGTCCCCCATTAAAGAGGAAAGCCCAGCTATCTGGCTCAAATTACAACACATATGCTGGAAAGTGAGCCAAGCTTGAAGGTGTAGACGGAAAGGAGACAAACATTAAGCCATATGACACCCTTGACAATGGATATCCACTGCTGCAAGCCAATTGCCTTCCATGTCATCTGCCATTTGCTATCTTGTCATGTACAGATGCGGTGCAAATCTTGCACCACTTACGTGTCTCCTCCTCCAACTCCCACTTGTTGACTCCTCACCCAATATCCCATTATATGCACTAGCGCAAGAGGCCCATATGGGAATTCAACCAATATCAATGTGTGAGGGCGTAGTGGCACCGCGCGCACACTATACCCAAAACTAGGCAAAAAATGCTAATTTCTTGGCCCAAATTGTCAAAATGCAACGCATTATTGACACAACCTCCCTACGAAATAGTGGTACAACCGCGAGGCAAAATGAAGTTGCTCTTCTTTATGAAGTGGCGTAACAAGGTTTTGGCATGTGCACGCCCTGCCCTGCACCGCCCTGCACTGCCCTGCACCCCTCTGCACTGCGCACTGGACATGGACAGCTACTGTATTTGCAGGCCCCCTGGGGGCACGATGATGGCCTCTGGCCGCGCTTACAGCGCCACATGGTGCGTAGTCCAACACCTCCCGGGCGAGTAGTCCCCCCGAAAGCACAGTCAGAAGAAAAGCATCAACTGGGAAGCACAGGGGGGGGGGGGGGCGGTCAGCCTCAGTCTCTGCCACTGCCACTGCCACTGTACCCCCCCCCCCCCAAAACCTCAGTTTTTATGGAAAACTTCGGTTTTGGCATGTGCACGCCCTGCCCTGCACCGCCCTGCACTGCCCTGCACCCCTCTGCACTGCGCACTGGACATGGACAGCTACTGTATTTGCAGGCCCCCTGGGATAAAATTTTTGACTGTCATCCCCCCAACCAGACAGGAAGGGGGACCGTGCACGGTCGCACCGCCTTGTCGCGGTCTGCAATAGCCCCCCACGCTGCCCATTGCGGCGAGCTCACCCACAGGCGCTCTTTGGCCGCCGCCTCGATCACTGCTGCCCTGCCCCCCCTCCCGTCCCATGCTCGGCTGATGGAGTCCGCTGGATTTAGTGCGGACTGTACCCAGCAGAGGGTCAGCTGCAGCCCCGTCCAGCGGAGGCGGTGGGCTATCCTCCGCAGTATGCGCTGCTGCTGGACCTTGCCTGCCCCCGCCCTCCCCCAAAGGAGCTGGGCCAGCGCCCCCATGTTGTCCCCCACGAGCACCAGGCGCCGCGCTCGTCGCGCCTGCGCATCGTCCAGCGCCACCAGCGTCCCCCACAGCTCAGCCGCCTGCTGCGTGGTCACCCACGCCGGGCACAGCGACAGATCCGCCCCCCCCGGTCCCCAGGAGCCGACGCAGTAGGACGGGTCATTCCCCGTGGTAAGGGCACACCTGGCCGCGTCCACAAACACGCGCACTGCTGGCCCCCCTGCGGTGGTGTCCGGCTCCCAGCCCCGGTAGCACTGGGCTATGGCTTCGCAGAGACCGCGCACCACTGCCGCCGGTGTGCGCCAGGCCCAGCGCGGGCCCCAGCGCAGCCATGACCGGGCACCCGCCAGAAAGCACCCCCCCAGGTTCCCTGGGCGACCCAACCACCCTATCTTCCCTAGTAGCCGCCTCAGGGCGACATAGGTGTATGGCCTGAGGGCCAGCTTCACCCATGCCGCCACCACCGCCGCCACCGCCGATGCCGCCGGCGCCACCCTGCACCCTGCAAGGTCCACATCCTTGCCCATCCATCGCAAGGAGCGCTGCGGCGTGAAGACGGACTTGTCACTGATGAGGAAGCCCGCCTGTCGCAGGAGGCGTGCCGCACTGTCGGTGACAGTGGTCACCTCCGCTGGATCATAACCGACGAAAAGGATGTCGTCCAGGTACTGTACCACCACCACCCCCCCCTTCCCCAGGTCCCGCAGCAGGTCGGAAATAAGGGCCTGGACCAGCCCAGGCGCCTGGTGCCAGCCAAAAGGCACCCGCAGAAAAGCATACGTGTGCCCCTGGGCCGCCACCCGGATGGTGTTTGCCAGGGGGGGGGGGAGCTCCACACTCCAATAGCAGTTAGCTATGTCCAGTTTGGTGCCCCACAGCCCCCCCCCCCCTGCCCCACCCACCCTACCCCCCAGGTCCCTGAGGAGGATGGCCAGGCCTTCCAGCGACGGCAGCTTGAAGGGACGGGCCTTGTACTTGCATCCCCGGTTGAACATCTTCATGTTCACAATCAGGGCGCATTTGCGCTCTGACTTCCACTTGACGAAAACCTCCGCATTCGCATCCCCCCCCACCACGCTGACCAGGCCCTGGGACGCGAGGGTAGAGAGGAGGGCTGCCACCCGTGGGCAGCGGGAGGGGGGGAGGGGGTGGACACGCCCCCCCGCCCTGCCAAACTCCGGGTCAGCCCAGTCCTTCCAGACGTGCGGCGGGACTTGTACGCGCCCCGCGTCCCCCAGCCCACGCGCCGCGAGCTCCACAGTGACGCGCGACTGGTCGTTCAGGCGGGTCGAGGAGCCCCCATCGAGCGGGATCTCGCCCCCCGCCAGGAGGTGCAGCGCCTCCTCCGCCAGCGCCAGGTCCGCGGCCGCTGCCCTCTCCTTCCACGCCGGGCGATCCACAGCCCACTTGATGGATTCCGCCCACCACGCCTGCAAGAGGGGCAGGACATTGTCAGCAGGGGCCTTCAGGCTGCGCCCCATGTGGTGCGCCGCCGCCTCCAGGTGGTCGTTCCAGTCGAGGCCGCACCTGGCGCACCGGGCAACTGCCAGCTGCATCTCCAGCCGCTCCGCTGCGCCGTCTCGCCGGCGCCCCGCCGGGTGCCTGGGTGCCTCTGGTGCTCGCCCTTGCTGGCGTGACTCGGGGCACAGCCGCGGAACGGGGGGCTGCGGTTCGGCGGTCGGCCGCTCCATTTGCGGCCTGCTTGGCCCGGGGCTTTGGGGCGGGCTCAGCCCGCGGTGCCCGCGCTGCGGGTGCCGACCGGCCGCGGGCCACGGTTCGGTGCACGTAGGCCTTGCGTTGGCCTTCGCGGGGGTGTCTGGCGGCCCTGCGTGCCACCGTGCCGGGCGACTCGTCACTGGAGGAGCCCAGTATGATGGTCTCCTGCATGTCGGAATCGCCACGCAGGCCGGTCCCTTGGCCGCCATGGTTCCCAGCGCGGACATCGGGTGGGGCAGGGGCGGCGTCCGTCCCGTCGGGGCCGCGGGGCCCAAGCGTGCCGAGCGCCCAGAGCTGATACGCGTGGACCGGCCGGATCTCGACCCCAAATCCCGGCGTTGGCCAGGGCACGTTGTCGGGCAGGAAGAACTCCCATCCAGGGGGCGCGCTGGCATACCTGTGCGCCTCCGCTTCGTTGTCCCATCGGCCAGCCACCGCGATGCTGGCGACGGCCGCGCCGAACGCCCGCATGGCCGCAGCTCCTCCGCGTCTCCACGCGTGCCACCCCATGGATTCCCACCCCGTGGCAGCCAGCAAGCCATGGATCGCCGCCTGGAGGTCGAACGCGGCAGCCATAAGCGGCACTGACGCGGGCCTGCTGGACACCCACGGGTGGGCTGCCATCGCCGCGCGCCATGCTTCGGGCCACGCTCCCAGCCGTACCGTGACCCAGTCGTCGTCCTTCTTGTCGTCGAAGAACCCCAGCACGCACCGCTTTCGCAAGTCCACGGGCCGTATGCTGGCTGCTTCACCCACCCTGAGGAGAGTGGCGAAGGAGATGACGGCAAGGCCCAGGCAGAACCAGTCGAGGGTGGTCCTGATGCTCCGGGCCATGAGTCGGAGGGTGACCAGCTCGGCCCATACTTGGGTGGGTCGTGGCGCGGCAGTGGTGGTGGCGGCACCTCGTGCCATGAGCCAGTGCACGGGCCGCACCGTGGGTCGTATGCATCCCAGCTTCTCCGCCAGGCGAAGGGCTGATATGACGCCTCGCAGTGTCCCAGGCTGCTGGCCCATGGAGGCGCGTCGGACGAGGTACTGGGACAGTGCCCCCGCCGCGTCCAGCTCGGGCCAGTGCGCCGCGAATCGGCCCACATCCCTGAGGATTGCTGTCCACCGCTCCACGGTCCCAGGGGACCACCGCCGGATGGCCAGCGCGAGGGGCTCCTCCATGTAGTTGCCCCACCATAGGCTGTCCACTGCCGACCCCGCGTATCGGAGGCCGAGTGCCCCGCCCCCCTCGTCATTGGCGCCCCCCTCGTCGGCGGGCCCATCCCTGGCGCTGGGGCCAGGTTCTTCAGCAGCTGGCCGGCGCTGGGGCCGGCCCGGCCGGAAAGGGCGGGGGGGCCTGGGCAGGCGGCGCCGGGCACGGCCCGCCCACGGCCCAGTGGTTGCGGCCACACCGAAAACATGGGTACGGGGGGGGTCCAGTCGCGTCATAGGTGCGGCCCGTGCTGTGCGCTGTGTACAGGCTCTGGCTACCCACGGTACTGAACCCCCCCCGGTACGAGCCCGCGACGGAACCGGCGACTGAGGGGGCCCGCCCCTGGGTACCACTGGCACAGTCCCTGGCCCAGTGTCCGTGCATGCCACAGCGGAAGCATGCCCCAGGGGGGGCAGGGGCCGGGGCCTGCGCCTGAGCCGGCGCCTGAGTCTGGGTCTGCGCCTGGGTCTGCGCCTGGGTCTGACTCGGCGTAGGCTGCTGGGCCTGGGCGAACCACCCCTGTGGCGCCGGCCGCGCCGCCGCCCCAGCCGGGTGGGTGGGCGTAGGCTGGCAGTCCCTGTAGACCACCTTCCACACCGCTTCCACAACCGCATTGCCCCTCCCAACGGGGTCTTCCGCTTTGAGCCAGGTGCCCAGGGCCTGGACGAGCTCCTGCTGCCAGAGCCAGGGAAGTTGCCCCGCGGTTATCTTGGCTAGTTCTCCCTCGGATAGGGGTGGTACCTTTGGTAGCTGGAGCTCCCGGATGCGAGCCTCCAGCCGTCGTATCTCCGCCTGCTCCGGGGACTCCTGCGGCTCCTGCGGCTGGTCTTTCGGCGTCTCCTCTGCCTGCTCCCGGGCAGGCGGGCTGGGCTGCGGCACCGCCTTCCAAGCAGCCGCCTCAACGTCGAGCCGCAGGTCCGTGGATCGCTCAAAGAGGGCCATGTATATGAGGGCCGTCGGGGCGTCCAGCCCGCCGCCGGCCCACTCCACCGCTCGATCAACGCCCGCCACGGACAGGCCATCCTCCATCAGCCGCTCCTGGTACCGGGCAGCCATGATGCCGGCCTCCGCGCTTTCCAGGAACCCGTACGCGGTAGCCGCAGCGTGATCTCGCCACCGCTCCCAGCGTGCGTACTCGGGGGTCTTGACGGGGTCCAGGTCCATGTCGTCCCGGTTGAAAGCCAGCCTGGCCCGCTTTGCCCCCCGGCTCTCCCCACCAGCCGCGTCCGATGACCCATTCGATGTATCCCCCGGCATGGTAGTAGTCCCCCCGAAAGCACAGTCAGAAGAAAAGCATCAACTGGGAAGCACAGGGGGGGGGGGGGGCGGTCAGCCTCAGTCTCTGCCACTGCCACTGCCACTGTACCCCCCCCCCCCCAAAACCTCAGTTTTTATGGAAAACTTCGGATTGGTTCACACCCAGGCAAATTGAAGTGGGGCACTCATGTGCATGCGATTTCAACAAAACAATACGAAAAGAAGAAGAAGAAGAAGCACGGTCGGCCCCTACTAGCCTTGCCGCCATGTCCCCTTTTTGTTTGTCGGCCACCTCTGGGGTGGGGTGGGGTGGGGGGGGGGGGGCTCATTCCTCCATAGCTTCCCTAGGATCCCCCCCCCTCCCTCACGGGCATTCTTCTGGGTTCCCCAGCGATCCGACTAGCTCCTAGGGGGCGTTTGGCGCACTGTGCACGCACTATGCGCACAATGAGCCTTGTTATGCATTTACACGAGTTGCTTGCATGCTTTGCCCTCATTCCTAGTGCATTTGTGTTTGTTGTTGTGCATCCTTTCCTATAGTTTCCTATAGAATTTGGATATGAATTCCGAGTACAGTTTATGGTGATACACTTGGCTCCCTTTTTTGGTTGGGGATATGGACCAACCTACGAATTTATGCATGCCCAAACGACACAAATCTGTATGCCTATCTTGGAGATCTGCCACAACCCTCCACATTTCCTTTATGCATGTGGATGTTGACAATTTCAAGGATGATGATATCCTCGGCTGTAGCAGCGAACATATTGGTCTTCTGGTGACCATAAAGGACCTTGATGGTCCACGAAGGGGTATTGAAACCCTAAAAACCAGGTTAGATATGTTCAGGTTTGAAGAAAATGTACATAGCATGTTGTAGGAGCAAACAAACACGACACCAACACCAAGCATCAAATGTTTTTGTCTGAATAGGTAAGAATATTGCCAGCAGTAGCAAAAACATCCAAATTTCTCCTTGTCATATGCGCGCTGTGCGCGCGCTGCACCCCCCCCTAACCCTACCCCTAAGCTTGAAGGTTCCCCTGCAGGTGGGAGCGTGTAGTGGTCCACCAGCAAAACAGCACAATACAATACAATTGACATGCACACTCGGGATCTTCCCAATCACAAACATCCACTTCAATGCTTGTATTCATACCATGCCATATATTATAAGGGACATGCTCCTGTGGGCCATATGCGTAGGATGCAAAAAGATTCAAACAGAAGCATGCAAATCTTGAAAATTGCCAGTCCAAAGATGCCATATAACCTTCCACATCCCTTAGTGCATGAGATTGTGCCCGGGATTGCTTTTGGGATGACGGGGTTGGGAAGCATGATTTAGAATGCAAGCTCCTACTGGACCTTGATACACCCACAAGTGTGACGCGACCTCCAATGCGAGTGTGTCATGGAGGACGGACTCCAATACAACCGCAACTTGGAGACATATGTTGAGGCTGATCGCCCATGGTGGGCTGGCAAGGAGTATGGCATCGCTAGAACACACGACCAAGAAAAAAGGAATGGACAAATGCACACAAGGGACAGGTGGTAAATTGGGGTGACACCGAACCTCCTCCACCCTCCTAAAAGATGTTTGCTTTACATCTAACGCCCCTATATGTCCATCATATCTTGCAACAATCAACAGTAACTATGTAGCTATGTTGTCTAGCCATTGGCCTCTTGAAAATATCCTACTTTTGGCACTGCGGGCGCACACCCCGCCCGTTGTATCCCATTATACGCATGCACCAACGCAAGAGGTCTGTTGCCACGTGGAAATTCAACAATAGTTGAACATCAATGTAATGCGACCTCATCAATTCTTCACCTTAGACATGGTGTGTGAACATGGTACCTGTGGAAGAAAAGATAAAGGGGGATGCAAGCATACAATGGCACACACATGCAACGTGCAACCTATCAATTGGGACACTTCAATTGTTAAACACATCTTACACCACTTCTTACAAGAAGACCGATGGTGATAAGCTACGAGCTACTTGAGTGCAGCTATATTGTGTTTCAAAGGTTGACCCATTGTAACTGAGGACACTATCTGACTGTGGTAGCACTTGGCAAATGCACAAGATCTGAAACCATATCAATGTTGGGTGAGCATTCCTTTCATTTGTTCAACGGTTACCTCATGGTCCCATTGTTATGTGCTCAAGACAGGCAGGACTCTATCACATACACATACCTTGTACCAGAGTCTGCCCCCACCCACCCAGCCAACAAACAATTGGTTGGATGTGATCCTGGGACGGTCATCACTGCCTTCGGGTTAGCAAAGGAGAAGTGGATATTGCAGAGGTTTGGGTCAGCTTCCAAAGGAGCAAGCGAGCGCTTGGTGGGGTCCAGAAAGTGTGGCACGTGGCAGGCAGGACGGATTTTACACAGGGTCATGAGGTCACTGCGTTTCGACGGCACAGCCACTTCCCTACACACCTGGGGGCTGTTTCATTCACTATGGTCAGCTAAAAGGCACGTGACTGCCAGAATTGCAGATGGAAATCAGGACAAAACACCAGCGAACCCACTACACGAGAGCAGCGGGGACCCATCACCTTAGATGGGGAGAACAGTCAGGCTGGTTTAGCACACACACTTCTGTCAGCCCCCTCAAATCGTCCGCTTCCTCATTGCTCCTCTCCGGCAGCCTTCTCGCAGCAGTCTCCGTGTGCATTCACTTATCAACGAACACATCTCAGACAGTGAAAGAGATGAACTCAAGAACCCCTGAACCTCTTTCCCCAAAAAGAAACCGAACTAACACACCCGATCCAAACTACCATGCTGCAATGGTTCCCACATTCAACATGACATGTCACTGCCAACAGCCGGTGGGTGCCAACAGTAGGGTGGATGACGCACCATGCAACGGAAAACAGATGCACAGCAATGGACTGAGTCAACTTTCTTGGAAACGAACACAACAATGGCAACAATACGAAGAGTGGAAATGCACCAATGGCTGTTACAATAACAATGAAAGGTTTTCCAAACAGGAGTCTACATGCAAAGGCTAAGATGCCTGCACACCTCTGCGAACCTACCCTGGAGCGGCTGAGCAGAAGCCAGAAAAATGAAACTGTGGGTGAAAAAATCCGGAAAGTTTTATTACATCATCTTTCATGGAGAAGATCCCTCGGAGACCCCCCCACAATCGACTCCCAAATGGAACTGGGCTAGAACCTCTGGTTGAATAGACCTTGCTGCAAACATGCACACAAAAGCGGTTTCAAGCAACGTGTAAGCGCAGGTCAGGCTCTTTTTGGCGTTCGGCTACAGTCCAGCCCCTGCCCCTTCTTCACCAACCTTCAGAAGAACGCTGTTTACAAGTGCGAACATCGTGATTCAGCAGCTGGACCCAGAAAATGAGTTGCACAGGGCGCAGTGGTACGTTCGGAGTGGAAGCAGGTTTCGGCTCCTCGGTAACTCCGGGGTACTGCTATCATCCCCAGGGGTCAGGCTGGTCAGTCAAAGGAGGTCCGGAAGGCCACCCCCCAGCCCACCCCCAGAACCATGCCATGCTGTCTCAAGCAATGCCGCAACGGCTTGAACTCAATCAATGTGGTCAATGCCTGCCCTTCCTTTCGATACGATTGCATAGCAGCCCCCGAGCCCGGAAGCCTCGGAGAGTGCTGCGACATTGTGTTCGAGATCCACAGATATCATCGCACCGGCAAATGGTATGGACCTGAGGGGCAGGGCGTCCGCTCCCCAGCCGGCGCTGCAGCTCTCACTTGCGGCCCAGTCCAGGCCGCAAGGTTTCGGAGAAAGGGGGGTGCAAGCTGGGAGGCTAACATCCAGATCAAACGCGCTTGACCTACAAGAAGAATACTTGTCGCTGCAGCAAAATATTAGAAATGTTAGACAAAGCCAAAAACTATGAATCTGGCCTTTGGGTGCTGACACTACTTACTTACTACTTACTTACTGTGGGTGACCAACATTCCCGTTCCTATACCATGGTGCCACCCTGCAATACACCCTGCTCCGGGTACAGCCTAACACGCGCTGTCCAGTACCCACCGCGCGTGCCACCCGTGCCGGCACCTCCGCCGGGCCTACTCGCCTAGGCTTCATCCTTCACAAACAGCATCAGGAAGGCCGTGCGCGCCTCGATCTCATCGTCGTCACCCGCGTCCCCATCATGATCCCAGTCCTCTTCTGGCGGACGAAGAATGGCACCCGCGAACCCCTGGACCACCATCGCGCCGAGAGTCCCTTTCTGCACAAAACGCGGGATTATGGGGTGGTGCAGCCCTGCTACACAGGACGGCACAAGCGTATGCGGGAGTGGAAGATATGATTCGGGAAAAGAAGCAACTGCCGGACCTTCTTTGCACATGGGCCTGAAGGAAACGTCGGTCGTGCCTGCCTACCGCCGGCAGTTGCACCATGTCTCCCGACTCCCCAGGAATGCCTGCCGTGCGGTGCCTGCGGGGCGGTGGGGCCGTGCGCGCGATGCATTCCGCGCGATACCCGCCGTGCGATGCCCAAAGCCTGCCGCAGGATTCCTGCTGCGAGTGACCCACGCGGTGGTCTGGGAGACAAAATACACGCGCAAAGGCTTTGCGCGAAATGAATTCTCGTACTTTTAAGCGGTCTGACGGCTTTTGAGGCATCCTCCTCCACGTCCATCATTCCCAAGGGGTATTTTCGAGACTTGAATGCCGTTGAATCCACCAGGTTCATCGCGACAGACCCACCCATCAAGAGCCGACCGAGCACACCGCGATCAAAGGCTCATAAGACAAGCAAGCATGGCCCTAGCCAACCCGGACGACGACCCAGGGCAAGGAATTCCATTCAATGAGCTGAAGCTGATGCCATCCACGTGCCAGTAACTTGTGGAACCCCTCGCTGGTTCTAGCGTTCCAACGGGCCTTTTTGGGGCGTGGCACTTTGCCGGGTGCATTTCGCGGAGGTCGGACACAAAACACAGGGGGACCCCGACACCTCAAAACAACCCCCAGTACGCGCTGATGGGTATGCGTCACGCGGGAGGCAATGTATTTTGGCCGGTTTGGTCCATTTTCAAGCCGTTTTGCATCGGCTCCATCACGTGAGCCTCTGAATGTCTGGGGGCTCGAACAGCCCCGTGACGCCCGCAAATGAACTTTTCAACTCCCCCGGGGCACGACTGGGCGCGGGGTTGTAACGGGTGCTTGAAAGTAATTAGAATGCAACTGGTCACAACATTTGGGCAGTGCAATCAGGACTACCTCCGGACAAGCAGCGGGACTCCTGTCGTGCACCGCAACAAAGTGTCTGGCCCGTAGTAACTGGTGTCGCTCGCCTGCCAACCGCCAGGTTGACTACCCTTGGCGGTACCGCGCCAACTGCCGGCCACAGTACACCAACCGCCTCCAGTCAACGGCCAAGAATGGCGTCTAGACTCCCTGACGCTGTGCACTCGACACCGGCAACCACGTATTGTCTCCGAAATGGTACGTGGGGGTGCAGCGACACACCTGCGTTTCTGCCTGCTCCAGCATAAAGCGCACAAAGGAGACCAAATAGAAGAACACATTGTAGTGGACCGCAGGGAGGTGCGCAATGACAGACTTCTCCGCCTGTCCCTTTGTGCCCTTGGCGGCCTCGATGGCCTGGTGGTACAGCTGGTAAGGGATCACAGGTTGCTGCACACACGGAAAGGTGGCACTGCACAGCTGGGGCCAAGGGGGCAGACTGTGCACGTGGACATAATTGGTCCGGCATGCTTGTTATGGCGGCTGTGCATGCCTGTGGCATGCACCCTCCGAGTGCAAGAGGCTGCAGGGGCACCGGGTGCTCCTGTGCAAGGAGTTGCAGTTGCCCTTGCCAGGGGTGCAAATATAATCCCACCGTCAAAATTCAACCACCAGCCCAGGGCCTGGGATCAACTGGACCCTCATCACTGGCTGTGTGTGGCTGTTGGGCCTCCATTGCATAGCGAGTGGCACCTGTAAATCTGCAAATTTGTTTTTACCATGACTGTTACTATCTTCTTTCCTACCCACCCACCCACCCACCCGCGAAAAATCTCCCACAGGGAAGTTTGCCCCCGTGAAATAGACCCCGCACAAGGCACCCCCTCCCCCTGCACCTTTATTCTTCCCCCGAGGAAAATGTTGCCCAAACTTTGATCATCTGAGCTGTGCATGTTGAAATTAGCAGCTCTATTTTCCTCTGACGAATCTCACAAACAGTCAATGACGACCAACACTCACAACACTCTCACTCACAAGCAAGCAAATAAATAATGTATAGATGTATCAACAACAACAACAACAGACCACCTTCCGACAACTGCAAAGGTACCTGCCTACCGCCGCCAGAGAGTAAGGGCCTGCCCTGTCCTACAGAGGTTGCTGACTTGGCACGGTTAATTTCGTGGCCTAATTGAGAAACAAAACTGCCCACGCGAAATAGACCCCTCGCGAAATCCCCCCCGCCTCTGTTCTCAAGAGGCCGGAACTGTGGGGCCGATTCCAGCGATACAAACTTTTGGGGGGTGAGGGTTTTCGCCACTCAGCAATGGCCTGGTGAGGGGGTCCCTGATCCCTCCCTCCTGGGCACATCAAACCAAAACCCTTCCCGTTCTGGGACGTTTCTGCACAGCGTGATGCCATGCTGTTTGGAGCACAACTCAGCGAGTCGAAAAAGGGGGGGGGGGATCCCCTTTCGCGGCGTAACTGTACTTTCAAGTATCAACTGCTCTGGGCTACCCTGAACGCACTAGTCGTGATGTCCGTCCAATTGTTGGGCATGCCGATGCACACGGGCGATAGTTTGAGCAGCAATCATATCCCCGTGGCAATTGTCTACTTGCTGTGCCCTTCTAACATTCCTAGGGAGATTGCTTGACAACTTCACTTACCCGGTGTAAAGGGGAGAGGGGGGTTCAACCTGCCGGAATGTGTGTGCCTGTTTCGGCGCAGAAACCTGGCCACCGCAAAATGGGGTGCATAGCCCCGCATAGCGTCACTTTCCGCACAAACCACTGCGGAAAAGGACAGCCCTTTGTTTCTGGTTTCGAACACCAGTACGTCCGTCCTGTCAGCGGTCCAATGCACCGTATCGGGACATTGACGATCAACAACAAACAAATGCTACCTGCAACTGCTGCAAGAAAGTGAAGAGGGCCTCTGCAACCGAAGCCGGCTTCACCCGAAGTGCGTCCAGTTTGCCGTACTTCCTGTCAAGATGGTTCTTGATGGATGCCACCTGCAGTGGTTTGTGCGGGCGCTGTTCCAGGTTGACATTCCGAGGACTGGGGGCCGGAACTACATGGAGCCTATGCTTGCAATGTATCGGGTCAGGCGCAGGTGCCTGCGGCGGACCTGTGAGCAGTATGCCTCGTGCAAGGCACTTTCGTGCCGAGGATCCAAAAGAGTAAAACTGGACATGGACGAGGACCACATTTGCAAATCCTTAAATCGTTGTAGCCCAAACTATCGTCGTCACTAAATCAGCACAACCAGCAAAAATGAGATTCTATGATGGCTGCATCTACACGAACGAAGGCTGCGAGGAAAGCTGTTCAGGACTCATATGGGCGACATGAAAACAAGTGGGGTAAGTCCTGCGTGCGAAACATTGGTGCGGGCCCAGACTTGGGCGATAGGTGGGTCGTTTTTGTGTAATCCTGGTGTCATTGGTATTGCTTGTGCTGTGGCTGCTCCAGGTCAGAGGTACTAAGCATTCTTTTGTGCTGTTTGAGGGGCCACCCACTGTGTACAGATGGGGGGTTTGAGAGCGTGGCATGCAACAGCAGCAGGAATCCTCCATGTTGGAGTTGGGGGATGGCCAGGCATCGCAATCTGTAATCATCAGATTCTCAAATTTGAAGTAACACATGCAGTCTTGGGCCCATTGGACCTGTGCTTTGCAGATGTCACCATTACGCCTGTGGCCCATGCTTCGGGCGCACGTAGGGCAGACACTACCTCCACCATCCTCATTGCTACCTTCCTCGCCATTTCACTGCCAGCATCACTGTGATTGGTGCCTCCAACATCATCCCTCCAACCACCAAAGATAATTACTCTTATTACAACTCCTGTGCCATGCTGGAAAAATCCCCCTTTTTCGTGCAGAAAAAATGGTTGCCAGTACAACAGATTGATTGTGGGGATGGCAGTGGGACACTGATGGAGAGGTTGTCCTCTTTCGGGATGTAGGCAATCTTGATGTTGAGCGGACAATATTAATAGCTTTTTTTTTTAACAACCAACAGTCTGCAACAAAAATGTTCGGTGTCTGAAAGGTATACCCAGATCTTCCTTCACGAAGCAATGGTCTGCAAAAAATTGGTCGCCGTTTTACCTCAGGGCAGCGATGAACCACGAAAAAAAAGCTGCATGTTGTACAGGAATACCTGGACCCTCCCCAGGGGAGCATTGGCCCCCCCCAAAAAAATCAAGTATGCTTTCCCAATTTCCGGTATGGATTGGTCTTTAATAAAAACCAACCATTTCCGATCGCAAACCGAGGTATCCTACAGGAAAGCATTGATGTGGAAAAAATTGAAAGACCCCCCAGGCAATTACTGGGCTGCACACAAGGGTGTTTTGCATTGGTGCCATTTAATGCAACACCTTTGTGCAGATCACGCGGTTCCAAGGAAGCAAAAACAGATTGGAGCCTGGCTACATATCCTGACGGTATTGCCACACCAAGAAAAGAGTGTGGATTGTGGCCATAGGGCCCAAGGGTTCCCCATGAATACTATAGCATACCAGGGTATGGTGTGGTATATGAGGGTCTAACTGTAGCCTACGCTTGCGTTGGTAACCCGAAGGGCGCCCAGCAGGCACTCCCAGGTATATTCCCCGAACCCCTTGAACCTCACAAGCTTCAGGTCTTAAATCACACAATTTCTCTGATTCGGTGAGTGTCGTTCAGGACAAAGAAAAAGCCAGGGCCTACTTGGGCACGCTGGGACTGAGCTATACCCTAACCCATGGCAACACACACCAGGACCACATGGAAGCAGTAGCCTCCACGCTGAGCACACCTCTACTGGGTCACCACCTTCAACAAGGCTGTCCGCATTCAAGAACGAATGGGTGTCCCCTGTAGCATACTTAGCGTAAATGAAATCAATCATATACCACAACTCCTTTGGCACCATTGTAACCTGAAGAGTACAGCACAATGGTATCAGGGGAGAACCACTCGCTAAGGGGGGGGGGGGGGGTTAAAGCGTTAAAGGCAGACGGCACTAACCAAACTTCCGCATGCACAGATGACAGCAACACATGGAGTGCGTGTGGATGGAGCCTTGGGAAAGCTGACGCTGTTTGACACAGCGGTCCAAAGGGAGCTTCTGGAACTGGGTTACCAAGACACACGACTGACATCAATTGCTCTTCTTGCGGTACTTCATTTTTTCACCTCAGAAGGCAGGGCAGGAAAATGCACTGCTGGGAAGGCCCTGCTTCTCTCGGCAATGCAGGGCCAGGAATCAAGAAAAGCTTTTCTCTTTGTGTGCCTCCCCCATACACTGGAAGGGACATAAGCACACTGCGGGACATGGTGTGCCGCGCGTGACAAAACAAAAACAGTTCCCCCACATTTTCTGCCTCGAGAAAACCCCCACTTTGGGTGAGGCTGGGCCGCCCTGCGGTCGACTTATCTTGTGGCAAGAGGATGTAGGTGATGCCCTCCCTCCCATGACCGAGGCCTGTGATTACTCTGCTGTGGTCATTGGGGAGGGCCGCTGAGCCTCAAGTTGTGCTCGACCTTGGTGCGACTAACTGAGGGAGTGGGTACCCGCAACCTGATTCTTGTGTGAGTGGTTGTGCGGCCGCTGGCAGTACTCAATGATGGGCATTTCACGCAGCTGGATTAGGGTCTCAAGAGTGTTATTGTAGCAGCTCGGCGAGTACTGGGCCTTGGTGTCGAACGCCATCGTCTTGCTTCCTCCATTAAGAGCCACAATCAGGGGAACCTGCAGCATGCAATAGAAGAGGAACGAGGATGATTGATTTCATGCACACCCCCTTAAGGGAGGGGGGGTCCGAGGGGGGGTGGGGGGGCTGTGGGGGGGGACCCGCCCCCCAGGAAACCCTGAGTTGTTAGAGGCGCCGAAGGCGCCGAACAAAATGTTTGGCCTAAACTAACTTGCGGCAACGGCGCCAGTAAAACATTTTGATTGGCCGAAGGCCTGGAGAAAAATTTGCCCAATCACTTAAAAGGGGGGGGGGGGTGTCAGACCCCCCCTCCAGGAGATGCTGAGTTGTTAAGCAAAACTCTGCACACCCCGCTGTGTAGCATAGCGTGCAACGCAGTGGTAGACCGGAGCAGGACATTGGAGCCAATATCAACTTCAGACGTCCCACACAGAACCAAGACACAACCAGAATGTGCCGTAAGCAATCTCATTGGTGTTTCATTGGTGGTTCATTCATTCAACGTACGCTAGATGCTGCAGATATGAGTATCTGCTCATCAACCGATTGTTATTGATGTTTGATGATCGGAATCAGGCTCCTCACCTCTTGAAGCCACTCCCTTGCAACCAAATCAGTCAAGGGGCTCCCATAAGGGTTGCCTGATCTTCATTGTGTGCGGTCCACAAATGTGGGTGTGGACTGGAAAACAAATATCCCAGCAGCTCCTTGGTAATCTGCTGTGTTTGCGAGCAGACACTTGCTCACCAGCCGCAGACAGAGCATTGCTTAGCCACACGCGAGGTGGGATCATTTGGGCCTTTGGCTGACCTGGGCAGACCCCAGGCACCCGCTGACCCATGGAAGGGGGGTTGCCATGAAGGCTGAGCCAAATATGCCGGTCTGCACTTCTGGGTGCACGCACTGGTTTGGGCTTTTGGGAGGGAAATGTCTACATTGCTTGTCCACAGCCAGTGGGACAAGGTATTCTGAGAGGGGACAGTTGTACCTCTGCTCACAAGGGCTGCTTCTGTGCCTTGGCGTCCTCAGCGCCGGCATGCGTCACAAAAAGTCTTTCCCAAGACCATGAAGTTTGGAGGGTGCTCACCACCGCTGATGTGGGGAATGTCACACAGGCTACGGGGCTCACCAAGTGTTAGTTGAAGGGGAGGATTGGACGGGGGCGGGGGCAACCCTCCTCACTGCCAAAACACATCTGAGAAGCTTTGGCGCCAAACGCTTGCTTTCGGTGTCTAGTTGCCCTCTGGATGGATGCTGTCACCCCTGGAGGGGACAGGCAAGCAACCACACATCAGCAGCAGGCAACTGCTTGCGGGGCGGGGCGCCCTTAATGATGGACCCGTGGTGTGCAGCCAGTGTGGCGAAAAGCACTGCTGCACCTGCCGGTTGGCAGTGGCAGCCCTGGCTGGCTGCATCCACCAGCTATGACAAGTGCACCTGAGGCTGGGTCTACCGCAGCGGAGCGTCGGCCTGTTAGGCAGCATTGTATGGCGTGCCTGCCCCACCAGGCGATCCTGATGGCGGAACATGACCACCGCACGCACAATGCTCTCGTGAAAGGTGAGGGGTGGGGCCTGCATGTGCACGGCATCTGCCGAACATACAAAACCACGATCGCCCCCAAGAGGGGTGCCCACTGTATCTTTGGTTTACCAATTCCGCACCCCCTTTTCAAAAGCGGCGGCGAACGGTCCATGATATCATACACCAAACCAATAGATCTGCTGCATTAATTGTACGACAACCATCGCTCCATGATTGTGAACCATCAATGCACACAAACATACTGAGACAAGCAGCAATGCCACATCATGGGCGGCAAATTTTTTTTCCCTTTACTACACACCAATGTCCTAATAACTTAGAAAAGGAGGGCACAGTGCAACCCACTTTATGCAACATCCAAATGGCCACTGCTTCTTTCTTGTATTGTATCATGGTGCCTATATTGATCCTGGTCTCTCCGTCAAAAGTTTCTTCATGGTGCAGCGCACGCGTCTGATGCTGGAATGGGTCCTGGCCCGCAGCCCTGACCAGTCAGATTTCGGGTCACATTTTAGCAACACTTGGGCGTCATCTAGAGCAGAGCACAAAAACTTGGGCTGCACACCGCAATGTTCCAGATGCCCTTCACAACGTCGTCCCTAGCATCCTTTTCACGCGAGTGGGAGAGTCTGTTCAGGTGCTCCTGGACAGCCGCGTGCTGCAAGACGTATGTCACGGTGATTGTACAACTTTGCCCTGTGACATGTGCACACACCGTTCCAAAAGTTGCGGAAACAACACCAACTGTTGTTCTGACAACGGATTGTTCGCAAAGCGGAGGGGGTAAGGAGAGGTGAGGGAGGAAATTTTCCCCCAGCGAAATTTTCGCAGCATGTGACCAACAACTTCACTGCAAATTCAGATGCAGGATGTGCAGCAGTGTACCCGGCGGAGGGAATGTACAAAGGCGTGTTTGTTTGCATCATGCAGTGGTTGTGTGACTGGAATGCCGTGTTGCCCAAGATTTTGAAATGGCCCACCAGGAAATAACAGCAAGCCTCAGGATTCCTGGAGGTGGCGAAAATTTCCCCTTCCGAAATTTTCCCCATCAAAATTGTCCCCTGGCAAAATTGCCCCCCCCCCTGTACACCATGAATATTGATGACCTTTGAATTTGTCATCTCCAACATCTGCACCCAGGGCCCACTTGCGACTACACAGACGGCGGAGTGCACAGCACGCAGCTGGACGGGAGGCGCACGGCATATGGGTGTGGCTTCCTGATGACAGCAGATGCTGGCCTGATGGTTCTTCTCTTCGCTCAGTGTGAAATTGAGGTTGAGAAAAAATTGAATGCCAATTGCGCGAATGGGAGTGAAGACCCACAAACCAGGCTATTGCTTAGTGGCCCCAAGGGGGGGGGGGGGGGGACAACTAGCACATCTTGAAAACAAAAAACGTGCGTAGGGGAGAGGAGGTTGCCAAACCTCAGTGATGGACAATGCGGCAGAAGCATGATCCAACATAACAAGCCAGGAATCATGCCGCCACCCAAATGTTGGTGCTACACAATATGCAGTACAAATGAATGCTGAAAGTGCTGGCATTAGAAGGGTGTTGTGGGGGGGGGGGGGGGGGCCAACCAATTGAGTACCAAAAATGGCCTGAACAGATTTTCCTGATTGTAAATTTCGTCTTCTCCAACTATGGCCACCTTGGTCTGGGGGGGGGGGGGGCATGCAAAAAAAATTATCTAATTCAGGCCTGGCCCCTGAGCAGCGCTGACTGATAGACCCACCCACCCACATCAGAAAAAATTTCCTCAGGGAAAAACGAAACTATACTGAAAAGGCCAGAGGCCAATTTTAGGCACACAAAATTTTTTGGGCTTCTGTGTAACCCCCTCCCCCATTAGCATGTCTCAACACTACGCAATAGCCTGCCTGTAACCTCAGTCCAATAACGAACGCCTGCTGGAGGCCATTCGCATTGGATATCTGTGAATTCTGTTATCCGGTGTGCACGGGTATGTGCTGTGCCCCACTGCAGGCGGTCAGCGCTGGCTCCCCAACTGGCTTCAGGACTCCTGTCACCTGTAGAGCGTGTGCCATTACAACAGCTGCAGTCGACGCTGTTGTTGCGTGACACAATGGCTCCTCGTGTACCCTTGCAACTGTGTGTGTGTGTGTGTGTGCGCGCGCATGTGTGTGCATGTATTTTTGGGCAGGGGGGGGTTTCACCATTTTTACCAGGTCTCCGGTTGAGCCTGTATGGCCACACTGGCGTCCTCGGGTCGGTTCGCTCCCCATTGGTGAGGCCCACGGTGCAGGCCAGGGGTGCGTCCCTGTGTTGCCCTTCGACCAGTGCGATACGCACTTTCGGCCAGAACCTGGCTCGCTGCCCCAGAACCACCCTGGAAGTGGGGTGGTGGCTCCGTGGCTTCCGCCGGGCCAGCTCCACGGTATTAGTTCAACGAGACCGTCATGCATGTATTTTTGGGCAGCGCACTAGCGTAAGCACATACAAAAACGTACGTAATGTGATTTGTCTAAGATCCGGAAGCTGATATCCAGTCAGGAGGCATAGCTTGCTCGACATACCCTACGGAGCTACCGCGGACACACGCTGTGTTTGGGCGCAGATCAGAACAAGTGCACAGAGCTGCATCCCCGCCCCACACAACGACGCGTTCCCCGAACAAGAACCTGCTTTAAAGTTGATGCGCCCCGAGAGAGGGCATTTGCCTGGTTCGTGAGTATCCGCTTTGCTGTGGAGGCAGATGCATTTTTTCTTGCCAATGACTGGGCCATTTGGCAAAGCTGCAAGCAAAATGGCACCTTGACAGCATCGCCAGTTGGTTTGATGCGATTATGGGAATCAGCAACTTGCCTACAGCCCATATCCACCAATGACAGACGCATCTGCTGTCATTGGCAAACCACACCCACACCCATACCCACCAATGACACACGAATCAACTTCACCCACATCCTGCACTGCAGAAGACCTGGAAACACAATACTCTTGCAAGGGTCCACCATGATACATGACTGGTCGATGGCAGTGTTGCCATAGGAGGCTACGAGGTACTCCATCACGCAACCCCCGATGTTCTGCAGCTCAATGGTCCGCGAGACCGGAGTGTTCACCTCCACGTCGCCAAATTGCAATTCAGTTGCGCTGAGGGTCGCCTGCGAAGAAGGGTGCGGCACGTTGGTGCCCATCGGTTGGGTGGGTGAGTGGGAAGCATGGCGGCATGAAATGGAACTCGAAATGAAAATCGGAACCGGGAGTTCTGGAGTACGGGTGGCACCTAGAATTGCATATTGTGCGAATGCATCGAACCACTTTTTTGGTGGAGTCAGCCCAGGAAGGCGCACCGAAGGGTTGAGAAAAACTTTCACACATGGAGAATACGGGAGAATTGTGGCGGTTAAGACATCTTGCTTGTTCCACCACGACCCTTGAACAAGGAAGCAACAGCTAACTATAGCGATGCATGGGACTGCCTGCAGAAACTGAATGAATATGTCGCAAGCTCAGCCTGGGTCAAATATTTTGTGTGTCACTGTGAATTGTGCCATTCTTGCAGGTATCTGAATTCACATGATCTTGGGCTGTACTCCGCACTTCATTCCACCCCTCTGCCGACCTGAAGCTCTTTTAGCTACGCCGTCCCTTGTAAATACAAACAGTAATGCACAACAACGGGAATGCATCAAGCACCACATTTACAAGGTCAATACAGCGGAAGATGGGGTTCAGGCCCCTGATTACCTGAGACATAGTAGACGATAGATAGGAGACGACAGGAGGGACCCGGGGGGGGGGGGTGCCATAAAGGCTGAGTGAGTATGCCGGTTGGTACTTCCGGGTGTACAGTGGAGGGGGGGTTCCATCAAAGCTGAGTAAATACGCAATTGGTACTTCTGGGTGTACGCACTGCTTTCAATTTTCAGGAGGAAATTGTCTACCTTGCTTGTCCCAGGCCAGTGGAGAAAGGTATTTTTGGTGGGGGAGAGTGGGACAGTTGTCCTCACGGGGGGTGTTCAGACTCGAATCCTGACCCCAACCCCCCCCCCACACTTTTTGGGCCCCGTGGGGGGGGGGGGGGGTTGGGGGGTCCCTCGGGGGAGTTGGGGGCGCCCAGTGGGGGGGTCCCCGGGTACCCCAACATACATCCCTCAAAATGATCCCCTCGTCGCGCTGATCATTTCGAACACACATATGTGGGGTTTTTGAAAAAACAAATTTACCCACTGGGGATCCAATCTCAGCAGCCAGATTTTGGGGGGGGGCTTGGGGGGGGAGGTCGCGGGTGAAAAAAAATTCCTGTTTTGCATGCATATTTGAATTCCCTATGAAATTCTGAGCATTTTGAGCATACACACAGAGGGTGACGTCAATTTTTACCGCCCACCGTAAGCCCAAGAAAAATTTCCGGCGCCTTTGGCGCCAGGTCTAGTCCAAATGTGGTCCAAACCTCCTCAACACTTTGGACCTCCCAAGGGGGGGGGGGAGAAGTTGGGGTCAGGATCTGAGTCTGAACATCCCCCATGGTTGTCCCTCTGCTCACAAGGGCTGTTTCTACCCCCTGGCGTCCCTCGCATGCCGGCCCCAGTATGCTTCACATTCATTCATTCCCATGCCAGTGAAATTTGGAGGGTGCTCACCACTACTGATGCGGGAAATGAAACACAGGGACAGGCGATTCCGGATCGACAAGCGTTACACATCAGTGGTGCGTTTCCTGGGGGGGCGGGGGGCTGGCGGGTCCCCTCCTCCTCGGGTTGTTAGCCTTAAGGACCAAAAATTTCGAATTTCCAAAAGTGACAAACTCAAGATGATTGGAGCAGCTTTCTGTGCTTCATTATAAATGCTAATTCGGCTTTCCCCGTTGCAGAGTCTGTGCCCCGAAAACACCAAATCGTTGTGAACAGATCCTCGGTAGTGACAACAAGCAGTGGCTTGTCCATGCACAGCAGTCCATGACTTGGCCTGTCGTACGAAAGGAATCGGTCCCAGTTACTCACTCGATAAACCCTCATTTTGGGGTCCTCCCCCGAGAACCTGTCTCCAGAGGTGTATTAGAACTGCTGGTTCCCCTATGAGGAGCCGTCCCTGGATCCCCTCCTCCTCTGTACAGCATCATCCGGGTCATGAATGTTGCAGCTAAGCTCGAGGCTAAGAACTTTTCTCACCGCCTGCAGCCACAGGATACATTCGTGAGGGTGTGTGACTTTCTGGAGGTTGCAATCTGTGGACCAAGCTGTCTACCTCTGTAGACCTTTAGACCGGTACATGATGCGCGGCTCTGCACATGGTCGCGCTGCAGGCTCTGTACCACCCAGCCGATTCTGGGTACCAGGGAACGTACAGGAAGCTTGGCAGGAGATGCCCAAGAGGACTTAGTTGAAGCTGAAGACCGACACTCGGGCGGATTGTTCCACAGTCTTGGCCACCTGCATCAACTGAAACTGGCCCGTGTGGACACATACCTTCGGCACAAGTTCATCCTCCTTCCGCTGGTCCATCTGGGCCCGGATCTGAGCCATGACCTTCTGCTTCTTCTCCTTGACCTCCACTTTGGCAGGGCACCGGAGAAAACATGCAACTGGTTTGTGATCGGACCACTTGAGCTGCGGGTAGGACCGGAAGCTGAGGGCCTGGAACTTGCCCTGTTGAGGGTTGGGGTTGTACCAGAGCACACGATCCGTCCAAGCAGGAGTTCGGCGCTTCTCAGAAGTGTCATAGTTGTCCGTCCCAGAGTCATACCTGCGCCAAAAGTAGATGCAGAGGCGAGGACTTGGGGTGGGCAGGTTTTCAACCTTTGCCCCACCCCCACCCCCTTACCCCGGCCCCTTTTGGGGGGTTCAATTGAAAGCTGTGGTACTGCGTCTGCTGGAAGTAGCACAGACATCATCGTAGTATTCCTCGGCCGTGTGTGCCCCTGGCCATCTGAACCCCGTTCGGGCAGAGGGCTCCATGGGCAGGCACTACGGAAAACTCGGCGCGGCAGGGCCCAAGAAAGAGGGGAGAGCGTTCAGAAAAGCTGGTTGGGGACCGTGTAGTGCAACCGCTGGCCAGTGCCATGTCTTTCGACCGATTGTTGATCGAGGTCATTTGTGAGGGGTGGGCTGCCCTTGGGGGGAGGGGGGAGGAGCATGACCGCAGCGGTAACACGGAAATTGGAATACCACATTGTGTACGGGACGGTGTTCGGCAATGCAATAAATGACACTGATACACGCCCCCCCCGCCTTCCCCGCCCGCTTTGGCTGCAACCTATTAATACCCTCGACAGTCTTTACTGCACATTTGAAAATGTGCTGAGTGTGTCCGATCGGACTGCTATTTTGCCTCCATAGCATCCTCCATTTTCCCTCCTCTCAATGCCTCAACGTCTGTACTAAAGCCGAGGGTCCCAATCCTGTTTGTGAATAGCAGAGATGAGGCTTGTGCCATGTTTTGATTCCCAAATCAGTAATGAAAGTACCGGTTTTACCTAACTGGTTTATCATGTTGGGGAAAAAATCGGTTTAATGCTGTGTACTTGTGGGATGTTGGCAAGAGCAGTACTTGGATGACCCGTAACTGAAAAAACATAGTCAAATGGAGTATGGAATACGTGAAATTCGTCAGGTGATCGTTTGTTAGCGATATCTCAGGCCCGAACCTTGCAGCATAATGCTCCCATACACAATGCCAATCCACCTAACTTTTGAGCTTACCCCGGTTGCACCACCCGAATATCCCATGCGTACCGGTATGTAGGAGCAAACTCAGGAACTGCCACCCTCCAGCCATCAAAGACGGGCTCCTGGAGCTGCTGATCCAACTGGTCGTGGCGCCTGAGGAGTGCCCAATCCTGTTTGTCGATAGCAGAGATGATCTGTTCGTATGGGATGTTGCCAATACGATAATTCAGATCCCCCATGAAAATGAGGATGTCGTGCTGCATGGGGCCAAGCGGGTGATCAAAGCCAGGCTTGTTGAAGCGGAGCTGCCGAATAATCTGCTGGAAATTTTTATTCCGTTTCTCGACAGCCTGAAGAAAATCAGGGAAATGCAGGGGCTGCAAGGTGGGCGTTGCCAAGAGGGGTGTTGCAGGATGGTTGGTCGATTTCCCCACAAACAAGACAAGCAAAATTCCCCAGTCAAACATTTGTTGCGTAGCAGGAACTCTGCCAACAACAAACAAAGAATCTGTTCACAGAAAATCACACAAAAGTGCAAAACCCCCAGCCCTCCTTGTCCAAGACACAGACATACGGTACATACGCCTCCTGGATCAGACAGGGTGTATCTTGTGTGCAACACTGAAAACTGCCTCTTCGAGGCACTTGACAACCGGCTCCAATGCCGGTTGTGTTTCATCGCCATCAACCCATGACGAAATGAATGGGAGTCAAATGGGTGCAGGAAAGGTCGCCAATTCATGATCCAACCGCTGTGACCCAGCAAACAACCAAAACTGCACACAAACTGAACAGCAGGTTGCAAATTAACACGGTACTCACACCCTCTGTATTTTAGACAAGCCGCAGCGTGGCCATAATCAGCGATGGTCGTTACCCTCCAAAATCATCACTCTGGCAAACGAAACAGTACTTCAGGTCTCAAAGCCACGACACATATGGTCCAAGCTGTTCAGCAAGGCGCCGACAGGCGCCCTCACGGATGGTGCATGCCGTCCAGCAAGGCACGGTGAGGCGCTCCCATCTATTGAGTTTCAGGTCAGAGCAGGGCCTTTAGGCTCCATCAGGACAACTCTTGATTACCCTTCCAAGCCTCTTTCTCTTGGTGCCAGTTACATCCGTGATGAACCCATCACTATCGCTACCCTCCTACGACAGGCCCCCCAACCGGCAACTCCAAAGGGCGCCTCCTCTGAAGCATCGCTGTCACTTGAAATGCCTTCACTCTGCACGCTGGAGGAGTTCCCCCCCTCTAGTCACCCTCCGAATCTACATCGGACGTCACCAACCGCTCCTTGGATTCCGCCATCAGCTCCAGGCCTGGCTCGTCCCACCCGGCAACGCTTGGACAAAGGAATCAGACTGTTTGGGTGTCGCAAACGGCGCTCCGAGCCATCACATCTGCACCTGCATTACCTTTCACAGTGAGATGCAACGTCACCCATTTGATCTATACCTGATCCCCCACCTGTTCACGCAACCGTAGTATTTGCTTCCACAAATCTCTGTGGCCCACCCTCCTGAGGAGTTTCGCCAACCGTGTCGCTTCCATCGCAGCAACCACTCTACTATACCCTTGTAGACATACTCGGAGTCTAGCACCACGACCAAACATGCTGTCCCTTGCTGCAGCAACGCGTGCAGCATCCCAGCATCCCCTCTGTAACATGATTGCTCTGTAACTGTAACATGATTGCTGTTGAGAGCCTACAGACCTGCTGCAATGCTAGCGCTTGCATATACTTTGTTTTCTCTGCGCCCGCAAACTTTGGCAGGCAGCGTAGCAGAGACACTGCCCACGAGTCTGGGACGCCCCTGAGAAACAATTCCACGGTCACCGGAAGCTGGGGCATAAACACTTGCAGCAAAGCCTGGTATACCTCTGCTGGTACACCGGCCCTCCTTTAAACTTCTCCGACGCTGACTGTACCACTTCTGCACACAATGGTTTCATCACCGGCGGCAACGCTGCCGCCACTTTGGGCAGTATTTTTCTGCCTCAAACACATACCTCCATGTGCGCAGCCAGATGAGCATTGATGATGCAGACTTGGGATGCAAACAGCTTCAAGCTCAATCCAATACCACCCTTGTTCCCGAGGGTGCCTGACATGGCACCGGTGCACACAACATGAATTTCGACGTCGCTGACGAAGGGATACAGCTCTGCGCTGACGAAGACGACCTGGATGACAATGTGTATGCCTCTGCGCGATCGTACGTCTGAAGTAATACCCAGCCCCAGTCACCCAGACACACTGACTATCCGCACTTTGTCACTGCAGAAGCATGGCAGGATATCCAAAGAATCGGCATCTCTGCACTCATTTGCAATTCTTCACCTGCATTGAGCAGCTGGGAAGGGCCTTGCTGGAGCCTGAGGTGGGGCAAGGCCCTCCTCTCTGATCGCAATCTGGCAAATAAATGGGGGTCGGACAATTGCTTTTAGACATGCTGGAAAATTTTGTCTGGTCGACTATGGTATTGTACGTAGCCACATCTTCCTGGAGGCCACCTTCCGTAGCTTACCTAGTTGAGAGGTGCAGTGAAACAACACAAGTGAAACAGCACAACCCACGGGAGGGGCACACGGGTAAACGGAGTGGCATTCCGTGTATAATGTGCGCCAACCGTCCCCATGCTACTGCTCGCTACGCTCGACGCGGGGGCTAGCCCCCGCACCCCCCTTAAATAACAAGACTCCTGCAGTGGCTACAGACCGCCTTGTGTGTGCACCGCCTTGTGTATGCACCGCAATTCCCATGGTCGGTGGGTAAACGGGAAGGGCACACGGGTAAACGGAGTGGCATTCGGTGTGTAATGTGCGCCAACCGTCCCCACACTACGGCTTGCTACGCTCAACGCAGGGGCTAGCCCCCACACCCCCCTTAAATAACAAGACTCCTGCAGTGGCTACAGACCGCCTTGTGTGTGCACTGCCTTGTGTATGCACCGCAATTCCCATGGTCAGCGGGTAAACGGGAAGGACACACGGGTAAACAGAGGCATTTGGTGTGTAATGTGCGCCAAACATCCCCACACTACGCTCGATGCGGGGGCTAGCCCCCGCACCCCCCTTAAATAACAAGACTCCTGCGGTGGCTACAGACCGCCTTGTGTGTGCACTGCCTTGTGTATGCACCGCAATTCCCATGGTCGGCGGACGGGAAGGGCACACGGGTAAACAGAGGCATTTGGTGTGTAATGTCCGCCACCCCCCCCCCCCCTGCGCCTCGTTAGCGCCAAAGCCCTCCCGTGTGCCTCGTTAGCCCCCCCCCCCCCCTGCGCCTCATTTCACGAGGTGCGAAGTCTCGGCGAAACAATGTATTAAAATTATTGCACTCAGGGTTTTGCTAACAACCGCACCGTTTCTCTTGCCCAGGCATTGGCCAAAGGTGCATGGTTTTGCTCTCAATTACTGCGGCCAATGTGATTGTTCCACGTTGCACCTGCCGACGTGAGGCGTTGCAAAATATATCTGTTGTCCGCAAAGAAGGGGGAGAGGCGGGATTGCAAAAACTGTGACGTCTCAATTACTGCAGCCAACATGAGTGTTCTTTGTTGCAAGGGAGAAATGAGTGTTCTTCGTTGCAATGCAGAAATGTTGTTTTGCAATCACTTTGGAGAGGAGACACTTGATAAACTGGTTGCGTTGCTACGCAGCCTGTGGGAACACATGCGCAAGGATGGGGCACCTGTTCTCCATTATGAGAAATGTCTGGGTTGGGTAAATACATGCAGCAGAAAACCACAAGACTCGAAGCATTGCTTTCATTTTTTTGGCCCCACATGCCACAACTCCAAACTTTCTTTAGCACAATGTGCCGAATGTTGCAGGACCCCATATGATTTGAGTTGTTGCAACCGCACTGTCGTGCTCCTGCTATCAAGTGTGCCATGCCCCATGCGAAATACAACCTTTTTTGGTTGGTCAGTTGCAGTAGGTCACGGTCAATGACCATCCTAATGGAGCAAGCAATTAAGCAAAACAATGGCACAATCAATGATGCTTGCGGCATATGCGCCCCCTAATGCTCCATTGCAAGCAACCTTGCCTGTCAACATACCAAAAACAAACCAACCAACTGCCGATTCTTCAGCTCAACGTATGGAGCTTTGTTGGAATCAGTTTCAGGAATCCCAAGTTCAGAGCGGAAACATTTCAGCCATGGCTCGTGCGCGTGGGTCACTTGGTTTTTCATGGCCATCATGGACATATCCACTTCCTGATGTGAGTGAACGGGCACCAGAGGCATGGGCCTGCAGGGTTTCAGAGCTGGTTTAGCTGGGGGTCTTTCCTCTTCCCTGCCACTCCCCGCCCTAGGCCTGCCCTCTTTGCACAAAGCAGAAGCGGATTTATATTTGGGGGAGGGCTACAGGGAGTGCCCGCCGCCACCCTGCAACCCCATGGGCACCACAGGTATGGGCCTGCAGGGCTTTCAAGGGGGCTCAGAAATCTGAAAATAGGGCAAGCATGATTGCGTCACATATCAACACAGGTCTCTTGTCGCTTCTACGGTTGAAACACTGCTCCTGGTGCTAAAAAAGAAAGCAGAACAAAGGCATTTTAATAGCTAGGGGGAGTGTTTGCTCGGTGCATGCCAGGAGTACTTTTGTTGTCCCAAGTATCCTTCCCTGGAGAAGGCCCCCAGCATACCAGATTGAACACTAAACCTATCCCTATTGAGCAATAACATCTAACACAGGGGTAGAGGTGGTTGGCCAAGAAAAAGAAGCCGTTTTGGGCAAGTGGTTTCCCAACTGAGGACCAATCCCAAACACGAAGAATTCGCCATCCGTGGGGTGCAGCCATGCGGGCTGATACTGTGTACCAAAATATTTTCAAGGTCACAAGCAGGTTGTGGGCAGTGAGAACCCTTCGGAAATGCTCCAGGGGGTTTGCGGGAATCTCATCACCCATCATCAGGGGGAACAATGCCATCATTGGGCAGAATTGCACAAGCACTATGAGGAGTGCTTGAGCTTGAGTTGAAGCTAGAGCTCGAGCAAGTACAAGAGCTCAGGCTGTATAATACCTATAGTACCTTGTCTCTACCGTACTACTGCCATGCCTCCACCGTGCCTCGTTCATGGTAGTAAATTTGGCTAACTTAGCATCCACCCGACAAAGGCACCCAACGTTGTTCATTTCTATTTGTGCCCACATTGTATGGGAGTTGCTGCATAAACATGTTCATGTCGGATAACTGTGGTGAAACGCACCTACTCCTCCTTTTTGGATTTGCCTCTATCGTGGGACCAATTGTACCGCGTCCACCGAAATACTGTTTGCTGCAATCTGCGAATTTGTTGATTACCACGTCCCTCAACCACACCCCATCCTTGTCCATAGCTGCCACCAATGGTGCCTTTGAATGGCACATGGAGCCCCTCATTGAAAAAACGGCACCAAGCCCATACCTTCATTTGAAAGTGTGGCATCAATTTGTGTTCCTTTATATGTCCTTTGGCTCTGTGTATCTTCTTTGTACCACGGCTAAACATGTCTCATTTGTGGTTCAATTTGCCCCTTCCTCTTGTGACTCTTGTGACTTGTGTCACCTAATTCAATCATTGTGTAAAATCGCTACATTTTTGCAATTTGGAGTACCCAGCAGGCTCTTGATTGTACTATATATATATTTGTGTGTGCATTGTATTTTGCCCGGATACAAGGGTATGGACTGCCCCCATTGTTGAAACTTGTTGCACAAATCGCAGTTTCATTGTTTATCACTGGGCACAAGTCCGCGCGCGCGCGTGTGTGTGTATGAAAGAAAGATGATACTTGTGGGTTGAAAGCATTGTGCATGGATTGCAACTCAAGATGTACGCGCTTTGGCAAAAGGTTACGAGAAACCCAGCTAAGTCGTGATGGAAGCGATGTTACAAAATTGCTCTTAGTGAATGGATGTTCCCTTTTGTTTACATTAGGTCACGATGGTGGAATTTCATTTATGCTGATGTCCTCATGATTTTGTACTCTCTATGTGATTGGGATTAATGTAATGTGTGACTGACCAGCTTGAGCAAGATTCCTTGTGGTCTCAATGTCTAGCCAATTGGCTAATATCCGTTGCAAGCCATCCTAATCTCTACACATAGACTAATACGTAAATGGTTCACCAGTAGCTAGAGCATGATGCAGCTAACATAGTGGAACTGGACTCATTTCATGTTTGCTCTGAATGTCATGATTGTAGCAATTTCTTTTCACTGTCTAAGGTTTCATGCATTGTTGAGATTTGGCTTTTTTTGCTTACATTGCTGCACTATGGGATTTTGTTGTGCCTGTGTGGAAATGTAGAACTTTCACCCAGGCTTCAAGGCGCATATGGCGAGCCAAGTAGTGAACATGGAATGCTCTGCTTGGCATGAGCTCTAAACTTGGAGCTACTTGGATTGTACCCACCAACCGCTCATCTTGCATAGTTTGCCATAGCCTGCGCATGCTCTTTGGAGGGGCAAGGCAGACATAGGCATAGAAGTTGCTTTGCCGCATGAAGGTTCTCATTTTTTCATTGCCTTCTATTTGTGGTAGTTTCAAAAAGCAAGCAAAACCCCCGAGCCTTTGGCAAGGTGAATCCCAAGAGCAAGCCATCTGCCCTTGGCGGATATGTGCAGCATGCAAGGAGTGTGCATCCGGGTATCAAGACACTGGGGTGTGCGGTGTATGACATGATAGCAGCACCTTGTTTTTCATTCCCCAATGGACATTTGAACCAATGCAAAAAACCTGCAGTTGTAGGGTATTAAAAGTTGTACCCAACCGTGCAATTGTCATAGCCACATTCCCATGCATGTGGTTTGTGTGACATACATATATAGCAAGGGTAGGTGCAAGATGAAATGGAACCAATCACCCCATAAAATCGACAATCCACAAACTAAATTGAACTAAAATGAAGCATTATTAGGATGCAAAGAAAAACATCAAACGCAAAGAACCACTTCTTCCCTCGCTATGGTCATCCTTCTTCATCCATCCCTATGTCACCCCTTCTCATGATGGCCACTTCATCACTTCATCTCCCAATAAAATGGTTATTTGTAGTAAAAAAAAAAGGGTTTTTTGTTTCAAGCACAAAAATTCTTCAACACAGGCTCATAGAACCTGGCACAAAAAACTACGGCTCACATCCCATGTTGCAATTTCGTTGGCCGGCGTTAAATTTTTTTTTATTTTTTGTCAAAAATAGTCTTCCCCGCAGCCTACAACCACCCAGGCTGCAGGGGCAAGCACAAAACGTGAAAAGACTCCTCAGATGATCATGAGACTGGTACGAGAGAAGGTGCAGAAAATCACAGCGTTCAAGGAAAGCACCCTGGCCCTGACACCACAACTGCTCGCTGGAAGAATATACATACATTTACAGGCTGCACTGCATAGTCTACCTGCACCACAATTCCCGTCGTGTGGGCTTCGGCTGTCGCTCTATGCTGTGACCGTCGGCGCCCCTTCTCTTACCTAGTCCGCCTTTCGGCCCTTCACTAAGCTTACCTGAATTATGTCGTTCAACTCATGCACCGCACACACACAGAAAGCACCACCCGGACAACCACCCGGATTGTGAGCAACGCCAAACAAATGTCCAAAGGTACTCTTGCTTCTTGTGGAAATTGGACAAAGTGTTGTGTGCATTATGCCATTACTTGAGCTTGAGGTTCCAACACTTAGCGCACTCCTCCGCCGACATGTGCACCCAAGGTATGACGCCGTTTGCCCCGTTGTGTACATTTGAATTTCAATTGCACCCATGAGTGAGCATCGTGCACTGCATGTGCAGCACCAATAAGAAATGGGCATAGTGGGGCACATTTTGATGCATATGCAGCATTTTCGCCATGGTTTGTGGAAGCATGCCTAGGCAATGCACAACTAGTCATGGACCCTCTTCCGACCACTGATTTTTGGTGTTGCTGGAACAGCCGCGCCACATGTTGCACCAATTACAAAGCCCGCTTTCACCGACGGTAGGAATGATTGCCTCATCAAACGAACATGAAGCAGGGTGCCATCAACAAGAATGCATTACGGCACGTTGAGCATGGAGAAAGCAATGCTGGACATACCATTCACTAGAACCCACCATTCACTAATGTCGTGTAACTCGGTGTCTTGGCTTCAAAACTGTGGCCCTTGCTCTCTCTCTCACCCCATTCACCTTTCTACGAATAGTCCTCCAATAGACCTCCAAGAGAGTTTTCCCAATGACTTCTTTGAGCCCCTAGAGATGTCTATTTTTTTCATCTCCATGCCTTTCTTCTGTCAATGTAGGTTGGGGGTGCCACCATCCACAAAATCCACATGTTGCATCGACGCATTTGTTGTGTGGTCATTTTGTGTAGCAGAATCACACAACTTTCAATGATAGCATTTCATGGCACCATGGGTCCTGCCACCCATTTTCCGGAATCGTTGGCCAATACTACAAATGGAACGAGTGGTTCCGCCCCTAAATCACAGGGAATTAGCAAATTGTGTGCAAATTTTTTTTTGTGTACTTACAAACAGTTTCTTCATGCTTTGCTTTATTTTTCAAGAAAAAGTAAACCAAGCAAAATATGATCCCATTAATCAACAACTTTTATCGAACTTGCCATTGGGACAACTGCATGGTGCAAATATGGGGGAAATGGCTAGGTTGGAGGGAATGCAATGCAACGTTTTTTCCCCTCAAATATCACCCATTGTTGGAAAGCCTGATGCATGAACCAATGCACCAAACACAGTATCCATATTGTACCTACATGGATAACCTTCCTTAGCACCCACTTTCTGAGTGTCTACTATTTCGCCTTTCATGCATTGGTGAGCAGCTTTTCATTGCCCGTGCGCTTAGTGTGCTGTAAGCCTGATTGTCATACTGTCCAAAACAACTTCAATATCAATATCTATGTGACAAGCATGGAACAAATGCCTGGGCACACTTGCTCAACCGCAAACATGAATAACACACACTTAACTATCAAACTCAGCCCACAGACCATTAGATATCAACAAATGTTACAAACACCAAGGTTTCAAAGCAAAAGAAGCCGAATGTAACAATTCCAATAGTTCTTTTCGCCATACAAAGCACCGCGCAGAAGATACAAAGATACAAAAAATTAGAAATAATCCATCAACCCCTTATTGTGAAACTCAATGTGAAGAGCTCAATGATTCAATTAATGGCCTCGTTGGATTGGGAAACCATCTATGCCTGGAAAATTGGAGACCGCGCTTCGAGGCGTCCCCATTCCTTTCATCACACATCACACACAAAAATCATCACCAAGCACGTTGGCAAATCGCCACCACATAATTAAAGCCATGAGAAATCAGCACTTAAAGGATGGGTTATTTTTGTTGTCATCATGATTACCGGTGAGCAATCCTCAACATGACGATGACAAATTTCTATCAACATCAAAAGAGAGGACCAACAAGTTGCAATGGCCTGTACGAACGCACTATTCGACCTGGCCTTAGGCTCGTCGTTCGGGTCTCTTGCTCTCGCTCGCTACGCTCGATTGTTCCTCGGCTCGCTCGCTCGCTCGCTCGCTCGCTCTCTCTCCCTCTCCCTCTCTCCTCTCTTTGTCTCTCTTCTGTCTTGCATCTTTTGTCTTCATTCCTCTCTCTTCTCTGTGCCTCATCACGGTACTCCCTTGTTTTACCTCAGTAGTTCAAACATGCCGGAAGCCCTTGCTATCCAAGATGGGCCCCGCAATTGCCCCCATCACCTTGGGTGGTCGCCATGCCCTGGAGCACTTCCCTTTAGAGTGTGGGTGAGATCAATGGTGCTTTTGCACATCTTACCTGCAAACCTATTGCGATGATGTCCGGCTTGTGATCACCTTGTAATTGCAACCAATCCCGCATGTGAATGCTTTTGCAAACCTTGACTTGGTTCACATTCCATGAGCACGTCGCAATCCTGATGTCGCGAGTTTCGGTGTATTGGGAAGCCGACATCCGTAGCTGGCTTTGCACCCAAGCTTCTGGATTTTGCGTGTTGAGGAAGCTATCATGGTTCGCGGTAAATTCGGACCACTTGGGAGGGATGTTGCTCTTGTTGAGATACATGGATGTCCCAAGGGATCACCACCGGTGGTGGAATTATGCTTGTCACCGCTTCATGGGGTGCCGCCTTGGTAGGCGCAACGCGGGAAGAAGATGCATATTCTTGCGAGAAGAGATTGAGTCGTGTAATCGTCCACAACCCACCCACCCCACACATGCAATGCATAGAAAGAATAGCTGAAATGCTAGACTTGAGTTGCCCAATGAGTGCTCAAATTGCGCCCAAGAATCGTCAACGAGATTGCACCTTGGCATGCTCCTAGAATATGTCTTCGTCACCGTCAACCCGCAACCCAGTGTTCCATGTAACCAAAATATGAAACATGCCGTTTGTGGCCGAACATTATGCGTGAGACCATCACCCTAAAGTCGCGTGGAAACAGAATCACGTCGATAAAATGAATAATGTGCGTCATTTCACTTTTCGTCGTGTGTGCTTGCGTGCTAGCGTGTGCGTTTCGAGGATTTAAAGTTCTGCACAACCGCACACACGCGTACTTGTAGTTATGAACGGTTATTTTGGTGTCCACTTATGCTATGGGGTGGCAACGAGGCATTTACCAAACCCATGTTGCTCCATGAAGAAGTGCACGTTCTTTTGCCACTCGGAGAAAGGGCTCATGATCCAACGTAGGGGTGAGATTATTGGTCGATAATCAGTAATTTGTCTCGCGGATGATGGTCCTTGTCCCCAAATTACCCAGAACCACCAACAACGATGCGCGTCGTGAAAATTCCATTCGTAGCAACCACACCAAAAAGCATGGAGAATATGCTCGGTGCCGTCTAGATAATGACCTCATGCATGAAAGAAGTCACGGATGGAAATTGGAACTATGGAACCGTGACCCATGGAAAATGATTTGATGGGGTTTTCGACACCAAGGCAACCCCAACGCACAAGATGTGCACACAAATCTCCCCCCGTCCCGGGATTCCGCACAAAATACTCTCATTGGCTCCGGTGACTGTGCTCACGTCCGGTAACAATGCTCAAGTGGACGACCGAATATACCACGAAGAAGAGACGTGTGGAAAGAGTGACATATAATGAACATCGTCGTTGTTGTGCAAAGGAGTTGCGCAATGCCCGAAACTTCTTGAGGGTCACAAAAGCTTGGCTTTCACAGAAACAAGCAAGTGCATCAAAATCGCGAGAGAACAGTTCCATTGATGCGTCATTGGGGACCTTTTCGCCGTGTGTTGCCATGTCCAACTTCATCTTTGCAAACGCAAAGTTCAAAATGGACCCTAATTTGAGAAACGAGTTGCGACTAATCATCAAAGGGGAGCACGAAGACGAAACACTGAAAGTAGCCATTTGCCTGCGGGACCGCCCAAAGTGCACACCCCAATAGGACACACGTTCCGCTTAATCATTTCAAATCAAGGTTAAAAACAAGTAGTGTCATGCACTTTGTCGGAACCGATCGGCATTGCGAACGCATGTTGCGTGGAGAATAGTGTGTAGTGAGGAGCGTGCACACTGTTAGCGCTTCCAAACGCATCGCACATGATGAACGATGGATTCCTGGATTGATTCCGATCTTTGAAATGTTTCTTGTGCCCTCGCCGAAAGCGAATGCTCCTTGATGTGCATTGGGAGGTGCAATGGGGCCCTCCTTTTCCACGATAGGTAAAACAACCAATCTCCAATTTTTCGAAGCTTGGGTTCCCTTTACTTTAAGTCCCCTTCGAAGTTCCTTCGGGCGAAGTTCCCCCCCACACACATCACATCGAAAAGACTTGCCAAAGTCTCCCTCTCGATGAATTCGCCAATACTGCTTTCGCCTTTGACCTTTCACCATACCGTTGTTGCATGTTTTCTCCGGCCGTCAGGGTTTCCAAGCTCCTCTCGCACATTATTCCTTGTTAAAAACTCATGGGCTTACCTATGACTGAGACCAAAGAGCAAGGAGCGTGCTAATGCGACTTGCTGTTGCATAATTGTCTTGCTTCCTTGTGACAGTGCACTTGGTGAACTAACACAAGCCTACCCCGTTGCTTCAAGGTCAGGTGGAACTCGTTCCACCTTGTGCTTTGCCGTTGTTTTCCAACATCCAAGGGATAGAGTTTCGACGGCTACGGTGCGAGGGGAGATAGCACAAGGACTACGGAGAGGCGAAGGCGCAAGGACCGAGAAAAAAAAACTACTCGTCCGCTCTCCACACGACCTTCGCAATCACGGTGATCGCAATCACGCGATCACGTGGACTTTTCGTGGCGCAAAATTGCAATCACGACGACATACTTTTGAATGGCACATACTTGCACTTCCACACGCATGCATGTCGTGAAACACATAATTCTGTAACACGATCCTTGCGGGCGTTGAGAATATTTGAGCTTTGCAAGCAACAAGGATTGCAGCCGAGTAAGGAAAGGCTGCCTTCATGACAGCAAGCACGTGGAAAGAGAAAAAGCTGAATTTCCAAGCGTTGGTACCGGTAAGCAAGGACCGGAACAATCTGCAAATTGGTCTTCACTGTCCAACGTAACTTCATTGAATTTTATTGACACCTGCAGCACAAACCTGCACCCTTTCGGCAAGGAGTTCACTGTGGTAGGGGAAAATCCATGGTAGGGAAGCTTGGACCACTTTATCATGGTAGGGAAGGTCGGGCAAACTACTTTATCATGGTAGGGAAGGTCGGACAAACTACTTCATCATGGTAGGGACTCCAGCCAAGCTACTTCATCATGGTAGGGTGGCAAAAGTACTTTGTAGTTGGACATGAAGTACCTCACCATCAACCGGACTGAGGGGCAAAGGGGACAATAGCACTTTGTGCCTGGACATGAAGTACTTCACCATCACACAACTGGCACAGGCAAAAGCAAAGGGAGGCATACATACGACAAAGAACATGACAAGTGTGACAAGTGTGACATGTGCCCAAGCAGGGCACTGTGTCCGTTCCGGGATGGCTGGCTTGGCAGTCACCCAAACATTTGTCCTACCATAGCAGGATTATGGGGGCCTGTGGTTAGGGTTCCCAAAGGTCTGGAGGTAGGTCAACGCCTGTAGCTGCATCTGCAGCTACAATGGGTCAGCAAAATTCAACAACGGGGCTTGCAATGGGTTCGGATGAATTAGGTTAGGTGGCAATGCTTGAGGTGGGATTTGGGGGGGGCCAGCAGCAGGGTATGGTGCCCTGGGCTGCAATAAGAAAGCAGGATGCATGGTAGATGCTGGCTGGCTGGCAGGTGACCTCTGCAGGGGGACGTCCTGAAGAGTGTGGGGTTGGGGCGCTGGTTGGCTGGCTGGATGTTGATGAAGGTTGTCTGGAGGTTGCTGCAGGTTGTCTGGAGGTTGCTGGAGGTTTTCTGGAGGTTGTCGGGAGGTTGTCTGGAGGTTGCTGGACGTTGTCTTGAGGTTGCTGGATGTTGTCTGGAGGGTGCTGGGCGTTGTCTGGACGTTGCTGGACGTTGTAGAAAGTACATTCATACCTCTCTTTTGTGATGAATCAAAGTCCCATACCATCATTCGTGTCTACCTTGCAAAGGGAAATCAAAAGCAACCAACAATTCACTTGCATAGGCATATTCTTTTTGACTTGGCACCTCCTTTCGCGACGAATCCAACTGCTAAAACCACCTTCGTAATCTACCTTGCAAGAGGAAATCACCTGCGAAAGCAGATTTGTACCTCTCTTGTGGTGACGAAACCAACTGTCCAACCAACATGGGTATCTACCTTGCTCGAGGAAATCAGGTGCGAACAGAAAGTGGTCCCAATGCACCAATAATTTACTTGGATACCCCATATTCCTTTTCACTTGGCACCTCCTTTCGCGACTAGACCTCTTTCCAACCCACACTCCCTGCTTGCATTCGTGACAACCTGCTTTTCTTGGTCCAATACCATTGCAACACAGATCTCTTGGATTGTGAAAAATCGTGTCGACGGTGCCGCAATGTGTCGATCGTATGCACAGCATCATTCTGCATCGCCTACAACTTTTTTTTTCCAGAAAACGGCCTTTTTTACATGATTTCATGCATCGCAGAAGTTCGCACGCCTCAGCCCTCTGTAGGATTTTGCACATCTGGGGACCCATGCGCAACTACTTTACTGCATGTAAACTACTTTACTGCCTATAAAGTACTTCGAAGTACTTTCCTACCACAGTGAACTCAGTGCCACCCTTTCACTTTGGCACGTTCGGTTCGAGCGAGCGACATGTGGACACAAGATGTGCGTGCTGCTCGTGTCTCGGTTCGGCTGGATTGTATGGAGCGATCCATTAGTAGGCGAGGAAAGCCGGAAAGCTCCTCGCTCAGTTCCATTGGTGCATCTTGACGATGTATGCTGCTGCTCATTGCAGATCTTCAAGAACTACAGTATGTCTGCTGAACTTTTCAAGAAGAAGATGGCCGACGCCGGTCTATCGGAGGCGTTTTCCAACGCTTTCCTGGCTGTGTACAACGACCTCGTCGAAGGAAGGACCGGCATGATGCCGGAGGAAACCATTGACGCCGTCGAGAGTTTGCCCAAGCTCGCTGAACTCCCGAAGGCTGAAGAGGGCGACAAGACCCTTTTGGGAGAGACCCTTGTGCTGAAGCTGAACGGAGGTCTGGGAACTGGTATGGGACTCGAGAAGGCGAAGTCTCTGCTCCAGGTGAAGGGCGAAGATACTTTCCTGGACTTCATTGCCAAGCAGGTTGTTTCGCCTTTTCGTGTACCTGCGCAAGTTTGTCCCGAGGCTGAATTACCGAAGCCAACTTGCACACGACCCCTCACAGGTGATGCACATGCGCAAGGAGCTCAACACCCCTCTGAAATTCATGATGATGAACAGCTTCTCCACTTCGGACGACACCAAGGCTTTCTTGGCCAAGTACCCTGAACTGGCCAACGACCCCAACATTGAGTTGATGCAGAACAAGGCTCCCAAGGTTTCACCTAGAACCTTTACTTGTGCGTTCCTGCCCGAAAGAGTTGGTTCCCGTTTCGTGGCCAGTCAGCTCTCACGATTTCCGCGTTGACGCTGCAATCTGGAACGCAATCCTGGTTTCTGACAGGTGGATGCCAAGACTCTTGAACCTGCCTCTTGGCCGGCTGCCCCTGATCTCGAGTGGTGCCCTCCTGGCCACGGTGACTTGTATGCTGCCTTGGCTGGTACTGGCAAACTGGACGCCCTCGTTGCTGACGGCGTTAAGTACATGTTTGTTTCCAACTCCGATAACTTGGGCGCCACAATGGACATGAACATCCTGTCGTACTTTGCCAAGAGCGGTGCCCCTATGTGCATGGAGGTTTGTTGCCGCAAAGCTTCTGCTCTGAAGTCCCGGTCGCTGAAAGCCCACGCCGGCACCCTACCACCCTCGTCACATAAATCAGGTTGCTGAACGTACGGAGTCCGACAAGAAGGGTGGGCACTTGTGCAAGGACAAGGAGGGCAAGCTTCTGTTGCGAGAGTCTGCGCAGTGCCCCAAAGAGGATGAGGACAAGTTCCAGGACATCACCGTGCACAAGTACTTCAACACCAACAACTTGTGGTTGAACCTTCCTGCGTTGAAGGCTGCCATGGATGCCAACAACGGCGTGTTGCCCCTTCCGCTGATCAGAAACTCCAAGACCGTCGATCCCCGTGATTCCAGCTCCCCCGCCGTTTTCCAGCTTGAGACTGCTATGGGCGCTGCCATCGCTGCTCTGCCTGGCTCCATTGCCATCTGTGTCGACCGAACTCGGTTTGCACCAGTGAAGACTTGCAACGATCTGTTCGCACTGAAGTCTGACGCATACATCGTGACCGAGGACCACCGTTTGGAGTTGGCACCAGACGTCCCTGTTCCTCCAGTTGTTAACTTGGACAGCAAGTTGTACAAGATGGTTGACAAGTTGGAGCCTGCCATCAAGAACGGGGTTCCCAGCTTGAAGAAGTGCAAGAAGATTACAGTCAAGGGACCCGTTGAGTTTGCCGCAGGCTGTGTTATCGAAGGTGTGCTACGTTCTGGGTTCCCTGATTTGTTTGTTCCTTTTTCTGACGCGCAAAATTGCGGTCCACGTCTTCATGCCCTTCTCCGTGGCGGCTTCCCACACACTCCACACTCGGTCATTTGCTTGTTTTCAATCTGCTTGTTGCTTTGTATTGCAGGCACAGTGGAGATCGTCAACGACAGTGCTGATGTTAAGGTTATCGAGGGTACTGTGACCGACGCTCCCGCTGCCGGTTGCTGTTCCAACTGCTAAAGAGCACGAGTGTTAATTCTGCTTCTGACAAAGAACAGGTGGTGTCTCTGAGCCTGTAGCAGGGCCTTTCGAAGCCATGAGACACATTTTCGGCGTCAACCGTTATAATCATTATACTGCTGGTATAATGTGTGACAGCATTGTGAATTTTATTCATGCATGCACCTCTGGGAGATCATCGATTCCCACAGGTGATGATGGATTGCATCTTATTTATTTACAGATATACCTTCCACACACAAGCTTGCACAATAATGTGCACGTGCTTGTGCAGATTTCAGTCACTGGACACGGGAATCAGATGTGGTGGCCTCTTCAATGTTATTTTTTTTGTGCTGCGGGAACAGATGGACGGAGATGAACAGGGCCATGAGGTAAGGGGGCTACTCCCCTGGGCGTGAGCCTTTGGAATGAGTCAGGCAGTAGAGGGGATGGGCAGTTATTTTGGTAATGCCTATTTTTTTTTGTGTGCACTCCTTGGCTGAACCCTGCGTTTCCAGTTTGGTCTCTCCAGTTGATCATTTTCGGTCCAGTTTTGCAAGCAAGGTTTCGCATCATCTGAATTCCACTTTCACAAATAAAGTTTCTTGAGATGACTGAATCAAAGTGAAGAACAACAGCGCAAGTTTAATAGCTGCCCACCCACGCATGTGGTGAAAGTTTCCCCTAAGAAATGCCCTTTGACAGTCTAGATGGGGGGTTGCGGTTGGGGCTCCAGTTCCTGTTCCTGCTAGCAGTTGGGTTCGGGTTGTGCTGGGGCTCTCTTTCTCTTAGAGCCGAATGTTCCCGCTCGCATCCACTGAAAAGACCTGCGTGGCTGCTGCATTCCAAGCCACACCACGCATGGTCGCCAGGCTGTTTGTTTATGACATGCAATAGATTGGTCAATTCAAAGTAGGGGATGAAATTTTGAAGGTGCTGTTGCTTATTGCTGGGAATGCTGTGTTGTGAAGATTCATACAAATGGTACAGTGAATTTCGAGGAGAAAATTTTGCCAAAAGGGGGGCGTCTATACCGGAGAACCGCCGTAGATATATATTTTCAGGGGTTTGTGAGAGTGCTTTACCTTGATTGCAGCTTTGCAAGGTTGGTGACCATGGGAGGGCCAATCAGGGGACAAGTTGAGATGTGTGCCCATGGGGTGGGGCAAAATGGCCCTGCATGTCGGCCCAAAAGTCATGAAGTTAGCGGTTGGGGCTTTGTCACGGTGACATGAATGGGCTCCCAACTCTCTTTGCAGTCTCAGTCTCTATTGGCCCTAAACATCTTAGCATACACTGATGATGATGCTCTGCTAGCACCGCTACGAGGGCAATGCCGCATCGGGGATTTTGGCGGATTGTACATACCCCATTTCCGTGAAAACCCACGGGAGAATTTTGTGGCGAACTTTGCCATTTAGAAAGGTGGCGAAATTTTGGCTCCACAGTTCCATCCTTCACCACGGGTGGGGGGGGCATTGTGATGCAAATGCATGAATTTGACAATCAGGTACATTTTGGGGATTGCTTCAGGCCGAACCAATTGAAAAACCAATTGTCTCATGAGATTCACAAGGAACAGTATTGCTTAACGTGTATTTCAATCAACATCTGCACTAGCATGACCATTGCATGCACCACCAGGGTCATGTTTGTATCTGGCATGTGTCTGGAGAAGATGTAGGGTTGCAAGTTTGTAGGAAGTCGGGTGTTACTTTGCGCCGCAATTTTTTTTGCACTCTTCAAATGATTATTGATATATGATACGAAAAACTGTTTGCACGCAGGCATTTTTTTTTGAAGTTCTACACCAAAAAGTTTTTTTTGTAGGACCGTCATTTCCGCTTATTTAGAATTCAGGAGCTATGCGGGAACCACTTTCAATGGGTGTTGCCTATTTTGACAATGAAGGGTGTGGTGTTGTTGACCTCGCACAACATTTAGTAGGAGAGACTGCTGTAAAAATGCAGGTACCGTGTTTGTGATAATGATTTTAGAATGCCCAGAATTGAAGTTGCAGCTCACCGGATGTGAATCTAGTAATTTGCCATTATATTGTCACATATTTGTGTAGGCATCACCGAAACTTGTACCGCAGAATGAAATTCCGAAAGATGTAGAATACAATGTGGTTGGTAGTGTTTGCACTTCCACGGCGGACTGTGTGTTCTGTATGGACCGAGCAAACCAAAAAAAGTTGTTAGTCAAGATCTTGATGGGTGGTAGGTTAGGTTAAGAACCGGTTTTACCGATTCATCGGAAAAACGAATTATTGGCAACGATTGGTGATTATTTTATACAGTTAGTACCACCGCTTATTTTGAACACCAGTTGTACGCAATTAAACACAGTGATTGCTTTTAAATAATGTACCATGTCCAACTTTTGAAGAAAAGAGATAATATTATCTCAATGAATTTTGATAGATTGTAAAATGCAACTTTGTGGGTAGTATTAAGCCTTCTACTCCAAGTTGTATGGTCCAATTTGACGACAAGCTGAAAACAGAAATTTCCTCGGTGATACATACCATCTGAAACAATTGGTCAATGAATATCAAATAACCAGAAAAACTGGTTATTTTGAACAGCAGCAACCATGAAAACCAGTTGTTGTTGTTTTTTGAAAAATGATTGCCCAATTCCAAATATTTTGAAAATTATCAAGCTCCAAACCTACTACAAACACAATACGGATGCGAAGCAGGCAAATATTTGTCTTAATGCAACACTACCACTTTAAAGCTCTACCAGTCCGTTTCTACACAATTGAATTGCTGAGCCGGTGTCTGCAAAGTGTGTTGGATTGTCTCGTTGGAGGTCTTGGACGTAGTATCCCTTTGACCAGCGGGCCAGGGCGTGGGGGACGGGAGGCGGGACCCGCGACACGGGCAGGGGGCCGGGGAGGGGCCAGGACACGGGAAGGGCGCGCAGGGGCGCGGGCAGGGAGCCCAGGTACAAGGGGCAGGGCGAGGGGAGGTGGGAGAGCGAGCGGGCCAGGGCGTGGGGGACGGGAGGCGGGACCCGCGACACGGGCAGGGAGCTGGAAAGGGGCCCAAGGGCAAGGGCAAGGGCGCCGCGGGCCCCAAGGGACAGGCGGGACGGGGCGAAGGGAGGGGGGCAGAGGGCGGGGCGCCCCCGCAGCCGGACGTGCAGCCGGTGAGGTGCATCCCCCCCGGCATCCAACAGATGCCGGCACACCACACCCACCACCACCACCACCACCACCACCACCACCACCACCACCTCTACAACATGGACCCTGACGCCGGCGAGCTCGTCCCCCCCCAACCCCCACGACACCAGCACCATCAAGCCCCCCCCGCGCCGAGGGCGGAGCCGGCGCGGATGGCCTCGGCGGAGGGGGGACGGGGCGCGGCATCGGCGCCGCAGGCGCAGGGGCAGCGAGGGGGGCCGGCACGGTGGGCGGAGGAGGGCCGGCCATGGGACCGGGACTGGGGCGCGGTCCCGGACCCGCTGGGGGAGAAGACCCTCCCCCTGGTGGGGGAAGTGTACGGGAGGTTGTGCTGGGCCATCCAGGGGACCTCCAGGAGGTCGAGGAACCGGCCCTTCGATGCCGTGCTCCTCCGGAGGGACGGAGGAAACCGAGAGGTACCCCCGGGGGGGTGGGCAGCCCCAGAGGACCACGAGAGGGTCCTCAGGTCAGTGATCCGGGCGGCGTGGCCCGACAGGGAGCCGACGTGGCCGGCCTTCCTGGAAGGGGGAGCGGTGCTCCGCATCACGGATGCGGACGCCAACAACTGGCTCCCCCGGGCTTTGCGCAGCGCCCTCGCCCACTGGTGCTACCGCCGGCACAACACGCCGCCGCCACAGCCCGAGCCCCCACACAAGCGGCGGCGCAGGTGAAGGCCCAGACGGCGGGTAAGGGAGAGTTGGGGGGGGGGGCTGGGCCCCCCGACCCACGCCCCCCCCACGGTACGGCACGACGTAAGAGGGCGTGCCACCTCCCGCGGGAGGGAGTGCGGAGACAACGAGCGCGGGGGGGAACCTGCTGCCCCGCAGCCCGCTAACCACTGACCGCTAACCCTCACGGCCACCCCCGGCCGGCCAACGCCGCGCGACAACGGCCGGGGGATGAGGGGCCCCGGCGAGGGCCTGCGCGAGAATCCGGCTCTCGGTAGAGGGGGGCGGGAGAAGGGCGCGACCCCCCGGCCGATGGCTGGCCCCCGGGGCCGAGACTGCCATGCCGCCCCCCCCCCCTCCCCCCCGGCCGACAGGAGGCATTGCCAGGGGACCAAAGGGCCCCCCCCACTCCCCCCCCCCCCCCCTCCCACACAGGCCCGAGAGCGGGCGGGGGGGCGGCCCCCCCACCCCCCCCCCCCCGCACCCACCTCAGCTGGGGAGCCACAGGCGCGGCCCTCCGCCCCCCAAGGGCCGGTGGAGCGCCCCCCCCCTCAGGAGGAACGGCGACGCGGTAAGGGCAACGGCGGCTGGACCTGCTCTCGCGAACCCACACCGGCGTGCCGGAGTAACGCGCACAACGGAACAGGAAGGAGGCCGCGCCCCACATGACCCTCCCGTAACCACAGCCCACTCCGAGGCGACAGAGGGGGGGTTTCAGGTCAGCTGGGGCCCCCGGAGGAGCGGTCCACGGGCCGCCCCTCACCCCCCCCCACCCCGGGGCGGCACTTCAGCCCCGACCGCACGCGCGCGCCGGAAGGGAGAGCGCCGGCGACACGGAGAGAGCCAGAAAGGAGTACCGCAGTCCGCCGCCCGGAACGAGAGCAGGGAGGCCGCGGCGCGACACCCCCCCCCCCCCGCCCCCCCACCAGCCCGCCAGCCGCGGGGGCCCCGGCCCCCACCCCCCGAGGCAGGGGGGATGGACCCCCGCCGCCCTGGAGGGGAGCCGGAGTGTGACCCGCCCCCCCGCCCCAGCCGCCGGCTCACATGGGGGCCGCGAAGAACAAGCGGGCCCACGCCTGCGCACCGGGACGCCGCACAGATCGTACCCAGAGAAGCCGGGTGAGCACGAACCGGAGTGGTATGGGGGGCCACGCCCCCCATGGACAGCACAACGCCAGTGACGCCCGCTTTGTTGCCTGCCCAGGGAAAGCGGCGCGCCACCTCCCGCGGGAGGGAGTGCGGAGACAACGAGCGCGGGGGGGAACCTGCTGCCCCGCAGCCCGCTAACCACTGACCGCTAACCCTCACGGCCAACCCCGGCCGGCCAGCGCCGCGCGACAACGGCCGGGGGATGAGGGGCCCCAGAGAGGGCCTGCGCGAGAATCCGGCTCTCGGTAGAGGGGGGCGGGGGAAGGGCGCGACCCCCCGGCCGATGGCTGGCCCCCGGGGCCAAGACTGCCATGCCGCCCCCCCCCCCCCCTGGCCGACAGGAGGCATCGCTAGGGGACCAAAGGCCCCCCCCCACTCCCCTCCCCCCCCCTCCCACACAGGCCCGAGAGCGGGCGGGGGGGCGGCCCCCCCACCCCCCCCCCCCCCGCACCCACCTCAGCTGGGGAGCCACAGGCGCGGCCCTCCGCCCCCCCAGGGCCGGGGGGGCGCCCCCCCCTCAGGAGGAACGGCGACGCGGTAAGGGCAACGGCGGCTGGACCTGCTCCCGCGAACCCACACCGGCGTGCCGGAGCAACGCGCACAACGGAACAGGAAGGAGGCCGCGCCCCACATGACCCTCCCGTAACCACAGCCCACTCCGAGGTGACAGAGGGGGGGTTTCAGGTCAGCTGGGGCCCCCGGGGGAGCGGTCCACGGGCCGCCCCTCACCCCCCCCCGACCCGGGGCGGCACTTCAGCCCCGACCGCACGCGCGCGCCGGAAGGGAGCGCGCCGGCGACACGGAGAGAGCCAGAAAGGAGTACCGTAGGCCGCCGCCCGGAACGAGAGCAGGGAGGCCGCGGCGCGACCCCCCCCCCCCCCCCGCCCCCCCACCGGCCCGCCAGCCGCGGGGGCCCCGGCCCCCACCCCCCGAGGCAGGGGGGATGCCCCCCCCCCCGCCCGAGAGGGGAGCCGGAGTGTGACCCACCCCCCCGCTCCAGCCGCCGGCTCACATGGGGGCCGCGAAAAAACAAGCGGGCCCACGCCTGCGCACCGGGACGCCGCACAGATCGTACCTAGAGAAGCCGGGTGAGCACGAACCGGAGTGGTATGGGGGGCCACGCCCCCCATGGACAGCACAACGCCAGTGACGCCCGCTTTGTTGCCTGCCCAGGGAAGGCAGAGGGACGGAAAGAGGCAGAGCGACCCCCCGCCCTACAGGCCCCGCCCCGGCCGCACAGCCGGAGGAAACGGCGCACGCCCCCCCCCCCCCCCCCAGCCCGCCCCCCAGCATAAGAACGCCATGGACCCGCCCCGCGGCAAGCAGCCCCCACAGGAACAGAGCAGGGCCCCCACAACCGCACGCCCGCGCCCACAACGCGGACCCCGACAGCCCACCCAGTGGACGGGTAGTCGGGGGAGGAGGAGCGCAAGACCCCAGACGCCCCACGCAACGGTCGAAGACACCCCCCCGGGGACGCCCTGCCGCCGCCCCCACAACCCCAAGCCAAGTAGGAGGGAACCGGGACCGGACCGCCCCCCCCCAAGCACGCCAGACGGAGCATGGGACCGGGGCAGGACACCCGGAGGGGCACGGACCACGTGGAACGGCCCTACCAGCGCCCAGTGCCGGGACCACGCGAGATGCGCGCCCCACACCACCCAGCGGGGGGGGGAGCGGACACCGCGAGAGCGCGAGCGCACACACACGAAAGTGACACGCGGGGACTACCGGAAGGGCAACCGGACCGAGCGCACGGAACGCACAGACCGCATGGAATGGCGTACCAGCGAGCGAGGGTAAGGGACACCCGGACGGGACGGCCCGCCACACGCAGCGCGGAACACGCGGGGCGGGAAGAGGGAAACAGGAGAGACACAACACCAGGTACCGGCCCGAACCCCCCGAACCGGCCGCGAGCGCCGCGCACACACAGACGGGACACTGCACCCGCCAAGGCAGTAGTGGCGCACAGCGCCACGCCCCAACCCCTAGGCTAGGCAGCCTCCGCGCCAGCCCAAGGGGGTCCCACTGGCGACAAGCCAGTAGCACGCGCCCGGCGGCGCTGGCGCCCCGGGCGACCACGCATTAGGGGGGCGACGCAGTGGGTAAGCGTCCGCAGCCACGGCTGCGAATTGATGCACTGACCGGGGAGTGGCGAAACGGGGACGCCGGGGAAGGACGGGGCTCCGAGCCCTGTGAACCCGGGGGACTCCGCCACTAGGCAGGAGGTGCGTCTTGGAGGGCCCCCCACTAGGACCCGGTGGGGAGGATATCACCTGGCCCGACCAGGTGGCCCCCCGGGGCCGAAAGGCGTCTAGTACCCGCAAAATCAAACCTCAAACCTCAAACCTCACAAGAAACAGTATTGCATAATGTGTATTTCAATCAACATCTGCACTAGCATGACCATTGCATGTACCACCAGGGTCATGTTTGTATCTGGCATGTGTCTGGAGAAGATGTAGGGTTGCAAGTTTGTAGGAAGTCGGGTGTTACTTTGCGCCGCAATTTTTTTTGCACTCTTCAAATGATTATTGATATATGATACGAAAAACTGTTTGCACGCAGGCATTTTTTTTTGAAGTTCTACACCAAAAAGTTTTTTTTGTAGGACCGTCATTTCCGCTTATTTAGAATTCAGGAGCTATGCGGGAACCACTTTCAATGGGTGTTGCCTATTTTGACAATGAAGGGTGTGGTGTTGTTGACCTCGCACAACATTTAGTAGGAGAGACTGCTGTAAAAATGCAGGTACCGTGTTTGTGATAATGATTTTAGAATGCCCAGAATTGAAGTTGCAGCTTACCGGATGTGAATCTAGTAATTTGCCATTATATTGTCACATATTTGTGTAGGCATCACCGAAACTTGTACCGCAGAATGACATTCCGAAAGATGTAGAATACAATGTGGTTGGTAGTGTTTGCACTTCCACGGCGGACTGTGTGTTCTGTATGGACCGAGCAAACCAAAAAAAGTTGTTAGTCAAGAGCTTGATGGGTGGTAGGTTAGGTTAAGAACCGGTTTTACCGATTCATTGGAAAAACGAATTATTGGCAACGATTGGTGATTATTTTATACAGTTAGTACCACCGCTTATTTTGAACACCAGTTGTACGCAATTAAACACAGTGATTGCTTTTAAATAATGTACCATGTCCAACTTTTGAAGAAAAGAGATAATATTATCTCAATGAATTTTGATAGATTGTAAAATGCAACTTTGTGGGTAGTATTAAGCCTTCTACTCCAAGTTGTATGGTCCAATTTGACGACAAGCTGAAAACAGAAATTTCCTCGGTGATACATACCATCTGAAACAATTGGTCAATGAATATCAAATAATCAGAAAAACTGGTTATTTTGAACAGCAGCAACCATGAAAACCAGTTGTTGTTGTTTTTTGAAAAATGATTGCCCAATTCCAAATATTTTGAAAATTATCAAGCTCCAAACCTACTACAAACACAATACGGATGCGAAGCAGGCAAATATTTGTCTTAATGCAACACTACCACTTTAAAGCTCTACCAGTCCGTTTCTACACAATTGAATTGCTGAGCCGGTGTCTGCAAAGTGTGTTGGATTGTCTCGTTGGAGGTCTTGGACGTAGTATCCCTTTGACCATGTAACATGCTTGCTCAATAGTCTTTGCCAATTTCGGGAGCCCCCACCCGGGATAATCTTTTTTTTTAGATGCGAAATCTTTTTTTTCAGATGCGAACAAATTTAAGAAAAGTGCTAAAATTTAAGTCAAAACAGCTAAAAAATGAGCAAAAACAGCCAAAAAAAGAGCAAAAACATCTCAAAAAAGAGATTTTCGCATCTAAAAAAAAAGATTCCCTACTAAAAAATAAGATTCCAACAAAAGCCAAAATCTAAAAAAAAAGTCATTCGCATGTTTAAAAACGTCAAAAAAGCAAAACCTTTTTCTTAGATGGCCAGGTAAAAAGTGAGATTTTGGTAAAACTAAGAGAACACAAAGCCAGGGGTGAGAGGGGAGGCAGAAATGCAGTTCCTAGGGGCACCCCACCGGACGAATCATCCACATTCCTGAGGCGAAGCCTGCAAAACAAGGCACAAAGCAAAGAACGGTAAAGAATGCCAACAAGACCGGAGCAGATGGCTGAGCACTTGCAGAATGTGCTTTTGCAGTACACACTACATTACGTGAAGATGATGTAACCCACTTGATGGCGTCGGGACATGCCACTGTGCAAATGATGCACAAGACGCCTTCCTTGTGGAGAAGGGCTAAAATGCCGTGGATTTTTGGAAATGCCAAACAAATACAGAAGCAACATCCCTCCCTGTGTGCACTTGAAGATATTTGAAACGAGCAAAACTTGAGCATGAAATTATGGGCAAAATTCTGCACCCACTGAGTAGTGGTTGAAAACAACCTCTAGGAGGCAATGCCACTCGGCTTTGTGCACTGAATAAGGCCTCTAAACAAAGTTTGAGCAAGGAATGTGAACGTTGGGACTGACTGGGCAGACAACAAAGGCTGCAAAAAATGGGCATATAATGCAGGAACGGAAGTGTTGAATGCAGGGTTCTCAGAAGTTGATCACTATGACTGGCAGACACTACAGCACAGGCACGTGGGTGGCACAATGCACTGTAGAAGAAATGCGCAAAAAAAAACTGTGAAAAAACCTCCCTGTAATCAAAATCTGAGCAAGGAATCCGGAACTGGGGACTGACTGGGCAGACTGCCAAAGCTGCAAAAAATGAGCATATAATGCAGGAACGGATGTATTGGGATGCAAATGTCCCAGGAGTTGATGACTATGGCCGTCTGACACAGCAGCAATGTACAGGAAGGTGGGTGGCACTTTGCAGTGCAGAAGAAATGAGCAGAAAAAACCTGGCTGGATCACTCTGCGTCTGAAAAGAGGTCCCCACTCAGCAACCACAACACACTGTTTGTGTGGACAAGCAAACAGTGGGGATCACTGTCATTCTTTTTCCATGTACTGACCACACACCCGCAGAAAGACACGCTGCTCTGTGGAAAACTTCTGGCCCATCAATTTCTCAAAGGCCTCTGCGCGTGCCTGGTTCGCAGGTGATAGGCGGATCTCAAAAGACTTGCGCCTGTCATCTACAATGACCTTCCAAAACTCATCACATTTCTGTTGGTCGTGGCGCAGATTACCAGTGTACCCCTTAGGCACCTCAAAGCGTTTCTTGTTGATGTACAAGGCTTCACGACTTTGCGATGTCCCTGGCTGGGTATTCACCTGTGCGGCTGAGCGCAGGGACGTTTTTGGGTTCGGCGTCAACAAGCAAGTCAAGAAGGTGGATCCGTCATCTGCAACGGATTCCTTGAAGCAATACGGCGGATCGTCATCAATTTGCTCCTCTTCCAGCTCGTTGATCCATTTCTCAAGCTCTGCCTTGGTACTAGGGGGCGGGGGGGCCCGCCGTGCATTCCAATTGGGGATCCACTTTGCCGACATTTTGCCTACCACAGGGTCACCAGGGAATGCTTCCCGCATCAAAGCTGGAGCCCGTTGTGGACAATTGCCTTGCAAAAGATCCTTGAGCTTAAGAGTCATGGGCAACGGCAAATGGAGAGACGTAAGGTAAAGGGACCAGTTAGACACCCACTGTTGCGGCGCAGGATCGCCGCGCAAATAATGTTTTTAGGAAATGACGATTTATAATCAAAGAAACATTACTTCGAACATTATAAAAATGATCGAGATCCATCTGGCGATCCCGTAAATTGCCAGATAAGACCGCGCCAAATTGCGTAAAATAGCGCCGCAAAGTTACGTAAGCCCAAATGTCACCACGTAAAGGCGAAATGAATACTGCGCGAAATATACGATTCCAAGACTCCTTTCTCTTTCTTTTTTTTCATTTTAGATAACGCGGCTGGGATCCCGTATTGGTAGAGCTGCAGCTCGCCAGAAAATTAGGAACGCCTGTGAAACGCTGCCAAAGGGGCGTTCTAAGGCCGGTATGAGAGGTAAACGCAAGTCAAAAAGCGTCAACAGAAAGGAACAGGAGCCCTATGCATCCTATCCTCTGCCGCAGCACACCACAAACCTGGAAGAGGCCGCCGCTTGGGTTGCCGCTGGGCGGGGATCATTGAGGCAAGCCATGAGGCTGTTCCCCGTGGACAAGAAGACCATGAAGAAGAACCTACTCCGCTCCATGAACAGTGAGCCTGTGCTGATGGGACGGCCTGGGCCGCCGCCCAGAGTGCAAGACCTCCACATGAGGAAGTGGTTGGAGCAGCAGATGCTGAGTTCCTTAGCCCATACAAGGTGGACATTGTGGAGGAGGCACGGAGACATGCAGAGGAGCACGGGTTCAAGCTGGGGTCAGGCAACAAGTGGTGGCGCCTATTCAAAGCACGCAACACGGACGTGGTCAGCCGTACCCCAAGCCTGGTAGAGAGTCAGCGTGCTGACAGTCGCTTGGACGAAGATCAGTGGCGGGACTTCTTTGCTGAAGCCTCCAAGGCCCTTGCAGAGGTGGACTACGGCGGCCAGTACATCGCGAACATAGATGAGACCTCCTTCCATCAGAACTTCATCACCAGGGTAGCGGCACGCAAGGTGTACAGCATCAGGGGTCGGAGATCAGTGCGGCGGCGGCAGGGGTATCAGCGGAAGGTTGTGACTGTCATTGCAGCAATGGTTGCCAGTAGAAAGGCTCTACCACCCACTCTGTTGTTTGACACCAAGACTGTGAAGGGGAGTCATCTAAGATACTGCGACCGAGAGATTATCCTCAAAGGCACGGGAATCGGGTGGTCCAGTAGTGAAATCTTTGTTGAGTTGGTGGAGCCTGTAAAACGCAAGCACCCAAAAGGCTGCATTTTCAAAACACTTGTACGGTCCCTTGTCGTGTGCTTTGCGAAATCTTTTGCACCAAAATCCCAAATCTTGATTTCAAAGAACTCCTGGACGACCCACAATACCGAAGACGGCGCAACCCAATAGCGAAGCAAATAGCTGCAATACGACTTTTCTTTATAGTCCAGAAGTACTGAGCGATATTGCCTCTTGCTGAGATCGCAATAATCCCATTGCACACTAAAAAAATAGACACTCAAAAAGTGTTCATGCATGCATTCGCACATTACATTCCTACAAAATCAGATCTTTTTATAATAAAAATCAGTGCTTTTCAGAAAGAAAAACAATGCACAAATCAGTACGCACGCGTGCCATGCAGTGCCCAAAAAGCGGCATCTGCACCGCAACGCGACAGGATAATATATGGGTTTATGTAACATACATGTGTCAGTACAGCCAAGTACTGAGCACGATACCTAAATGACAAAATAGCAACAAACATAACGAACCGAATCCTGCGGAAAACACAAGCTTTCAGGCTTGTCCTGTCCTGTCCTGAGCTCCCCTTTACACTCCCCCCCCAATCCCACACATACCCTGATGTGTGGCTGAGACCCGAAAACAAAAGGGTGCGAAGGGTTTTACCATAGGGCTGGGAAAAGCTCAGACAGAGCTGGGTGGGTGTAAAACGCAAGCACCTCAAAGGCTGCCTTGCATGTTTACACTCCCCCCCCAGTCTCAGCACTCCCCAAATGAGTTGCTGAGCCGAGAAAAATAAATAGCAAAACATGCAGGCTTTAACCTACAATACAGTACAATACATATATTATTGTCTGTGATCTGGCTATTTCTACCCATTCCGGGTAAAAACAACTACTATCTATGTGCAGATCATGCTAGTGGAATACCACTGGTACCATAGATAGCTTTACCCTCCTGAAAGGGATTTCTGTCACGAAACAGTGCCCTAGGGGAGTGGTGAGGTGGTGTTTCAACCTATACCCACTCAAACTCCTCAAAGGGTGTAAAAACCTGATAAGCGCTCATGGCACACAACCTGAAGTGCTCATGGCACAAGAAAAACATAGTACTTTCATACTAAAATAAAACCTCTGCCTTTTCCAAACAAAAGCAGGCATACAAAAAGAAAAGACACACTGCTCACAAGCAGGCAGGTGCAAAGCAAAACAGAACTGCAAAACTGAGTAAACCAAAGTTCACTCAAAGTGTAAAGCAGGGTGTATCCCACCACTGCTCATTGCAGATCCAAAATAGTATCTACAACGAAAAAGAAAGCAAAGGCACATGTCAGTGCCAGCAAACAAGGCGCTTGGCGCCCAGACAGAGGCCAGACAGGGCCTCGTTGTACATCTCAAATGTACATGCCAGAGAATCTAAATCAGATTCGGGCATATATACAGCCCCACAGGCTGTACACTGTGCAAGGCACAGTGGTTGGAAAAAACAAAGCGCTCGCAGCGCCAAAGACTGATAAAACAGAGCGCTCCAAGCGGTCGACATACGCCTAGGGTACACAGTGCTCTCAGCGCTCAAAACCTAAAAGAAAGGGTTGTATTTATCTTCCTTGGAAGCCAAACGCTGGCCCCACTCGGACCGTGGTGGGCAGGAAGTTCGACACCAATTGAAGGCCTCATTGTTTTCCACTTTGGAGATCAGAACGTCAACAAGTTCACTGAAGTACTGGGCAGCTCTTTGTCTTTGAACGGCTTTGCCTGCGCGTCGTCCTCTTCTTGGCTTGCCCTCACTGATGACCTCCTGAGATTGTTCGGCCACCCAACTTCCCACACCTTTTTCGCAGCTTGTAGAATTCGTCACTCGGCGCTCCTTTCTTCGTTTCCAGGGCTCCTTTTGTGACCCATCGGCGTTGGCCTCTTCACTTGAGCTGCATCGTGACTCCTTTTGGTCTTGAGCTGACGAACTAATTTTTTTGGCTCTGAAAGGCGTAGAAGGAAGCGGACTTCTCAACAGCGAGACGATACTTTGTAGTTTGTGCAGCGCAACTTCCAGCGACGACTCCAATTTTGTAAACACACGTGAATACGCGTTGTTCTTCGTCGGCGGTGTCTTTGACTTGCGTGGAACTGCTTTCCTCTTCCACGGCAATTCTTCACTTTGTACGCCGTGAACAACGACCTTGTTGCCTGCGCTACTCAACTGCACCATGAGGGCATGGAAGAGACCTTGAAACTTGTACCCAAAATTTGCATAGAGCTTGGCGAACATAAATTCTTAAGCACACCTCAGCTGTTCCCGCACGCGTCGTTCCTCTGTCTCCAGATCCTGCAGTGACGGCGACCGTGATGGTGCAGGCCCTCTAGGCGGAGGCGATGCCGGTCTTCTCGGCGGCGACTGCCCAAGCGTTGTTGACAGCGAGCTGGGTTGTTTTACGGCTGTGGTGGTTAGCGCTGATGTTGAGGGAGCGCTCATGGTGTCTCTGTGGGCTTGCTAAATCTGCAGCTGGGCGGCGAGTATTGCGATCTTATTTTCAAAACACTTGTACGGTGTTTTGTCGTGTGCTTTGCGAAATCTTTTGCACCAAAATCCCAAATCGAGATTTCAAAGAACTCCTGGACGACCCACAATACCGAAGACGGCGCAACCCAATAGCGAAGCAAATAGCTGCAACACGACTTTTCTTTATAGTCCAGAAGTACTGAGCGATATTGCCTCTTGCTGAGATCGCAATAATCCCATTGCACACTAAAAGAATAGACACTCAGAAAGTGTTCATGCATGCATTCGCACATTACATTCCTACAAAATCAGATCTTTTTATAATAAAAATCAGTGCTTCTCAGAAAGAAAAACAATGCACAAATCAGTACTCACGCGTGCCATGCAGTGCCCAAAAAGCGGCATCTGCACCGCTACGCAACACGATAATATATGGGTTTATGTAACATACATGTGTAAGTACAGCCAAGTACTGAGCGCGATACCTAAATGACAAAATAGCAACAAACATAACGAACCGAATCCTGCGGAAAACACAGGCTTTCAGGCTTGTCCTGTCCTGTCCTGAGCTCCCCTTTACGGAGCCGAAGCAGGTCACAACCCTACCCTGGCAAATTACCCCTAAGGGAACATTATATGGCCATATATATGAGATAGATATGGGATAGGGTATATCATATTCCATTTCCCTGTTAGGAACATAGGATGTGGGATAGATAAGGCTATCTTGGATGTTTAGTAGTTCTATCAATTAGTGGATGATAGGGTGGATTTCTCATATGTGCATATCAGGTAATTCATTGGCTATGTGTACCATATCTGTTTGCAGGATACTATTCAGTCAACACTATCGTTATGTCTTTTGTGCCAAGCAATGTTGCTGCCCATGCCACTGCGACCTCTGCTCCTGACCACTGGGTCTGGTTTCATGGTAGCAGAGGCGAAAATTTTTCGTCTCTGTTGGGCGTTTGGCATCGCGGAAAGCGATCGGTCCAAGATAAGGCTCGGAACCGGTTTGTCACGTATTGCCAGTTATCGGTTATTGCCAGGCATCCGGAAAATGAAATTGTAACCGGTTTCAAACTTGTCATTTTTTCAGGTAACCGGTTAGCCCTGCGTAAAAACTGGTTTCGCTGTTGTGTCCCTGGGCCCTGCTGCGATTGCGCATGCACAGAAGGTAAGACGGCAACCCAGAAGAAGATGAGGAAGCCTGCGAAACACCGCAGGTATTTTAGGTGGTGCGGAACCCAAAGACACGTCCCTTGACTGTGCCACAACAAGGGTACCCAGCTCTGCCTTCTGAAATTTGGCCACATACCAATTCTTGTGCTTTGAGGTAACGTGATGCTGCAAGTTTGTGGTACCACCCCCACACTGAATGACCTGGCCACATGTTTTCCCATTCTCCACGACAGTGCAACGTGCAGAGGTCTTGTCAATGGGATCAAAGGCCTGCCACACCCAGGATGTTTTTCGTTTCTTGGATGGATGTTGTTCCTTGACATCTTCCGCTTCCACTACTTCTGCTGCCTCAGCCTGAGCCCGGGTTCTCAGCTGCTCCAAACGTTCTTCAGCAAGTTCTGCATTTTGTTTGTCTCGGTTGTTGATTAAAGTTGACACGTACATTTCCGCCCCAGCAAGGTTCTCCATGGGTTCCCAGGTTTCGTCATTGTGCCCTCTCCATTTTACTAGATAGAAAGGAACACCCTTCTCAAAACGTGCAGCCTTGACTTCTTGAACAATGAACATATCATTTGCTTTGTGAGTGCCCTTGTTTTTGGGAGCCACAGAGAGAGTATGTTTCTTTTTGGGAGGCATTCTTCAACAAAATCTGGGATGAACCACATGGTCATGATACCTCCGCCCATTGTGGTGGTAGGGGTGAAGCCATGTTCAATGTTAAGTTGTTGCATTGGATAAGGTTACATGATGTCACATGGTGACATCATATGTATAGGTCACATGGTGACATCATGTGTATATGTCACGTGGTGACATCATGTGTATGTGTCACATGGTAACATGTACACATGCACCGCGCAGGCAGCCGGGTACGTGGCTATTTGTTGGAAAAGTTGTCATGAAAATGTTTGTTCGGCGAGACCAAAATTTTTTTGCTAACATTTGCTGTCAATGAATTGTTGCCCAGCTCACACGTGCCACTGTGGGGCGAGCTCGCAATAGGGCCCCTGACTTTCAAGTGCATAAATTTTTCGTTGGCAAAGGTTTGGTTCAAATTTTTTTTCCGCAAAAAAGTTCTCCACTCCCAATAACCGGTAGGTACCGGTTTTGAAATGCAGGATTTGGCCAATGACCGGTTGCAATATTTGCAAATTAAACAATAACCGGTCTCCGATTTCACAAAAGGTTCCAAGCCTTAGGTGGACCCACCGTTGGCCCCCACTGTGCGTGGGCTAGCCGGCCCTCCGGCTGCACCAAGTGACCACTGGTACGGGGGTCTACGTGTCTCGTTGGGCGATTCTGAGGGTTGGAAACCATAAAAAGTGGGGGGTTGCGGGTGGACTAGGTGCCCTCCGAATTCGGATTTGAGCCACGTAGCCCAAGATACGGCCCGTTCTTGGTTTCGGGGTGATGGTGCACATTGCGCAGTTTTTGGGGCTTTTTGGCGCCATTTTAGGCCGTTTCTCGGACATATCGTGGAGTTAGAGGGCACCAAAGGTCCCTTGGTCACCAGAAAGTCAAGCCGCACGTGCAGTGTAGCAGCCGTTTGCCTTCGTTTGGCTGTTTTGCACCCTTACTAGGGCTGTTTTGGGTGAAAAATGGCTGTTTTTGGCCCAAAATGCGCAGAATTGGGAGGGCACCTCCCGACTTGGCGCCATCGCCCCGGGCGGCCACTGGTGAGTTTTCGGCTCAAAACTTGGATTTGACAAGGCCACCACCTAGGCTCCAAGATGGCCACATGGAGAGAAGATCCGAAGCGTGGGACGGAGCACGGAGATGTGTTGTTGTTGTTGTTGTTGTTGTTGTTGCTTGTTGTTAGCTAAATTTAAGGGGAAAGGGGTGTAGTAATATATATATACATGTCACCAAAGCTTAATATTTTTGTGTGCACTATCTTTTTGTAGCCCTCTTGTGTTGGATTAAATTTATTTGATCCTATTGTTGTGCTGGTGGACTTGCTCTTATACCTTTAGAAATTCATTTGCAAAAACTACAACAATCATGTTATCTTTCTCTGCCCGCTGGTTTGTGGAGTGAATCGATTTTCCAATGGGCAACTCAATTAGAGTGAGTACAGTTTCAACAAAACGGACTTGGAGAGAGTTGACTTTTGATAGGAGAAAGATTCAAATGAAGGTGAAGGGGTTGTTGTTCAACAGGGGGGGACTCATATCAACCGGCGGGAGTAGAAAAGAGTTCACATTGAGTAGAAACAAATTGAAACTGAGTAGGAAGGAGTTGAAATTGAGTAGGAGGAGTCAATTTTCAGTTGCAGAGACTTAGAATTGAGCAGGAGGGAGTTAAAAGTGGAGGAGTTGGATTGGGGGAGAGAGAGATGGAGGGAGATGGATTCACCAAGTCTAAACCCATTTTTCATCCATTTCTCAAACCAAAAAAAATGTGCGCCATGATTGCATATCCCTGGTTATCAAGATGTGGACAATAGTACCCCCCCTTGCCCCTCCCTCTTGCGGGAACGACACTCAAGTCGCAGAATTTGATGGAAACAACACACACTGTTGTTCTGATGAGGGTGGAGTGTGGTGCAATGCTGAGTGGCTATTGCGGTCGTAAACAGGCCGCAGCAGGAGGCCGCAAGAAATTGGTTTCCATCCGAGAATTTGCCTAGCAGCACTCATATGCCCAATTCATATGGCGCCACGCGCATGGACTCGTGACACTTGTGGCATTGTGGTGCTCTCATCGCCACTTGCCTTCCAGACCTTCACAACTGGTTTCGTATGTGCGTGGGGCTGTCGATGCACCCATTCTCCCATGTGACATATGGCCACCGAGCGTGTATACCAAAAACATATCTCTCTGGGACGGTACCGATCATGCCAACACGGAGCGTTTTCAGGGGTCGGATCCATTGTTGCCTCATTTGTGTCCACTGAGTGTCCCAAAGGTAGGGGTATGTGGGGTATATTCGGAAAGCCCTTGAAAAGGGCTATTTGGAACACCCCAGGTCTGCATGCTGTGCTGACAACATGTGTGAGATTTTTGTCCGTTTCTGACGATGTGTGTGCTGCCTGTTGCCCCCTTTTGTTAACAGGCACGCACCATGTCTGCCTACAAATTCACGCAACGTGCTGTTGCCTCCCCCGATGCACCACAGAAACCTTTGGTGCGGAAAAGAGCTCGCTCTGGGGGTGTCAGGTGGGTGCAGGTGCATGAGCCTGGCAGCCGGGCAAAAAAGCCTCGTAAAGCCGGTTCACAGCAACCTGCATGTGACGACGAGGAGCACCAGATTCTATCTGCTTCTGAGGCCGCTGCTTTTGCAGCGCAATTTTGGGATAAAAAGACGCACCCCACCAAGGCTTCACAACATGAATTTCTGGCAACCTGCATCGACGTCGATTTGGAGCAAGATGTGAAACACGCAGGTCGTCAGAAGTACACCAGAAAGAGGGGGCACCAGACAACGTACTTTGTACCCTACCGTGGGTCGCGTCGGCAAATTTGCAAGACACAGTTCTTGCATTATTTCAAAATTAGTCGCATCGTTGTGGAGTCTGTGGCCAAAGCCAAAGCAGCCGCGGCCGTTACCAACCCCCTGAGTCCCATGAAAAGCCCCCAGAAAAAGGGAGCAGACAATGTACGGCGGACCTCAGCCATCAAAGAGAAATTTGAGAAATTTCTGCAGGCACTGCCACAGGCTGAGAACCGCTTCAGCGATGCCGCCCGGCCCAGCACTGAGTGGGTCCATCTGGCCCCTGTCGGTGGGCGTCGTGCGTCACCGTACAATGTGTGGATCCACTGGCTCCAAAAGGAGGAGGCGGATCAGTTTGCAAAGCGGGGCAAAGCAGATTTCAAGCCCCAGATTTCATTGAAAACAGCTCAGCGGACGATGAAAATATACAAGCTGGGGTACCAGGCACCCATGAAGGACACGTGCGCCGAGTGTGAGCTGTACAACCTGCAAATTCGGACAGCCGCACCCGTTTTGAAGGTTGCTGTGCTCCGTTTTTGCACCGGCGCGTCTTTTCACTTTTCCAAGTGTGTGTGGCGCTTTTTTTTTGCTCATTTTCAGGCCAAACTTCGCCATGAGCAGGCCACGCATTTACGGTTGGCCAGCGAAGGATACGACCGGAACAAGTACCACGGACAGTACAGCATGCAGACCTGGGGGCCTGTGGGCCATGCCCCTGAACACAGGGTGGGTACCAGTGAAGCCACGCAGGCTGCAGGATTGGGAAAAACTGAAGAAATATGTTCCCAGTCACAAGCACGGGGATGTGTGCCCCAATGGAGTCCCGGCCCTTGCAGACAACGAATCGGATTCGGAATAATGAGTGATCCCTGGACCATTGCCTGTGCCCTGTGTGTCCTCCCTTGTACAGCTCTGTGCGCAAAACTGTGACCACCTACCCCCCCCAACCCATACATTTCTGAAACGGCGTTTTCCCACAGATTTCGAAAAGCATACACATACCCCCCCCAAGGTGACGACATTTTGGTGCAGTACGCCAAAAGTTGAGAAAAGTCTGAAAAAATGTGAAAACGCTCCGTGTTGGCATAGAACGGATGTCCCAGAGAGATATGGCCAGGTGAATAAACGCAGATCGGTGAGAGGAGGACTAATGGCGACAGCTCGTCCCTCGGGGCTTTGCTCTGTCCCCCATCATCCCTCACCATTCTAGGAATGGAGGAAAACAGGCCGCAACTTGGGAGTACTGATGCTCCAGGGGCTACCCACTGACTCCCGTATCCCCCGGCGGCTCACATGCGCAAACGAAGATCCATCCCACGCATCTATGGTCGGGGGCAAATCAGGGATTCTCTTGAGTTGTACTTGCTGATGGATATGTACTGTGCTCGGGGCTTCGTCACCCTTTCCTTTGCGTGGAATCCGACAGAAAAGCCTACTCGTTCCTAGGCACTTGGGAGTTGAGAGGTCAATATAATTCTTGCCGGCGGGCAAGAGGTCAAACATGCAGGAGTGTAATTTGACAGTAACGTGGGTAGGTCCATTGTTCGCGCTGGTGCTTTCTGATGCGACACGAATTTTTTTGGGCGCTCATCTTCGCATCAACAATTGGAGTAATGTGGATGCACCCCTCCATTATTTACTTGTTTTGCAAAACCAAAAAAGCATGCATTTTTTCGGCCGACAGACTGGACGGTCAAAAAGAATGCATGAGCATTCCCTGGCCTTGAGGGGGGTAACCTTTGGGGGCAGACGAATCACGGAGAGGGGTCCGTTTTACCTCAAAGTTTGTAGGAGCATTGTATGAAACACAATTCGTGCCAAAATAAAATAAAATAAAAAAAATAGGTCTTGCTCAGAAACATGGGTAGAGGTTTCGCATCACTGCAACATGTCACACAGGCCACTGAAGTAGCTTCAGGCACCAAACTGTAGCCCTTGTAGAGGCAACGTACATGCAAATTGAGATTGTTGAGTACAGTGCCTTCCAAATAAGAGAGGGTATGAAATGGTTCGTTGGGCTCAGCCTATCCTTTTTTCCCATTCATAACGCTGGAAATACAGGGTTACCATCTGGGGTCACCTCAAACTGACTGATCGCCTTCACCAAGCACAGTGTTAAGTCCTTGAAGAGCTTGCACTCTTGCCTTTTGCATTCCTCGATTGCCATTCAATAAGAGGCCTACCGGAGGCTTTTCGGTTACAAGTAGCCTCCATTAGAACTGGAACTGTGTTAGAGTACCATGGTCACTGCTAACCAAAACGCAAGGGGCATGACTGTGCTGTCCCTCAACGTTCATTCACTCCTCCTCAACGAATTCTGTGTGATGTGCCAACAATGTGGAGTCAGAAGGAGAAGAAGGGGAAGCAGCAACACACGCACCAGTAACAATGTCAATAGCTTGTTATTTGAGTGCACCACCATTGGACGTCGCATGTTGCCATCCAATCAGCATGTCCAGACTCTACCCCTGCCCGCCAAAATACAAACTGCCATTTCAATTGTGTATGACCCAGACAGCCCCGGCTAAAATGGGCCCAGATGTCACTTCTGGCGGATGAATCACACAATCCATCGTGAGGCGTTTGAAATCTTGCGCACAGTTTCCGATTGGCGGAGTGAAACGAGTAGCATGCGCCTCATAGCCATGGGCTTTTAAGGCTCTGTTGTGTTGTACTCTCCTGGTGAATAGTCGTGTGAAGGAAGCCACGGGGAGGGGGGGGGGTTGCATTGGCCATCCTCATGAGGTCCCTTTGCTGGTCAGACTGCGCTGTGCGTTCCATCGAACACATTCCTTCGTCATATGTCATAAGGGCCGTGGCCGAACACTGCCCCCATCGTCCACTGCGTCGTGCTGTGCGATTCCAAAAAGGACAGCGGTGCTGAACCTCCACCAAAGCATCGCCAAACGCTCTGAGCCCCAACCACAAACCACTGCCGGCAATCATCCACCGCCACGGGGGCATCCACTCCGGTCCATGTTGGGGGGGGGGGGAAGGGGGGGGGGCTGAAGCACCGTCATGGGGCCAGTATGGCGGGATGCGACGAGCCCAGCGCATCGCCGGTCATCTGGGCTCTCTACACACGGGACGACGTTTACGGGCCAGCCAACGGCGGTTTGACGAAGGCTTTGGCCTAGAATGGCATCCTTGCGACCGGAGGGGGGGGGGGGGGGTTGCCTCCGCTTTTAAGCCCCGCCTTAGGCCGCAGCAACCCTCGCCCCTGGTGATGCCCCTGATGGTAATGGTGGGGCTCCGGCTCCGGAAGGGTCACTTGTGCAGGGCCTTGCCGGGGTCGGACTGTTTTGCCATCCCCATTTAGGGGGCATAGTGTATCGAAGAAACCTGGGAGCAGGGATGCATTGGAAGGGGGGGAGGTTGGCCCCCCTGTGTGACATTCCGTCTGGTTGTTTAGCCCCCCCCCCCCCCCCCAGGGCGCCCAGCCTATGCCCAGCCACTGTCCCCTTGACGGCAAGTGCCAGCTTCAATGGCATTTGTAACCGACAGTAACCGCCCCCAACCGCTTCGGCAACCTCCTCCAACCGCCTGTCTACCCGCCTCTGGGGCCGCCTCTGAGGCCCCTTCGCTTCTGATGCATCCCTGCCTGGGAGTAATGTCCATATCTTGAGGGGTTGAAGCAGGGATGTATCAGAAAGGGGGGGTTGGCTGGGGCCCTCCTCCTCCCAGGGTCCCCCTTTGGTGCCCGCCGAAGGCGGGCCAAAATTTTTGAAACTTAAATTCAAAATTTGGCTGTCAGCCTCACACATTGGAAGGGGAGGAGGGGGGGAGGGGGGAAGGGTAGCTCCCCCTCCTCCTACGGTGTACGGCCGTTCTACCACATCACTGCGTCGAAGGCGCCTCCATGACATGGGCTCAGCCTCAGAAGTCATGTTCGCAGGTGAACTCCGGGTGCACGGGGGCCGGCAGCCCCAGGCCCTGCCTCTCGGTCTCGCACTTGGGGCACACGCAGCAGAACCCGTAGTACCGCAGCCGCGCCTGCCGCTCGGCGTAGCTCAGGTCGCGGCCCACGTACGCCACCACGACCTCGTCCCCGGCCTTGAGGCGCCGCAGGGCGGTCACCTGCAGCCGCAGCCGCCCCCCCTCGGCCCGCACGAGGCGGTCGCGCGCGCTGGGCACGCACGAGTGATTGCACGCGTTGTGCCACAGGTACAGCCCCTGCCCCTCGCAGCACAGGGCCTCGGGGTCCGGCGCGCGGCCCAGCTCCCGCCACGCCGCCCCGAACGCGGCCTGCAGGTCCGGGGCCCCGGCGCGGGCGTCGCGGTCGCGGAGGCCCCGGAGGTACCGGCCCCAGGGCAGGCCCCGCGGGGGCTGCGCGGTGCGGAGGGGGTTGAGGTGCCACACGCACAGCGCCCTCTTGAACGCGTCGAACCCGAGCAGCGGGCAGTCGGGGGCCAGGGCGGGCGCGTTCCGGAGGAGCGTCTCCCGCACGAGGGCGTGCACCGCGGGGTACCAGGGCGGCGTGCCGTAGCGCGCCGGGGGGTAGTGCACGAGGCCGAGGGGCGGGGGGGCGGCAGGCGGGGCGCCGGCGGGGGAGGGCAGGGCCTGCAGCACTTTGAGGGCGACCAGCTTGGCGGCCCGCTCGACTTTGGGGTACTCGCAGCTGTCCGCCAGAGGGATGTCCTTCAGGTGCTGTCCTGCAGGGGCATAGGGGGGGGGGAGCGGAGGCTTTGGCGAGATATCAAGAGGAGGCAGCGGTGGGACGTTCCTTGACCAGAAAACGGGAGCCGAAAATTGCAGTTCTACCGATGCAGCTCTGCAGCAGCGTTGGGATAGGGCAGTCAAGCTGAGGCAAGGGGGGAATGTTTGCCTGGCGCGTGCCCGGCGCGCTACCTTTGTATTATGTATCCTGCTTCTAGCCCCGGGTTTATCCTCACCCAGGGAAGTCCCCCAAGTAGACCGCACTGGACCGCAAACCTTCCCTGCAGAGCACGTTGCATGAGCCAAAATATGAGAATTCAACAACACACGTGGGCGGATGGGCTACACAACCCCTGCCTTCCTGGGGTCCCCAATAGAAGGGGACCAGATCAGAAGTGGCTGCATCACCCCTGCGTTCTTAGGGGCACATCGTTTGGTCACTCTCCACCTGATGGAACCCTCTTGCACGCAGCAAGTTATCACTGACCTCTGAAGAGCAGTACTGTGTTTTGAAGGGGTTAGTACCAGCCCCCCCCTCTTATATCAGCTACGCAAAAGTCCCAAATCACTACGGTCCCTACGCCTACTGCAGCTGGGACAAGGCCGTAGCTTACACGCACATACAACACCGACACACACATGAGTGCCCGCATGGAGAAAATTGCATGGTGAGCTGGTGCAAGAAAGGGGGATATTATGCACAAACATCCCCAACATCAGAGCTATGTGGGTTCAAGTGGGCAAACACTCACAACAAATGTGTCCATGACTCTATGTAGCTGGCAAATTTGTCATCAACAGGGCGGTCCTTAAGGAAAAAAAAGTGTTCCGTCATGTAATTTTCCCAAAAAAGCCCGTGGGTACTCATATGTTCAACCATGGTTGGTGGCCGTTGGCGGTTGGCGGTTGGCGGCTGGTGGCAGTTGGCAGTTGGCAGTTGGCGGTTGTACCGTTGTCCCAGTCCCCCAACGCCCTTGGGCGCCCTATGGAAGACCGCACTGCAGAGACACTGGGTCACTGGGGTCGTGTTGACTCGTTCGTTGCCCTGCCGTGCCCGTCCTGTGGACGTGCGCCCACCCGCCCCGCGCCCGGAAGCTCTGGGCCCTCCTCCACGAGAGCCCCGGCCCGAGAGGCAGTCCCTCGGCTGCGGGCGGTCGGTGGTTACTGGCATTGCGGCGAAGGGGGCATGGGGCAGGGCGCACTGGTGTCTTTTGGGACCCCAGAGAGCCATCCCCTCCTCGCCCCCTCGGATTGCAGGGACGGGGGTTGGACGGGGTCCGCGATAGCCCATATGCCACCCGCCTCGGCTGGACGTGGGGGCAGTGCATATCAAAGCCCCAGCTGGGCGCTGGGGCGGGCCCAGGTCGCGGCCCGGGCCTGGTTCAGGGGGTGCTGTAATGAAAAAAAAAAACTCGGAGTGTCCAATACGCTCCTACGATGGCGGTTGGTGGGTAACCGTTGGCGGTTGGTGGGTAACCGATGGCGGTTGGTGGGTAGCCACCAAACATCAGAGAGTGGATGCCATAGTGAAAAAAAAAAGGGGTGAGCCTCCTTATGGCACCCCCTGGCCTGGTTTGTTTTAGAAGTGGGGCAGGGGGGGGGGGGGGTGCACTGTGATCCAAGGGATTGTGTACCAAAAATGGCCCAAACACATTTCCCTTTCACAAAATGTAACTTTCCCCTGAGGAACTTTTTTGAGAGACAGAGGGCGACGGGGGGAGGAGGCGGAGTGACCGTCTATTCTGAATGCTTCCAGCCGCAGCCACGGATGTGTTGGGTCGGCAGAAGGGCCGGTGCAGAGCAGTTGATGGTACTGCAGCCACGCCTCCTGCCGGCATTCGGCGCTGCAGTACGACTCCCGGCGACAGCGCTCGCAGTGCAGCCCCGCGATGGAGTCCTCGCTCTCCGGGATGAGCTCCGGGGCGGGAAGGACTTCTGGGAGGACCAGCGCGGGGCTGGGGCGTCCTATCCATCGCACGCAGTGCGCGCAGGAGAGGCAGGACTGCGACATGCGCTGCACAAGGACCGGCGACTCACTCCACAGGGTCGTCCCGGCGGCGATGTCCTGCTTGGCGAACACCCCCTTGTTCCCCTCCCGGATCAGGCGCACTTCCACGTGGGGGTTGCCTTCGAATCGCGGCTGCCAGGCCATGGGCCTTAACAATGGCCACGAATCCCTTTTGCAAAGGGCATCAGTTCACATGGAGCGGGGGGCGCATTGGTGTCGGTGTCGGACGTCTGCACTCTGGAACGCCTCAGTGGACCGCGAATTGAAGATGCGGGATCGCAAAGCAATCACAACAAAGAGCAGGACTGCGCAAGAGGAGTGCAAGCGCTCAGAAACCGCGGAGCTTGGGCCTCAAACTTCTTGCTTCTACATCATGGCACGGAAGCATGAGCCGAGTGCATACCAACAGGCTTTTCACTGGCTATTTGGCTGCAAAGTCTGATGACCATGCACTAACACCAATAATTCATGTAGTACCATTGGCTACGGTCATTTTTTCTCCGTACCGCCCCCCCCTACCCCTCCAAACCATATTTGAGAAAAATGTGCCGAGCGGCGAGTTTTTGGCTTAAAACTTGTGAATCCCCTATTTTCAAGGTGCTAGTCAGCGGGGAAAAAAAGGTCACGTCATACATCTAACAAAAAAAAACCACTTGAACCCAAACCAACATACCCTTAAAGCGGCGGTGTGATTTGGGTTAAACAGTGCGATGACAGTAGATGGTATTGACAAAGAAGAAGTGTTGAGGTCTATGATGAAGGCTAGGCAGATGGGCACACACCTGCCATAACTTTTTTGCCCGACAGCGATTTGCCGGAAGGGCTCCATAATTGTGCCAGGCTTTTACACCGGTGTTGGTTTTTAAAGAGGAAATCCTCTGCATTGTTTGTACACAGGTGGGAGACATATTTTTATCGGCGAGAGTGGGACCGTTGTCCCTCCCCTCCAAGGCGCTGCTTCTGCCCCTTGGCGTCCCTCCCACGCCAAGGCAGGCAATGCTACCCACTCTGCCAGTCCCATGACTGCGAAGTGCGGAGGGGGCTCAGCACCACATCCGATGTGGGATATGCAACACAGGGCCAGGAGGTTCTGAAGCACCAAGTTTTACCCGTTAGCGGTGCGCAGCATCACATGTCACAAAATCCCTTATCTTGAAATGTTCTTTTGCTTACCAAAATACACGATTTGAGTGGTTGCATTTTGCAGGGGGCTCTTCACTACATTCTTAGCGTGTGGCGGTGGCCCGCACAACATGTGCAGCATCATTGAACTCATTCCCCTTCACAATGCTGCCTGAAATCTTGGTAGCAATATCACAAGCACTCCGTGGCACCTACTCTCTCGACCAGTTTTCCAAGCACACCTGTGTTCACAGCCTGGCCTACAAACTTGGTAGCAATATTGCAAGCACTCTACGGCCGCAAAACACCCATGAATTTTCCAAGCCGGATTTCAAACCGCATTCGGTCGAACAACAACACAATCCATGTACATGGCTCTGCAAATCCTCAAAGAGAAGCTGTCGCGGCTACCATGGCCACGCGTGGCCAATCAGGAGTCCCCGATTGTGGGACTAACTCACGGAGTGCCGCCCCCCCCCCCCCCCCGAAGGAATTTTGGGCCATGGCACGTGTGCATAGGCGGCAAACATGGGTGCCCACACCACTGGTGATCCCTTATTCACATAAAAACCAGGGTTGCAGGACAGGCTTGTAGGTTGCAAGAAGGGCGGTAGGACTCTGCAAAGCCTGACCCATTGGAATGGGTTCCCACACCACTGGTGATCTCTTATTCACACAAAGACCAGGGCTGCACGACAGGCTTGTAGGTTGCATGAATGGTTGAAACACTTCTACATTCAGCACTAGTGTGCATTTCAACGCTCTTCAAGCGATCTACAAAACCTGACCCGTTGGAATGGGTTCCCACACCACAGGTGATCCCTTATTCAGGGAGAGACAAGGGTTGCAGGACAGGCTTGTAGGTTGCAAGAAGGGCGGTAGGACTCTACAAAGCCTGACCCATTAGAATGGGTGCCCACACCACAAGTGATCCCTTATTCACACAAAGACCAGGGTTGCAGGGCAGGCTTGTAGGTTGCATGAATGGTTGAAACACTTCTACATTCAGCACTAGTTTGCATTTCAACGCTCTTCAAGCGATCTACAAAACCTAACCTGTTGGAATGGGTTCCCACACCACAGGTGATCCCTTATTCAGGGAGAGACCAGGGTTGCAAGACATACTTGTAGGTTGCAAGAAGGGCGGTAGGACTCTACAAAGCCTGACCCATTAGAATGGGTGCCCAGACCACTGGTGATGCCTTATTGACACAAAGACCAGGGTTGCACGACAGGCTTGTAGGTTGCATGAATGGTTGAAACACTTCTACATTGAGCACTAGTTTGCATTTCAACGCTCTTCAAGCGATCTACAAAACCTGACCCGTTGGAATGGGTTCCCACACCACTGGTGATCCCTTATTCAGGGAGAGACCAGGGTTGCAGAACAGGCTTGTAGGTTGCAAGAAGGGCGGTAGGACTCTACAAAGCCTGACCCATTGGAATGGGTGCCCACACCACTGGTGATCCCTTATTCAGGCAGAGACCAGGGTTGCAGGACAGGCTTGTAGGTTGCATGAATAGTTGAAACACTTCTACATTCAGCACTAGTTTGCATTTCAACGCTCTTCAAGCGACCTACACAACCTGACCCATTGGAATGGGTTCCCAGACCACTGGTGATCCCTTATTCAGGGAGAGACCAGGGTTGTAGGACAAGCTTGTAGGTTGCATGAATGGTTGAAACACTTCTACATTCAGCACTAGTTTGCATTGCAACGCTCTTCAAGCGATCTACAAAACCTGACCCATTGGAATGGGTTCCCACACCACTGGTGATCCCTTATTCAGGGAGAGACCCGGGTTATAGAATGGGCTTGTAGGTTGCATGAATGGTTGAAACACTTCTACATTCAGCACTACTTTGCATTTCAACGCTCTTCAAGCGATCTACAAAACGTGACCCATTGGAATGGGTTCCCACACCACTAGTGATCCCTTACTTAGGCAGAGACCAGGGTTGCAGGACAGGCTTGTTGGTTGCATCAATGGTTGAAACACTTCTACATTCAGCACTAGTTTGCATTTCAACGCTCTTCAAGCGATCTACAAAACGGGACCCGTTGAAATGGGTTCCCACACCACAGGTGATCCCTTATTCAGGGAGAGACCAGGATTGCACGACAGGCTGGTGGGTCCCAAGAAGGGCGGTAGGCCTCTACAAAGCCTGACCCATTGGAATGGGTGCCCACACCACTGGTGATCCCTTATTTAGGGAGAGACCAGGGTTGCAGGACAGGCTTGTAGGTTGCATGAATGGTTGAAACACTTCTACATTCAGCAGTAGTTTGCATTTCAACGCTCTTCAAGCGATCTACAAAACCCAACTTGTTGGAATGGGTTCCCACACCACTAGTGATCCCTTATTTAGGGAGAGACCTGGGTTGCAGGATAGGCTTGTGGGTTCCAAGAAGGGCGGTAGAACTCTACAAAGCCTGACCCATTGGAATGGGTGCCCACACCACTGGTGATCCCTTATTCACACAAAGACCAGGGTTGCAGGGCAAGCTTGTAGGTTGCATCAATGGTTGAAACACTTCTACATTCAGCACTAGTGTGCATTTCAACGCTCTTCAAGCGATCTACAAAACCTGACCCGTTGGAATGGGTTCCCACACCACAGGTGATCCCTCATTCATGGAGAGACTAGGGATGCAGGAAAGGCTTGTAGGTTGCATGAATGGTTGAAACACTTCTACATTCAGCACTAGTTTGCATTGCAACGCTCTTCAAGCGATCTACAAAACCTAACCCATTGGAATGGGTTCCCACACCACAGGTGATCCCTTATTCAGGGAGAGACCAGGGTTGTAGGACAAGCTTGTAGGTTGCATGAATGGTTGAAACACTTCTACATTCAGCACTACTTTGCATTTCAACGCTCTTCAAGCGATCTACAAAAGCTGAGCCATTGGAATGGGTTCCCACACCACAGGTGATCTCTTATTCAGGGAGAGACCAGGGTTGCAGGACAGGCTTGTATGTTAGATGAATGGTTGAGAGACTTCTACATTCAGCACTAGTTTGCATTTCAACGCTCTTCAAGCGATCTCCAAAACCTAACCTGTTGGAATGGGTTCCCACACCACAAGTGATCCCTTATTCAGGGAGAGACCAGGGTTGTAGGACAAGCTTGTAGGTTGCATGAATGGTTGAAACACTTCTACATTCAGCACTAGTTTGCATTTCAACGCTCTTCAAACCATCTACAAAAGCTGACCCATTGGAATGGGTTCCCACACCACTAGTGATCCCTTATTCAGGGAGAGACCAGGGTTGCAAGACAGGCTTGTAGGTTCCAAGAAGAGCGTAGGACTCTACAAAGCGTGGCCCATGGGAATGGGTGCCCACACCACTGGTGATCCCTTATTCACACAAAGACCAGGGCTGCAGGACAGGCTTGTAGGTTGCATGAATGCTTGAAACACTTCTACATTCAGCACTAGTTTGCATTGCAACCCTCTTCAAGCGATCTACAAACTTTGACCCGTTGGAATGGGTTCCCACACCACAGGTGATCCCTTATTCAGGGAGAGACCAGGGTTGCAGGACAGGCTTGTAGGTTCCAAGAAGAGCGTAGGACTCTACAAAGCGTGGCCCATGGGAATGGGTGCCCACACCACTGGTGATCCCTTATTCACACAAAGACCAGGGCTGCAGGACAGGCTTGTAGGTTGCATGAATGGTTGAAACACTTCTACATTCAGCACTAGTTTGCATTTCAACGCTCTTCAAGCGATCTACAAAACCTAACCTGTTGGAATGGGTTCCCACACCACTGGTGATCCCTTATTCACACAAAGACCAGGGTTGTAGGACAAGCTTGTAGGTTGCATGAATGGTTGAAACACTTCTACATTCAGCACTACTTTGCATTTCAACGCTCTTCAAGCGATCTACAAAACCTGACCCGTTGGAATGGGTTCCCACACCACAGGTGATCCCTTATTCAGGGTGAGACTAGGGATGCAGGACAGGCTTGTAGGTTGCAAGAAGGGCGGTAGGACTCTACAAAGCCTGACCCATTGGAATGGATGCCCAAACCATTGGTGATCCCTTATTCACACAAAGACCAGGGTTGCACGACATGCTTGTAGGTTGCATCAATGGTTAAAACACTTCTACATTCAGCACTAGTTTGCATTTCAACGCTCTTCAAGCGATCTACAAAACCTGACCCGTTGGAATGGGTTCCCACACCACAGGTGATCCCTTATTCAGGGAGAGACCAGGATTGCAAGACACGCTTGTAGGTTGCATGAATGGTTGAAACACTTCTACATTCAGCACTAGTTTGCATTGCAACGCTCTTCAAGCGATCTACGAAACCTAACCTGTTGGAATGGGTTCCCACACCACTGGTGATCCCTTATTCAGGGAGAGACGAGGGTTGTAGGACAAGCTTGTAGGCTGCATGAATGGTTGAAACACTTCTACATTCAGCACTAGTTTGCATTTCAACGCTCTTCAAGCGATCTACAAAACCTGACCCATTGGAATGGGTGCCCACACCACAAGTGGTCCCTTATTCACACAAAGACCAGGGTTGCACGACAGGCTTGTAGGTTGCATGAATGGTTGAAAGACTTCTACACTCAGCACTAGTTTGCATTTCAACGCTCTTCAAGCGATCTACAAAACCTGACCCATTGGAATGAATTCCCACACCACAGGTGATCCCTTATTCAGGGAGAGACCAGGATTGCACGACAGGCTGGTGGGTCCCAAGAAGGGCGGTAGGACTCTACAAAGCTTGACCCATTGGAATGGGTTCCAGGTGATCCCTTATTCAGGGAGAGACGAGGGTTGTAGGACAAGCTTGTAGGCTGCATGAATGGTTGAAACACTTCTACATTCAGCACTAGTTTGCATTTCAACGCTCTTCAAGCAATCTACAAAACCTGACCCATTGGAATGGGTTCCCACACCACAAGTGATCCCTTATTCAGGGAGAGACCACGGTTGCAGGACAGGCTTGTAGGTTGCATGAATGGTTGAAACACTTCTACATTCAGCACTAGTTTGCATTTCAACGCTCTTCAAGCGATCTACAAAACTTGACCCGTTGGAATGGGTTCCCACACCACTGGTGATCCCTTATTCAGGGAGAGACCAGGGTTGCAGGGCAGGCTTGTAGGTTGCATGAATGGTTGAAACACTTCTACATTCAGCACTAGTTTGCATTTCAACGCTCTTCAAGCGATCTACAAAACCTAACCCATTGGAATGGATTCCCACACCACTAGTGATCCCTTATTCAGGGAGAGACCAGGGTTGCAGGACAGGCTTGTAGGTTCCAAGAAGGGCGGTAGGACTCTACAAAGCCTGACGCGTTGGAATGGGTGCCCACACCACTGGTGATCCCTTATTCACACAAAGACCAGGGTTGCAGGACAGGCTTGTAGGTTGCATCAATGGTTGAAACACTTCTACATTCAGCACTAGTTTGCATTTCAACGCTCTTCAAGCGATCTACAAAACCTGACCCGTTGGAATGGGTTCCCACACCACAGGTGATCCCTTATTCAGGGAGAGACCGGGATTGCAGAACAGGCTTGTAGGTTGCATGAATGGTTGAACACCTCAACATTCAGCACTAGTTTGCATTTCAACGCTCTTCAAGCGATCTACAAAACCTGACCCATTGGAATGGGTTCCCACACCCAGGTGACCCCTTATTCAGGGAGAGACCAGGATTGCAGGACGGGCTTGTAGGTCGCATGAATGGTTGAAAAACTTCTACATTCAGCACTAGTTTGCATTTCAACGCTCTTCAAGCAATCTACAAAACCTGACCCATTGGAATGGGTTCCCACACCACAAGTGATCCCTTATTCAGGGAGAGACCAGGATTGCAGGACAAGCTTGTAGGTTGCATGAATGGTTGAAACACTTCGACATTCAGCACTAGTTTGCATTTCAACGCTCTTCAAGCGATCTACAAAACTTGACCCGTTGGGATGGGTTCCCACACCACTGGTGATCCCTTATTCAGGGAGAGACCAGGGTTGCAGGGCAGGCTTGTAGGTTGCATGAATGGTTGAAACACTTCTACATTCAGCACTAGTTTGCATTTCAACGCTCTTCAAGCGATCTACAAAACCTGACCCATTGGAATGGATTCCCACACCACTAGTGATCCCTTATTCAGGGAGAGACTAGGGATGCAGAACATGCTTGTAGGTTCCAAGAAGGGCGGTAGGACTCTACAAAGCCTGACCCATTGGAATGGGTGCCCAGACCACTGGTGATCCCTTATTCACACAAAGACCAGGGTTGCAGGACAGGCTTGTAGGTTGCAACAATGGTTAAAACACTTCTACATTCAGCACTAGTTTGCATTTCAACGCTCTTCAAGCGATCTACAAAACCTAACCCGTTGGAATGGGTTCCCACACCACAGGTGATCCCTTATTCAGGGAGAGACCGGGATTGCAGAACAGGCTTGTAGGTTGCATGAATGGTTGAACACCTCAACATTGAGCACTAGTTTGCATTTCAACGCTCTTCAAGCGATCTACAAAACCTGACCCATTGGAATGGGTTCCCACACCACAGGTGATCCCTTATTCAGGGAGAGACCAGGATTGCAGGACGGGCTTGTAGGTCGCATGAATGGTTGAAACACTTCTACATTCAGCACTAGTTTGCATTTCAACGCTCTTCAAGCGATCTACAAAACCTAACCTGTTGGAATGGGTTCCCACACCCACGTGACCCCTTATTTAGGGAGAGACCAGGATTGCAGGACGGGCTTGTAGGTTGCATGAATAGTTGAAAAACTTCTACATTCAGCACTAGTTTGCATTTTAACGCTCTTCAAGCGATCTACAAAACCTGACCCATTGGAATGGATTCCCACACCACAAGTGATCCCTTATTCAGGGAGAGACCAGGGTTGTAGGACAAGCTTGTAGGTTGCATCAATGGTTGAAACACTTCTACATTCAGCACTAGTTTGCATTTCAACGCTCTTCAAGCGATCTACAAAACCTGACCCATTGGAATGGGTTCCCACACCACAAGTGATCCCTAAATCAGGGAGAGACCAGGATTGCAGGACAGGTTTGTAGGTTGCATGAATGGTTGAAAGACTTCTACATTCAGCACTAGTTTGCATTTCAACGCTCTTCAAGCGATCTACAAAACCGGACCCGTTGGAATGGGTTCCCACACCACTGGTGATCCCTTATTCAGGGAGAGACCAGGGTTGCAGGACAGGCTTGTAGGTTGCATGAATGGTTGAAACACTTCTACATTCAGCACTAGTTTGCATTTCAACGCTCTTCAAGCGATCTACAAAACCTAACCTGTTTGAATGGGTTCCCACACCACTGGTGATCCCTTATTCAGGGAGAGACCAGGGTTGTAGGACAAGCTTGTAGGCTGCATGAATGGTTGAAACACTTCTACATTCAGCACTAGTGTGCATTTCAACGCTCTTCAAGCGATCTACAAAACCTAACCCATTGGAATGGGTTCCCACACCACAAGTGATCCCTTATTCAGGGAGAGACCAGGATTGCAGGACAGGCTTGTAGGTTGCATGAATGGTTGAAAGACTTCTACATTCAGCACTAGTTTGCATTTCAACGCTCTTCAAGCGATCTACAAAACCGGACCCGTTGGAATGGGTTCCCACACCACTGGTGATCCCTTATTCAGGGAGAGACCAGGGTTGCAGGACAGGCTTGTAGGTTGCATGAATGGTTGAAACACTTCTACATTCAGCACTAGTTTGCATTTCAACGCTCTTCAAGCGATCTACAAAACCTAACCTGTTTGAATGGGTTCCCACACCACTGGTGATCCCTTATTCAGGGAGAGACCAGGGTTGTAGGACAAGCTTGTAGGCTGCATGAATGGTTGAAACACTTCTACATTCAGCACTAGTTTGCATTTCAACGCTCTTCAAGCGATCTACAAAACCTGACCCATTGGAATGGGTTCCCACACCACTGGTGATCCCTTATGCAGGGGGAGACTAGGATTGTAGGACAGGCTTGTAGGTTGCATGAATGGTTGAAAGACTTCTACATTCAGCACTAGTTTGCATTTCAACGCTCTTCAAGCGATCTACAAAACCTGACCCATTGGAATGGGTGCCCACACCACAAGTGATCCCTTATTCAGGGAGAGACCAGGATTGCAGGACAGGCTTGTAGGTTGCATGAATGGTTGAAACACTTCTACATTCAGCACTAGTTTGCATTTCAACGCTCTTCAAGCGATCTACAAAACCGGACCCGTTGGAATGGGTTCCCACACCACAAGTGATCCCTTATTCAGGGAGAGACCAGGATTGCACGACAGGCTGGTGGGTCCCAAGAAGGGCGGTAGGACTCTACAAAGCCTGAACCATTGGAATGGGTTCCACGTGATCCCTTATTCAGGCAGAGACCACGGTTGCAGGACAGGCTTGTAGGTTGCATGAATGGTTGAAACACTTCTACATTCAGCACTAGTTTGCATTTCAACCCTCTTCAAGCGATCTACAAAACCTGACCCATTGGAATGGGTGCCCACACCACTAGTGATCCCTTATTTAGGGAGAGACCAGGATTGCAGGACAGGCTTGTAGGTTGCATGAATGGTTGAAACACTTCTACATTCAGCACTAGTTTGCATTTCAACGCTCTTCAAGCAATCTACAAAACCTGACCCATTGGAATGGGTGCCCACACCACTAGTGATCCCTTATTTAGGGAGAGACCAGGATTGCAGGACAGGCTTGTAGGTTGCATGAATGGTTGAAAGACTTCTACATTCAGCACTAGTTTGCATTTCAACGCTCTTCAAGCGATCTACAAAACCGGACCCGTTGGAATGGGTTCCCACACCACAAGTGATCCCTTATTCAGGGAGAGACCAGGATTGCACGACAGGCTGGTGGGTCCCAAGAAGGGCGGTAGGACTCTACAAAGCCTGAACCATTGGAATGGGTTCCACGTGATCCCTTATTTAGGGAGAGACCACGATTGCAGGACAGGCTTGTAGGTTGCATGAATGGTTGAAACGCTTCTACATTCAGCACTAGTTTGCATTGCAACGCTCTTCAAGCGATCTACAAAACCTAATCTGTTGGAATGGGTTCCCACACCACTGGTGATCCCTTATTCAGGGAGAGACCAGGGTTGTAGGACAAGCTTGTAGGCTGCATGAATGGTTGAAACACTTCTACATTCAGCACTAGTTTGCATTTCAACGCTCTTCAAGCGATCTACAAAACCTAACCTGTTGGAATGGGTTCCCACACCACTGGTGATCCCTTATTCAGGGAGAGACCAGGGTTGTAGGACAAGCTTGTAGGTTGCATGAATGGTTGAAAGACTTCTACATTCAGCACTAGTTTGCATTTCAACGCTCTTCAAGCGATCTACAAAACCTGACCCATTGGAATGGGTTCCCACACCACTGGTGATCCCTTATTCAGGCAGAGACCATGGTTGCAGGACAGGCTTGTAGGTTGCATGAATGGTTGAAACACTTCTACATTCAGCACTAGTTTGCATTTCAACGCTCTTCAAGCGATCTACAAAACCTGACCCATTGGAATGGGTGCCCACACCACAAGTGATCCCTTATTCAGGGAGAGACCAGGATTGCAGGACAGGCTCGTAGGTTGCATGAATGGTTGAAAGACTTCTACATTCAGCACTAGTTTGCATTTCAACGCTCTTCAAGCGATCTACAAAAACTGACCCGTTGGAATGGGTTCCCACACCACAGGTGATCCCTTATTTAGGGAGAGACCACGATTGCAGGACAGGCTTGTAGGTTGCATGAATGGTTGAAACGCTTCTACATTCAGCACTAGTTTGCATTGCAACGCTCTTCAAGCGATCTACAAAACCTAATCTGTTGGAATGGGTTCCCACACCACTGGTGATCCCTTATTCAGGGAGAGACCAGGGTTGCAGGACAGGCTTGTAGGTTGCATGAATGGTTGAAAGACTTCTACATTCAGCACTAGTTTGCATTTCAACGCTCTTCAAGCGATCTACAAAACCTAACCTGTTGGAATGGGTTCCCACACCACTGGTGATCCCTTATTCAGGGAGAGACCAGGGTTGTAGGACAAGCTTGTAGGTTGCATGAATGGTTGAAAGACTTCTACATTCAGCACTAGTTTGCATTTCAACGCTCTTCAAGCGATCTACAAAACCTGACCCATTGGAATGGGTTCCCACACCACTGGTGATCCCTTATTCAGGCAGAGACCATGGTTGCAGGACAGGCTTGTAGGTTGCATGAATGGTTGAAACACTTCTACATTCAGCACTAGTTTGCATTTCAACGCTCTTCAAGCGATCTACAAAACCTGACCCATTGGAATGGGTGCCCACACCACTAGTGATCCCTTATTTAGGGAGAGACCAGGATTGCAGAACAGGCTTGTAGGTTGCATGAATGGTTGAAAGACTTCTGCACTCAGCACTAGTTTGCATTTCAACGCTCTTCAAGCGATCTACAAAACCGGACCCGTTGGAATGGGTTCCCACACCACAAGTGATCCCTTATTCAGGGAGAGACCAGGATTGCAGGACAGGCTTGTAGGTTGCATGAATGGTTGAAAGACTTCTACATTCAGCACTAGTTTGCATTTCAACGCTCTTCAAGCGATCTACAAAACCTGACCCGTTGGAATGGGTTCCCACACCACAGGTGATCCCTTATTTAGGGAGAGACCACGATTGCAGGACAAGCTTGTAGGTTGCATGAATGGTTGAAACACTTCTACATTCAGCACTAGTTTGCATTGCAACGCTCTTCAAGCGATCTACAAAACCTGACCTGTTGGAATGGGTTCCCACACCACTGGTGATCCCTTATTCAGGGAGAGACCAGGGTTGTAGGACAAGCTTGTAGGCGTCATGAATGGTTGAAACACTTCTACATTCAGCACTAGTTTGCATTTCAACGCTCTTCAAGCGATCTACAAAACCTAACCTGTTGGAATGGGTTCCCACACCACTAGTGATCCCTTATTCAGGCAGAGACCAGGGTTGTAGGACAAGCTTGTAGGTTGCATGAATGGTTGAAAGACTTCTACATTCAGCACTAGTTTGCATTTCAACGCTCTTCAAGCGATCTACAAAACCTGACCCATTGGAATGGGTTCCCACACCACTGGTGATCCCTTATTCAGGCAGAGACCATGGTTGCAGGACAGGCTTGTAGGTTGCATGAATGGTTGAAACACTTCTACATTCAGCACTAGTTTGCATTTCAACGCTCTTCAAGCGATCTACAAAACCTGACCCATTGGAATGGGTGCCCACACCACAAGTGATCCCTTATTCAGGGAGAGACCAGGATTGCAGGACAGGCTCGTAGGTTGCATGAATGGTTGAAAGACTTCTACATTCAGCACTAGTTTGCATTTCAACGCTCTTCAAGCGATCTACAAAACCGGGCCCGTTGGAATGGGTTCCCACACCACAGGTGATCCCTTATTCAGGCAGAGACCATGGTTGCAGGACAGGCTTGTAGGTTGCATGAATGGTTGAAACACTTCTACATTCAGCACTAGTTTGCATTTCAACGCTCTTCAAGCGATCTACAAAACCGGACCCGTTGGAATGGGTTCCCACACCACAAGTGATCCCTTATTCAGGGAGAGACCAGGATTGCAGGACAGGCTTGTAGGTTGCATGAATAGTTGAAAGACTTCTACATTCAGCACTAGTTTGCATTTCAACGCTCTTCAAGCGATCTACAAAACCTGACCTGTTGGAATGGGTTCCCACACCACAGGTGATCCCTCATTCAGGGAGAGACCACGATTGCAGGAGAGGCTTGTAGGTTGCATGAATGGTTGAAACACTTCTACATTCAGCACTAGTTTGCATTGCAACGCTCTTCAAGCGATCTACAAAACCTAACCTGTTGGAATGGGTTCCCACACCACTGGTGATCCCTTATTCAGGGAGAGACCAGGGTTGTAGGACAAGCTTGTAGGCTGCATGAATGGGTGAAAGACTTCTACATTCAGCACTAGTTTGCATTTCAACGCTCTTCAAGCGATCTACAAAACCTGACCCATTGGAATGGGTTCCCACACCACTGGTGATCCCTTATTCAGGGAGAGACCAGGATTGCAGGACAGGCTTGTAGGTTGCATGAATGGTTGAAAGACTTCTACATTCAGCACTAGTTTGCATTTCAACGCTCTTCAAGCGATCTACAAAACCTAACCTGTTGGAATGGGTTCCCACACCACTGGTGATCCCTTATTCAGGCAGAGACCATGGTTGCAGGACAGGCTTGTAGGTTGCATGAATGGTTGAAACACTTCTACATTCAGCACTAGTTTGCATTTCAACGCTCTTCAAGCGATCTACAAAACCTGACCCATTGGAATGGGTGCCCACACCACTGGTGATCCCTTATTCAGGGAGAGACCAGGATTGCAGGACAGGCTTGTAGGTTGCATGAATGGTTGAAAGACTTCTACATTCAGCACTAGTTTGCATTTCAACGCTCTTCAAGCGATCTACAAAACCGGACCCGTTGGAATGGGTTCCCACACCACAAGTGATCCCTTATTCAGGGAGAGACCAGGATTGCAGGACAGGCTTGTAGGTTGCATGAATAGTTGAAAGACTTCTACATTCAGCACTAGTTTGCATTTCAACGCTCTTCAAGCGATCTACAAAACCTGACCCGTTGGAATGGGTTCCCACACCACTGGTGATCCCTTATTCAGGGAGAGACCACGATTGCAGGACAGGCTTGTAGGTTGCATGAATGGTTGAACGGTTCTACATTCAGCACTAGTTTGCATTGCAACGCTCTTCAAGCGATCTACAAAACCTAACCTGTTGGAATGGGTTCCCACACCACTGGTGATCCCTTATTCAGGGAGAGACCAGGGTTGTAGGACAAGCTTGTAGGCTGCATGAATGGTTGAAACACTTCTACATTCAGCACTAGTTTGCATTTCAACGCTCTTCAAGCGATCTACAAAACCTGACCCATTGGAATGGGTTCCCACACCACTGGTGATCCCTTATTCAGGGAGAGACCAGGGTTGTAGGACAAGCTTGTAGGTTGCATGAATGGTTGAAAGACTTCTACATTCAGCACTAGTTTGCATTTCAACGCTCTTCAAGCGATCTACAAAACCTAACCTGTTGGAATGGGTTCCCACACCACTGGTGATCCCTTATTCAGGCAGAGACCATGGTTGCAGGACAGGCTTGTAGGTTGCATGAATGGTTGAAACACTTCTACATTCAGCACTAGTTTGCATTTCAACGCTCTTCAAGCGATCTACAAAACCTAACCTGTTGGAATGGGTTCCCACACCACTGGTGATCCCTTATTCAGGGAGAGACCACGATTGCAGGACGGGCTTGTAGGTTGCATGAATGGTTGAAACAGTTCTACATTCAGCACTAGTTTGCATTGCAACGCTCTTCAAGCGATCTACAAAACCTAACCTGTTGGAATGGGTTCCCACACCACTGGTGATCCCTTATTCAGGGAGAGACCAGGGTTGTAGGACAAGCTTGTAGGTTGCATGAATGGTTGAAAGACTTCTACATTCAGCACTAGTTTGCATTTCAACGCTCTTCAAGCGATCTACAAAACCTAACCTGTTGGAATGGGTTCCCACACCACTGGTGATCCCTTATTCAGGCAGAGACCATGGTTGCAGGACAGGCTTGTAGGTTGCATGAATGGTTGAAAGACTTCTACATTCAGCACTAGTTTGCATTTCAACGCTCTTCAAGCGATCTACAAAACCTGACCCATTGGAATGGGTGCCCACACCACAAGTGATCCCTTATTCAGGGAGAGACCATGGTTGCAGGACAGGCTTGTAGGTTGCATGAATGGTTGAAACACTTCTACATTCAGCACTAGTTTGCATTGCAACGCTCTTCAAGCGATCTACAAAACCTAACCTGTTGGAATGGGTTCCCACACCACTGGTGATCCCTTATTCAAGGAGAGACCAGGGTTGTAGGACAAGCTTGTAGGTTGCATGAATAGTTGAAACACTTCTACATTCAGCACTAGTTTGCATTTCAACGCTCTTCAAGCGATCTACAAAACCTGACCCATTGGAATGGGTTCCCACACCACTGGTGATCCCTTATTCAGGGAGAGACCAGTGTTGTAGGACAAGCTTGTAGGTTGCATGAATGGTTGAAAGACTTCTACATTCAGCACTAGTTTGCATTTCAACGCTCTTCAAGCGATCTACAAAACCTAACCTGTTGGAATGGGTTCCCACACCACTGGTGATCCCTTATTCAGGCAGAGACCATGGTTGCAGGACAGGCTTATAGGTTGCATGAATGGTTGAAACACTTCTACATTCAGCACTAGTGTGCATTTCAACGCTCTTCAAGCGATCTACAAAACCTGACCCATTGGAATGGGTGCCCACACCACAAGTGATCCCTTATTCAGGGAGAGACCAGGATTGCAGGACAGGCTTGTAGGTTGCATGAATGGTTGAAACACTTCTACATTCAGCACTAGTTTGCATTGCAACGCTCTTCAAGCGATCTACAAAACCTGACCCGTTGGAATGGGTTCCCACACCACAGGTGATCCCTTATTCAGGGAGAGACCACGATTGCAGGACAGGCTTGTAGGTTGCATGAATGGTTGAAACACTTCTACATTCAGCACTAGTTTGCATTTCAACGCTCTTCAAGCGATCTACAAAACCTGACCCATTGGAATGGGTGCCCACACCACAAGTGATCCCTTATTCAGGGAGAGACCAAGATTGCAGGACAGGCTTGTAGGTTGCATGAATGGTTGAAACACTTCTACATTCAGCACTAGTTTGCATTTCAACGCTCTTCAAGCGATCTACAAAACTTGACCCGTTGGAATGGGTTCCCACACCACAGGTGATCCCTTATTCAGGGAGAGACCAGGATTGCACGACAGGCTGGTGGGTCCCAAGAAGGGCGGTAGGACTCTACAAAGCCTGACCCATTGGAATGGGTTCCAGGTGATCCCTTATTCAGGCAGAGACCACGGTTGCAGGACAGGCTTGTAGGTTGCATGAATGGTTGAAACACTTCTACATTCAGCACTAGTTTGCATTTCAACGCTCTTCAAGCGATCTACAAAACTTGACCCGTTGGAATGGATTCCCACACCACTAGTGATCCCTTATTCAGAGAGAGACCAGGGTTGCAGGACAGGCTTGTAGGTTCCAAGAAGGGCGGTAGGACTCTACAAAGCCTGACCCATTGGAATGGGTGCCTAGACCACTGGTGATCCCTTATTCACACAAAGACCAGGGTTGCAGGACAGGCTTGTAGGTTGCATCAATGGTTAAAACACTTCTACATTCAGCACTAGTTTGCATTGCAACGCTCTTCAAGCGATCTACAAAACCTAACCCGTTGGAATGGGTTCCCACACCACAGGTGATCCCTTATTCAGGGAGAGACCGGGATTGCAGAACAGGCTTGTAGGTTGCATGAATGGTTGAACACCTCAACATTCAGCACTAGTTTGCATTTCAACGCTCTTCAAGCGATCTACAAAACCTAACCCATTGGAATGGGTTCCCACACCCAGGTGACCCCTTATTCAGGGAGAGACCAGGATTGCAGGACAAGCTTGTAGGTTGCATGAATGGTTGAAAAACTTCTACATTCAGCACTACTTTGCATTTCAACGCTCTTCAAGCGATCTACAAAACCTGACCCATTGGAATGGGTTCCCACACCACAAGTGATCCCTTATTCAGGGAGAGACAAGGATTGCAGGACAAGCTTGTAGGTTGCATGAATGGTTGAAACACTTCTACATTCAGCACTAGTTTGCATTTCAACGCTCTTCAAGCGATCTAAAAAACCGGACCCGTTGGAATGGGTTCCCACACCACTGGTGATCCCTTATTCAGGGAGAGACCAGGGTTGTAGGACAGGCTTGTAGGTTGCATGAATGGTTGAAAAACTTCTACATTCAGCACTAGTTTGCATTTCAACGCTCTTCAAGCGATCTACAAAACCGGACCCGTTGGAATGGGTTCCCACACCACAGGTGATCCCTTATTCAGGGAGAGACCAGGATTGCACGACAGGCTGGTGGGTCCCAAGAAGGGCGGTAGGACTCTACAAAGCCTGACCCATTGGAATGGGTTCGAGGTGATCCCTTATTCAGGCAGAGACCATGGTTGCAGGACAGGCTTGTAGGTTGCATGAATGGTTGAAACACTTCTACATTCAGCACTAGTTTGCATTTCAACGCTCTTCAAGCGATCTACAAAACTTGACCCGTTGGAATGGGTTCCCACACCACTGGTGATCCCTTATTCAGGGAGAGACCAGGATTGCAGGGCAGGCTTGTAGGTTGCATGAATGGTTGAAACACTTCTACATTCAGCACTAGTTTGCATTTCAACGCTCTTCAAGCGATCTACAAAACCTGACCCATTGGAATGGATTCCCACACCACTAGTGATCCCTTATTCAGAGAGAGACCAGTGTTGCAGGACAGGCTTGTAGGTTCCAAGAAGGGCGGTAGGACTCTACAAAGCCTGACCCATTGGAATGGGTTCCCAGACCACTGGTGATCCCTTATTCAGGGAGAGACCGGGATTGCAGAACAGGCTTGTAGGTTGCATCAATGGTTAAAACACTTCTACATTCAGCACTAGTTTGCATTTCAACGCTCTTCAAGCGATCTACAAAACCTAACCCCTTGGAATGGGTTCCCACACCACAGGTGATCCCTTATTCAGGGAGAGACCGGGATTGCAGAACAGGCTTGTAGGTTGCATGAATGGTTGAACACCTCAACATTCAGTACTAGTTTGCATTTCAACGCTCTTCAAGCGATCTACAAAACCTGACCCATTGGAATGGGTTCCCACACCCAGGTGACCCCTTATTCAGGGAGAGACCAGGATTGCAGGACGGGCTTGTAGGTCGCATGAATGGTTGAAAAACTTCTACATTCAGCACTAGTTTGCATTTCAACGCTCTTCAAGCGATCTACAAAACCTGACCCGTTGGAATGGGTTCCCACACCACAAATGATCCCTTATTCAGGGAGAGACCAGGATTGCAGGACAGGCTTGTAGGTTGCATGAATGGTTGAAACACTTCTACATTCAACACTAGTTTGCATTTCAACGCTCTTCAAGCGATCTACAAAACCTAACCCATTAGAATGGGTTCCCACACCACAAGTGATCCCTTATTCAGGGAGAGACCAGGATTGCAGGACAGGCTTGTAGGTTGCATGAATGGTTGAAACACTTCTACATTCAGCACTACTTTGCATTTCAACGCTCTTCAAGCGATCTACAAAACCTAACCTGTTGGAATGGGTTCCCACACCACAGGTGATCCCTTATTCAGGGAGAGACGAGGATTGCACGACAGGCTGGTGGGTCCCAAGAAGGGCGGTAGGACTCTACAAAGCCTGACCCATTGGAATGGGTTCGAGGTGATCCCTTATTCAGGCAGAGACGATGGTTGCAGGACAGGCTTGTAGGTTGCATGAATGGTTGAAACACTTCTACATTCAGCACTAGTTTGCATTTCAACGCTCTTCAAGCGATCTACAAAACTTGACCCGTTGGAATGGGTTCCCACACCACTGGTGATCCCTTATTCAGGGAGAGACCAGGATTGCAGGGCAGGCTTGTAGGTTGCATGAATGGTTGAAACACTTCTACATTCAGCACTAGTTTGCATTTCAACGCTCTTCAAGCGATCTACAAAACCTAACCCATTGGAATGGGTTCCCACACCACAGGTGATCCCTTATTCAGGGAGAGACCGGGATTGCAGAACAGGCTTGTAGGTTGCATGAATGGCTGAACACCTCAACATTCAGCACTAGTTTGCATTGCAACGCTCTTCAAGCGATCTACAAAACCTGACCCATTGGAATGGGTTCCCACACCCAGGTGACCCCTTATTCAGGGAGAGACCACGGTTGCAGGACAGGCTTGTAGATTGCATGAATGGTTGAAAAACTTCTACATTCAGCACTAGTTTGCATTTCAACGCTCTTCAAGCGATCTACAAAACCTGACCCGTTGGAATGGGTTCCCACACCACAGGTGATCCCTTATTCAGGGAGAGACCAGGATTGCAGGACAGGCTGGTGGGTCCCAAGAAGGGCGGTAGGACTCTACAAAGCCTGACCCATTGGAATGGGTTCCAGGTGATCCCTTATTCAGGGAGAGACCACGGTTGCAGGACAGGCTTGTAGGTTGCATGAATGGTTGAAACACTTCTACATTCAGCACTAGTTTGCATTTCAACACTCTTCAAGCGATCTACAAAACTTGACCCGTTGGAATGGATTCCCACACCACTAGTGATCCCTTATTCAGAGAGAGACCAGTGTTGCAGGACAGGCTTGTAGGTTCCAAGAAGGGCGGTAGGACTCTACGAAGCCTGACCCATTGGAATGGGTGCCCAAACCACCGGTGATCCCTTATTCACACAAAAACCAGGGTTGCAGGACAGGCTTGTAGGTTGCATCAATGGTTAAAACACTTCTACATTCAGCACTAGTTTGCATTTCAACGCTCTTCAAGCGATCTACAAAACCTAACCCGTTGGAATGGGTTCGCACACCACAAGTGATCCCTTATTTAGGGAGAGACCGGGATTGCAGAACAGGCTTGTAGGTTGCATGAATGGTTGAACACCTCAACATTCAGCACTAGTTTGCATTTCAACGCTCTTCAAGCGATCTACAAAACCTGACCCATTGGAATGGGTTCCCACACCCAGGTGACCCCTTATTCAGGGAGAGACCAGGGTTGCAGGGCAAGCTTGTAGGTTGCATGAATGGTTGAAACACTTCTACATTCAGCACTAGTTTGCATTTCAACGCTCTTCAAGCGATCTACAAAACTTGACCCGTTGGAATGGGTTCCCACACCACTGGTGATCCCTTATTCAAGGAGAGACCACGGTTGCAGGACAGGCTTGTAGGTTGCATGAATGGTTGAAAGACTTCTACATTCAGCACTAGTTTGCATTTCAACGCTCTTCAAGAGATCTACAAAACGTGACCCGTTGGAATGGGTTCCCACACCACAGGTGATCCCTTATTCAGGGAGAGACCAGGATTGCACGACAGGCTGGTGGGTCCCAAGAAGGGCGGTAGGACTCTACAAAGCCTGACCCATTGGAATGGGTTCGAGGTGATCCCTTATTCAGGCAGAGACCATGGTTGCAGGACAGGCTTGTAGGTTGCATGAATGGTTGAAACACTTCTACATTCAGCACTAGTTTGCATTTCAACGCTCTTCAAGCGATCTACAAAACTTGACCCGTTGGAATGGGTTCCCACACCACTGGTGATCCCTTATTCAGGGAGAGACCAGGGTTGCAGGACAGGCTTGTAGGTTGCATGAATGGTTGAAACACTTCTACATTCAGCACTAGTTTGCATTTCAACGCTCTTCAAGCGATCTACAAAACCTGACCCATTGGAATGGATTCCCACACCACTAGTGATCCCTTATTCAGGGAGAGACCAGGGTTGCAGGACAGGCTTGTAGGTTCCAAGAAGGGCGGTAGGACTCTACAAAGCCTGACCCATTGGAATGGGTGCCCAGACCACTGGTGATCCCTTATTCACACAAAGACCAGGGTTGCACGACAGGCTTGTAGGTTGCATCAATGGTTAAAACACTTCTACATTCAGCACTAGTTTGCATTTCAACGCTCTTCAAGCGGTCTACAAAACCTGACCCGTTGGAATGGGTTCCCACACCACAGGTGATCCCTTATTCAGGGAGAGACCGGGTTTGCAGAACAGGCTTGTAGGTTGCATGAATGGTTGAACACCTCAACATTCAGCACTAGTTTGCATTTCAACGCTCTTCAAGCGATCTACAAAACCTGACCCATTGGAATGGGTTCCCACACCCAGGTGACCCCTTATTCAGGGAGTGACCAGGATTGCAGGACGGGCTTGTAGGTTGCATGAATGGTTGAAACACTTCTACATTCAGCACTAGTTTGCATTTCAACGCTCTTCAAGCGATCTACAAAACCGGACCCGTTGGAATGGGTTCCCACACCACAAATGATCCCTTATTCAGGGAGAGACCAGGATTGCAGGACAAGCTTGTAGGTTGCATGAATGGTTGAAACACTTCTACATTCAGCACTAGTTTGCATTTCAACGCTCTTCAAGCGATCTACAAAACCGGACCCGTTGGAATGGGTTCCCACACCACAAATGATCCGTTATTCAGGCAGAGACCACGGTTGCAGGACAGGCTTGCAGGTTGCATGAATGGTTGAAACACTTCTACATTCAGCACAAGTTTGCATTTCAACGCTCTTCAAGCGATCTACAAAAATTGACCCGTTGGAATGGATTCCCACACCACTAGTGATCCCTTATTCAGAGAGAGACCAGGGTTGCAGGACAGGCTTGTAGGTTCCAAGAAGGGCGGTAGGACTCTACGAAGCCTGACCCATTGGAATGGGTGCCCAGACCACTGGTGATCCCTTATTCACACAAAGACCAGGGTTGCAGGACAGGCTTGTAGGTTGCATCAATGGTTAAAACACTTCTACATTCAGCACTAGTTTGCATTTCAACGCTCTTCAAGCGATCTACAAAACCTAACCCGTTGGAATGGGTTCCCACACCACAAGTGATCCCTTATTCAGGGAGAGACCGGGATTGCAGAACAGGCTTGTAGGTTGCATGAATGGTTGAACACCTCAACATTCAGCACTAGTTTGCATTTCAACGCTCTTCAAGCGATCTACAAAACCTAACCCATTGGAATGGGTTCCCACACCCAGGTGACCCCTTATTCAGGGAGAGACCAGGATTGCAGGACGGGCTTGTAGGTCGCATGAATGGTTGAAAAACTTCTACATTCAGCACTAGTTTGCATTTCAACGCTCTTCAAGCGATCTACAAAACCTGACCCATTGGAATGGGTTCCCACACCACAAGTGATCCCTTATTCAGGGAGAGACCAGGGTTGTAGGACAAGCTTGTAGGTTGCATGAATGGTTGAAACACTTCTACATTCAGCACTAGTTTGCATTTCAACGCTCTTCAAGCGATCTACAAAACCTGACCCATTGGAATGGGTTCCCACACCACTGGTGATCCCTTATTCAGGGAGAGACCAGGATTGCAGGACAGGCTTGTAGGTTGCATGAATGGTTGAAAAACTTCTACATTCAGCACTAGTTTGCATTTCAACGCTCTTCAAGCGATCTACAAAACCGGACCCGTTGGAATGGGTTCCCACACCACAGGTGATCCCTTATTCAGGGAGAGACCAGGATTGCACCACAGGCTGGAAGGTCCCAAGATGGGCGGTAGGACTCTACAAAGCCTGACCCATTGGAATGGGTTCGAGGTGATCCCTTATTCAGGCAGAGACCATGGTTGCAGGACAGGCTTGTAGGTTGCATGAATGGTTGAAACACTTCTACATTCAGCACTAGTTTGCATTTCAACGCTCTTCAAGCGATCTACAAAACTTGACACGTTGGAATGGGTTCCCACACCACTGGTGATCCCTTATTCAGGGAGAGACCAGGGTTGTAGGACAGGCTTGTAGGTTGCATGAATGGTTGAAACACTTCTACATTCAGCACTAGTTTGCATTTCAACGCTCTTCAAGCGATCTACAAAAATTGACCCGTTGGAATGGATTCCCACACCACTAGTGATCCCTTATTCAGAGAGAGACCAGGGTTGCAGGACAGGCTTGTAGGTTCCAAGAAGGGCGGTAGGACTCTACAAAGCCTGACCCATTGGAATGGGTGCCCAAACCACTGTTGATCCCTTATTCACACAAAGACCAGGGTTGCAGGACAGGTTTGTAGGTTGCATCAATGGTTAAAACACTTCTACATTCAGCACTAATTTGCATTTCAACGCTTTTCAAGCGGTCTACAAAACCTAACCCGTTTGAATGGGTTCCCACACCACAGGTGATCCCTTATTCAGGGAGAGACCGGGATTGCAGAACAGGCTTGTAGGTTGCATGAATGGTTGAACACCTCAACATTCAGCACTAGTTTGCATTTCAACGCTCTTCAAGCGATCTACAAAACCTGACCCATTGGAATGGGTTCCCACACCCAGGTGACCCCTTATTCAAGGAGAGACCAGGATTGCAGGACGGGCTTGTAGGTCGCATGAATGGTTGAAAAACTTCTACATTCAGCACTAGTTTGCATTTCAACGCTCTTCAAGCGATCTACAAAACCGGACCCGTTGGAATGGGTTCCCACACCACTGGTGATCCCTTATTCAGAGAGAGACCAGGATTGCACCACAGGCTGGTGGGTCCCAAGAAGGGCGGTAGGACTCTACAAAGCCTCACCCATTGGAATGGGTTCCAGGTGATCCCTTATTCAGGCAGAGACCACGGTTGCAGGACAGGCTTGTAGGTTGCATGAATGGTTGAAACACTTCTACATTCAGCACTGGTTTGCATTTCAACGCTCTTCAAGCGATCTACAAAACTTGACCTGTCGGAATGGGTTCCCACACCACTGGTGATCCCTTATTCAGGGAGAGACCAGGGTTGCAGGGCAAGCTTGTAGGTTGCATGAATGGTTGAAACACTTCTACATTCAGCACTAGTTTGCATTTCAACGCTCTTCAAGCGATCTACAAAACCTGACCCATTGGAATGGATTCCCACACCACTAGTGATCCCTTATTCAGGGAGAGACCAGGGTTGCAGGACAGGCTTGTAGGTTCCAAGAAGGGCGGTAGGACTCTACAAAGCCTGACCCATTGGAATGGGTGCCCAGACCACTGGTGATCCCTTATTCACACAAAGACCAGGGTTGCAGGACAGGCTTGTAGGTTGCATCAATGGTTAAAACACTTCTACATTCAGCACTAGTTTGCATTTCAACGCTCTTCAAGCGATCTACAAAACCTAATCCGTTGGAATGGGTTCCCACACCACTAGTGATCCCTTATTCAGGGAGAGACCAGGGTTGCAGGACGGGCTTGTAGGTTCCAAGAAGGGCGGTAGGACTCTACAAAGCCTGACCCATTGGAATGGGTGCCCAGACCACTGGTGATCCCTTATTCACACAAGGACCAGGGTTGTAGGACAGGCTTGTAGGTTGCATCAATGGTTGAAATAGTTCTACATTCAGCACTAGTTTGCATTTCAACGCTCTTCAAGCGATCTACAAAACCTGACCCATTGGAATGGGTTCCCACACCACAAGTGATCCCTTATTCAGGGAGAGACCAGGGTTGTAGAACAAGCTTGTAGGTTGCATGAATGGTTGAAACACTTCTACATTCAGCACTAGTTTGCATTTCAACGCTCTTCAAGCGATCTACAAAACCTGACCCATTGGAATGGGTTCCCACACCACTGGTGATCCCTTATTCAGGGAGAGACCAGGATTGCAGGACAGGCTTGTAGGTTGCATGAATGGTTGAAACACCTCAACATTCAGCACTAGTTTGCATTTCAACGCTCTTCAAGCGATCTACAAAACCTGACCCATTGGAATGGGTTCCCACACCCAGGTGACCCCTTATTCAGGGAGAGACCAGGATTGCAGGACGGGCTTGTAGGTCGCATGAATGGTTGAAAAACTTCTACATTCAGCACTAGTTTGCATTTCAACGCTCTTCAAGCGATCTACAAAACCGGACCCGTTGGAATGGGTTCCCACACCACTGGTGATCCCTTATTCAGGGAGAGACCACGGTTGCAGGACAGGCTTGTAGGTTGCATGAATGGTTGAAACACTTCTACATTCAGCACTAGTTTGCATTTCAACGCTCTTCAAGCGATCTACAAAACCTGACCCATTGGAATGGGTGCCCACACCACAAGTGATCCCTTATTCAGGGAGAGACCAGGATTGCACGACAGGCTGGTGGGTCCCAAGAAGGGCGGTAGGACTCTACAAAGCCTCACCCATTGGAATGGGTTCCAGGTGATCCCTTATTCAGGCAGAGACCACGGTTGCAGGACAGGCTTGTAGGTTGCATGAATGGTTGAAACACTTCTACATTCAGCACTAGTTTGCATTTCAACGCTCTTCAAGCGATCTACAAAACTTGACCTGTCGGAATGGGTTCCCACACCACTGGTGATCCCTTATTCAGGGAGAGACCAGGGTTGCAGGGCAAGCTTGTAGGTTGCATGAATGGTTGAAACACTTCTACATTCAGCACTAGTTTGCATTTCAACGCTCTTCAAGCAATCTACAAAACCTGACCCATTGGAATGGATTCCCACACCACTAGTGATCCCTTATTCAGGGAGAGACCAGGATTGCAGGACAGGCTTGTAGGTTCCAAGAAGGGCGGTAGGACTCTACAAAGCCTGACCCATTGGAATGGGTGCCTAGACCACTGGTGATCCCTTATTCACACAAAGACCAGGGTTGCAGGACAGGCTTGTAGGTTGCATCAATGGTTAAAACACTTCTACATTCAGCACTAGTTTGCATTTCAACGCTCTTCAAGCGATCTACAAAACCTAACCCGTTGGAATGGGTTCCCACACCACTAGTGATCCCTTATTCAGGGAGAGACCAGGGTTGCAGGACAAGCTTGTAGGTTCCAAGAAGGGCGGTAGGACTCTACAAAGCCTGACCCATTGGAATGGGTGCCCAGACCACTGGTGATCCCTTATTCACACAAGGACCAGGGTTGCAGGACAGGCTTGTAGGTTGCATCAATGGTTGAAAAACTTCTACATTCAGCACTAGTTTGCATTTCAACGCTCTTCAAGCGATCTACAAAACCTGACCCATTGGAATGGGTTCCCACACCACAAGTGATCCCTTATTCAGGGAGAGACCAGGGTTGTAGAACAAGCTTGTAGGTTGCATGAATGGTTGAAACACTTCTACATTCAGCACTAGTTTGCATTTCAACGCTCTTCAAGCGATCTACAAAACCTGACCCATTGGAATGGGTTCCCACACCACAAGTGATCCCTTATTCAGGGAGAGACCAGGATTGCACGACAGGCTTGTAGGTTGCATGAATGGTTGAAACACTTCTACATTCAGCACTAGTTTGCATTGCAACGCTCTTCAAGCGACCTACAAAACCGGACCCGTTGGAATGGGTTCCCACACCACAGGTGATCCCTTATTCAAGGAGAGACCAGGATTGCACCACAGGCTGGTGGGTTCCAAGAAGGAAGGTAGGACTCTACAAAGCCTGACCCATTGGAATGGGTTCCAGGTGATCCCTTATTCAGGCAGAGACCACGGTTGCAGGACAGGCTTGTAGGTTGCATGAATGGTTGAAACACCTGTACATTCAGCACTAGTTTGCATTGCAACGCTCTTCAAGCGATCTACAAAATCTGACCCATTGGAATGGGTTCCCACACCACTGGTGATCCCTTATTCAGGCAGAGACCAGGGTTGCAGGGCAGGCTTGTAGGTTGCATGAATGGTTGAAACACTTCTACATTCAGCACTAGTTTGCATTTCAACGCACTTCAAGCGATCTACAAAACTTGACCCGTTGGAATGGGTTCCCACACCACAAGTGATCCCTTATTCAGGGAGATACCAGGGTTGCAGAACAGGCTTGTAGGTTGTAAGAAGGGCGGTAGGACTCTACAAAGCCTGACCCATTGGAATGGGTGCCCACACCACTAGTGATCCCTTATTCAGGGAGAGACCAGGATTGCAGGACAGGCTTGTAGGTTGCATGAATGGTTGAAACACTTCTACATTCAGCACTAGTTTGCATTTCAACGCTCTTCAAGCGATCTACAAAACCTGACCCGTTGGAATGGGTTCCCACACCACAAGTGATCCCTTATTCAGGGAGAGACCAGGGTTGTAGGACAAGCTTGTAGGTTGCATGAATGGTTGAAACACTTCTACATTCAGCACTAGTTTGCATTTCAACGCTCTTCAAGCGATCTACAAAACCTGACCCATTGGAATGGGTTCCCACACCACAAGTGATCCCTTATTCAGGGAGAGACCAGGGTTGCAGGGCAGGCTTGTAGGTTGCATGAATGGTTGAAACACTTCTACCATTCAGTCAGGTACTGCACGCGCGACGCGGCGCGACCTGTCGACCCTGTCCACAAGGCCCCCCCGGCACCCACGCGGTACACGCCCCAATCCCTCGATGGTTGACTCCGCGGTTGGGGGCCGCAAACCGCACTCTTGTGATCTGCATGTGCTGCACGCTGTGCTGACGTCGTCCCAACCAACACCCCCCACGTGACAGGTCACGCGTGACCATACGGGGGGCTGGAGGGGGGCAACGGGGGTTTCGGAGGGGGTTTTGGTGACATGGGACGGCCTCCAACGTCCGTTGGTGGGGGGGCCAAGACGCGATACACATCTGTGCCCCGTCACGCGGTGCCCACCAGACCTCGTCCAAAGGCATTGGTACACACTGGCCCACCGCTTTTGGGGGGGGCACCGTAAAGCCTCCCTTCCTTCCACCACAGCGCAGCCGCAAAAGGGGCTCCGAGGGTAGGCCCCACCCCCAGGCACCCCCGCGGCCTCTGCTCCCCCAAAAGCGTGTGGCACTTGGCGTCGTCTTGTGATGGACTCGCTTTGCCGTTTGAGGCTGTGGGCCCCGGGACGTGCGGGCGAGGGGTACCCAACTCTACGCCCCCCCCCGCCCAGCACCACCAGCCCCCACCGCTTTGCCAACCGCCAGTGACCGCCCCCCAACCGCTTTGTAACTACCCCGCGCCCCCTCCGGCTCAAGCACATCCTCAGCGTTGGCCACGTGCGAAAGAAAAGCTTGTGAAGAGCAGTAAACCGCCCGAGGCACCTTTCGCAAAACGGTCTGTGGGAGACAGTTTGAAGGGAGACCTTTATGCACGGGAGCCAGCTCCCCCCCACCCCTCTCCTCCGCAAAGCCCCCGCACCGCGGGAACACGCGCGACGCACGTACGCACATACACACGCCCGCATGCACACGCACACACACACACACACACACACACACACACACAAACATGTGCGCGTCGCGCGCATATCACCGAGTCACTGCGTCGTGCCCAGACCCGTCGTCCCCAGACCCGTCGTCCCCAGACCCGTCCTCCTCAGACCCGTCGTCCCCAGACCCGTCCTCCTCAGACCCGTCCTCCCCAGACTCGTCCTCCTCAGACCCAAAATCCAGCAGCACTCCGTCCCCGATAAGATCGTCCCCAGAGTCGCTGAATTCGTCGTCAAACATCGGGTCCGTAAACCCAAACGCCTTCAGCTCTCGCCACCGCTGCCGTTTGCTGGCCCGCTCCACCCGCGCCGCGATCTGCCCGGCCGTCCCCTCTGTCGAGACCCCGAGCTCATCGGCCAACATCCGCAACTCTTCGATGCCGATCAACGGCCGCCCCTTTGAGAACTGCCGCAAGCGCCGTTTGGCCGCCTGCTCCTCTTCATGCGGCAGCAGCCCCCGCCGACAGCCCGCGAACAGCCCAGCCCCGGGACCGGCCTCCAGCGACGGCGCGCCCACGCCCGCGAACCGGCCGCGGTGCTCGCCCCCGGGCACCTCCAACACGACCGCCGCCTCTGCGTACACTGTGCCGTGGGACGCCTCGTTGCCGTAGTACCCGTCCGCAGACACAAAAATGTCGTCCAGCACCACCGCCTGGGGGGCCTCGTCCAGAGGGACGACGTCCCCCAACACCTCCTCGAAGTCTTTGGCCGGGACGCCCTCAATGGCCATGCCGTACTCGGGCATGGAGTCCTCTGCAGGGGTGGGGGGGGGGGTGGGGGGGCTTGAGGGGACACAGGCACAGACGAGGATGAGTGGAGGGGCAAGGGGGCGGGAGTGACCCACGGCTGCAGAGACGGGGGGCGGGGGGAGTACGGAGGCGATGGCGCGACAGGCGCGCCTCGGATCTGCCTGAGCAAGGGACGCAGGCGTCCACGTTGTCAGATCGGAGAAGCAAGTCGGGCTCTGCAGGGGAGGGGACTTGGCGGGGGCGGAGGACAAACAAGCGGCACCAGTTGTGGTGCCTTTTGGCAGAAGGGTCCTCCAGGGAATGCGGTCTGTGTCGTTGCTCGAGACGGATCACAGTGGGCAACGCCCCGGAGGTTGCGTGTGGGGGATGCCGAATGTTGTGGATGGCTCGTAGGTTGGTAACGGTTGGTAACGGTTGGTAACGGTTGGTAACGGTTGGTAACGGTTGGTTAGGGTTTGCAAAGGGGTGCGGAGACCTTCTGGACCGGCTGGAGATGGGGTGAGGGTTGTGGGACGTCACTTGGAGATGCCTACCCCCACTCCGCGCTGCTGTCCGGTAGATTTCTACTAAAAGGCTGATCTTTGTGCTTCTGTTTTCTATCCTCGTCTGCTTTGATCAAGAAAAAACGTTTCCTAACTTTTTTGTCAATGTTGAGGTCACCGAAGGAAAAGTTGACCATATTTTTTTGTTTGGGCTACTAACCCTTTTTTCTCTTTCAATTGTCCAAGTGGGAGCTCGTGGGGGTTCCCAAGGGGTGGCAGGGCGGTGTGGAGGGCTGTGGGCAGTGCCGAAGGGTTGTTGGGCGTCACGAAGTGTCGTGCTGAGTCACGGACAGGGCCAGCCCTCCTCCGGGGGGGATGGCCCACGAGAAGTGCTGGACCCATCCCATGGGGACACACGCGGCAGACCGTCATCCCCCTGCGTAGGGGGGGGGGGGGGGGCGCCACGCCACCCGGGACAACTAGCGGTCCTCTACACCCCAAGTCATCCCTCCTGAGGGCCTCAGATGAAGCTGAGCTTGACGACCCCATGCCTCACAATGTCCAGCCGACAGCCCCGCCGTTGGCGACCTACAACGCGCAGCCACGCAACCACCCCACTCACAAGGCCCTGACGGAGATAAAAAAAGAGGGTTCGTCGGGCCAACAGAAACGAACGTTCACGGGGACGGTCTCTGCTTCATGGCCAAGACATGGGCAAGACACAAGACCACAGAAAGGGGACTGAACAACGGTTGGCGGTTGGCACTCCCTCTCCATTGCGGCCGCTCAACGTTCGCCGGCACAAACATACAACCGACACATCGACCCGTTGCACACGTATCTTGCCCAAGCAATGCGGTCGTTGCAAACCCCCTCCGCGTTCTGATGCAGGGGACCATTTGGGGGCCTTCCTGAGGGATACACCGACAGAACGCAGCAGTTTGAGACGTTGGGCAGCGGTGGTGCTACATTCGGTGATAGTGCTGTGCCACGCTGGCCGCGGGTCGCAGGAGAGCGGCAGTGAAGGGGGGCTCTCAGCCGTAGGGCCCCCCTCCAAAGGGAGCCATTGGAATGTGCTTGCCCCACCGCATGCCCCCCCCCCCCCCATCCGGGACCAGCGTGGCACAGCACCGAGCCCGCACCACCGCTGGCGGCACCCAACATCTGGGGGGCTTGAGGGGACACAGGCACAGACGAGGACGAGTGGAGGGGCAAGGGGGCGGGAGTGACCCACGGCTGCAGAGGCGGGGGGCGGGGGGGGGGGGGGTACGGAGGCGATGGCGCGACAGGCGCGCCTCGGATCTGCCTGAGCAAGGGACGCAGGCGTCGTCCACGTTGTCAGATCGGGGAAGCAAGTCGGGCTCTGGGGGGGAGGCGACTCTCAAACTGCTGCGGTCTGTCGGTGTATCCCTCCGGAAAGTCCCCAAAAGGGCCCCTGCATCAGAACGCGGAGGGGGGGGGGGGTTGGCACAAGGCCTTGGTGGTTGGCTCTGTTAGCCTGTGGCGGCGCCTATTGGCCTCTCGCCCTTGACACACAGGCATCCGCACTGCCGCGGGCATCCGCACTGCCGCGGGCATCCCTTTGCCTGGGTGGAAATCCAGAATGCAACTTCTGCCCATGGCGTCCTCCCCTGACGGCCTGATCAGTGCCCGGGATGCGGTCATCACAAAGACCCCAGGCCGGGAGGTGCTCACCACAACCCGCAACGTGAATGTCACACAAGGCCGGAGGGGGGGGGGGGTCTACGGCTGAGAGCCCCCCTTCACTGCCGTCGCAACTCCAAGCAGCCGGTCGGCGTGTTTGGACAAGCCCGCGGTTGGGCAAAGGGGGGGGCTGGGGGTACCACGAATGCCCCGCCGGACGCCCGCCGCACGCCTGGTCCCCACCGCCGAGGCAAAGGGGACGGAACACGGGCAGAGGCCGAGGACCTACGAGCACGGGCCCGCCGAGCGTGCGGGCCTTTGGCGGGGGAGTACAGCTCGTCCACGACCTTGAGGCAGGGGTCCCCCCCCGTCCGCGATGTTCAGCAGCCGCGCCACGCTCACCGCCAGCCCCAACCGCCGCGCGACGACCACCAGCACCGCGTCCATCCCCCGGAGCCGCAGGTCCGCGCACCGCAGCCCCGGGGCGGCGAGCTGGGCGGTGGAGGGCAGCTTCGCCTTGCACTCGTGTGCAGGTGCGCGCAGGCGAACCCCAGCCGCCCGCCCTCGCGCAGGAACTTGGGGTCAGCGAGGGCGGCGCAGAGCCGCTGGGCGAAGTGCCGGGCGTGCGCGCCGCAGCCGGTCTCGTCCATGAACGTTGGCGCGGGGGCGGCCGGCGGGCCCGGCGCCGGGCCTGAGAGCCGGGCCAGGAGCGCGGCTTTGGTGCCGGACACGGGCAGGCCGCGCGCGCGACGCTCTGCCTTCAGCATCGGGAGGGTGCGTTTCGCGAGATCCGGTGCCGGAGCACTACCTACGCCGTGTCGAGAGGGACCTTGATCAGACGTGACGGCGGGGGCGGGGGCGGGGGCGGGAACATGCGGTGACACCGCCGAGGGCCCGTCCGGGCGCAGGACATACGCGAGGGCGACGCGGAGCCCGGCACTCACCCGCCGGACCTCATGCAACGCATCCCCGAAAAAGGCCGCAAAGCAGACCTTCGGGGTCGCCAGCCCCGTGCGCACGCGCCGCGCGTGCGCCTCCTTCCGCGCCGCCTCGTCGGGCACGCCCGGCCCAAAGAAGCCGCGCTCGCTCCCAATGGAGTAGTGGCCCGCGGCTGGGTCCGCGCCCCAGTGCCGCGCCGGGACGAGGGCCGCGTCGAAGCGGAACGTGTGCGTCTGGCCGCCGTGCGTGACCCGCAGGTGCCCGCCCTCGTGGGCGGCGGGCAGGCCCACGACGAGGGAGCCCAGCGTGTCCGGGTACAGCGGCGTGTCTTTGTGGGCGGTGAAGAAGTCGCCCTCGCGGTAGACGTGGAGCTTCAGGAGCTCCGCGCGGATCCGAGGGACCGCGGGGCAGAGCGCCGCCCGGACCTACGGAATGGGGCCGGGGGGGGGGGGGGTCTGACAGGGCGGATCACGTGGGGGGGGGGGGGGATTGGACGGAGTAGGACGGGTACAGGGCACAGGGTGGCAGGCCTGAGCACATGTCTAGGGATTTCTAGAAATGGGCTCATGTGTAGAAGTGCTCAGATCTGCCACCATCACCCCCCTGCTCCCCCGCTGGGGGGGGGAACAGGGAACGGGTTCAAGGAAAGGGCGAGGGTAAGGGAATGGGCGCCGCCAGCTGCAGACAGCAGTAGCTCCAGGCGTCGTGCCAACCCCCCGTGTGACATTCCGTCGGGTTGTTGTTTCTTTACGGGGCCCTGGACAGTCACCCGTACTTTCCTCCGCATGTTGCGTCGGGTCGCTGCGTTCTGTCGGCCGCTGCGGCCGGTGCTCCTGCCGGTGTCGTTTCCGCGTTCGCGGAGCCCAGTCGTTGGTGTACCGGGGCTGTGCTGAATGTGGCGGGATGCGCCGTTTGCGCGTCAGTGGCGGCCCAGTGCCCCCCCCCCCCCCCCCGTGTGTGTGGGTGTGTGTGTGTGTGGGTGTAGTGGAGCGGGGGGTGGCGCCACAACGGTGTGTGTGGGGGGGGGGGGGGGGGAAGGGGGGGGGTGATAAGTCTCTAACCCCCCGCCCCGCCCCCCTGCACCACCCGCCGCGTCCCGGTCCACGCGCCACATCGCCCACACACCGCACACACCTCCTCGAGTATCCCCAGCGCCGCCAGGTCCAGGCCCTCCACCGTCACGCCCGCCACGGGCGCTTGGAGCGCGCGGCGCACGCTCTCGTCGTGGACGGTGTTGGCCCCGTGCCCAAAGGGGGCGGGCTCCAGCGCCTCGAGGAAGTCCCGCAGCGCGGGCGTGGGCGTACACGTCAGGGGGGGAGGCGCGGGCCGCCGAGGAAGAGGGCCCGGACCAGGGCCCACAGTTGTTGTGGCAGCCGGAGGGCGACCGGGGCCTTCCGGTCCAATGAGAGTGTGACGGGGCCGGGCAGGGCGCGCACGCCCCCTACCGCAAACACGTCAGGCGGCTGAGTACCTCGTCTTCATCGCAGTCCCCGGGGGCACAGCTGGGGTCTGCGAGGGGCGGTGGCGGCCGCGGGGCCACGGAAGGGGGGTCCCGGGGCGGGCCCACCCCCTCCGGCGCGTCTGGTGAACGTGCTCTCTTCATGGCGGAGCAGAGAAAGGATTCCAACGTCTCATGTTTTGTAGATCGCTTGAAGAGCGTTGAAATGCAAACTAGTGCTGAATGTAGAAGTGTTTCAACCATTCATGCAACCTACAAGCTTGTCCTACAACCCTGGTCTCTCCCTGAATAAGGGATCACTTGTGGTGTGGGAACCCATTCCAATGGGTCAGGTTTTGTAGATCGCTTGAAGAGCGTTGAAATGCAAACTAGTGCTGAATGTAGAAGTGTTTAAATCATTCATGCAACCTACAAGCCTGTCCTGCAACCCTGGTCTCTCCCTGAATAAGGGATCACCAGTGGTGTGGGAAAGCCCTCATGGCCTACCTCAGGCACCCGCCGGCTATGCCCGGCACTCACTGGCCAGTGCCAGGTCTCCACAGGTGCACTCTGTGGATGTGGGTTCCCCAGCTGTTGGTCTCTGTGGAGCGAGAACATCACTGTGAAGGCCGACTACAACTGTTTGCATGTTCAAGGCCAAGAATGCCGCTTTTTCACCCAGTGCAAACCACAGCAGAACAAATATCACGTCGCTCACTTCTGATGTTCCTCATTTAACAAGCATGGCCTACTGCTGCCCTTGCCGCTCTGCCACCCTGGATGCGATTGCATCAATGTCCACATCCACCAAGCCCATTGATGCTTGCTTGGGGAACCTTGCTTGTTGCTTCTTGTGTTTGCTTCGGTTTCTTTGCACCGCACGCCTCTACCTTCGGTGCCTTAGCCAAATTCATCCTTGGCCTCCACATTATGGACAACATGTAAACAGGCTAAAGTGCCATGACATTTGACACCATAGCGCCTAATATTTAACAACCGTTGGCCGAATACCCAGTGTGACCCGTATTTGTGTTGACTAGGCATTTGGTTGGCACTCGGATTTATTTTGGGAACATGCAAATTGCAAATGCGCTGTACGTTTTTGAGTGACCAACGCGATCCTTGGGTGAAACTTGATTTTTAGAACTTTGCTAAACATTGCACGCCAGAAACCCCTAACCTTGTCTTTGTCTCTGTCCCTGTTCCTGTTCTCCCCCCTATCCCTGCCCCTGCCCCTGGCCTCCACCGCTGTGCCAACTGCGTTCCCCACCACATCCCCAAGTTGCATGAATGGTTGAAACACTTCTACATTCAGCACTAGTTTGCATTTCAACGCCGTTCAAGCGATCTACAAAACCTGACCCATTGGAATGGGTTGCCCAGCCGATGTACACTGGCAGTCAGCCCGCCCTCTGTCCCACGGTTTCTACCCTCCCACGGGACAGCCGGCGATGGGGGTCCAATTGGTTGACTTTTGGCGTCCCCAAGGACGCCTCATGTGCAGCAGATGCGACCTGCACCTGCCTCACAGTGCAGACATCCGGACATCCACAAGGTGCTGAAACCGACTCAGGGCGTTATGCCGCTCCCCGTCACCAAAGAAACGGGCAATGCTGCAGCTCGCGGAGGCGGAGGGCCGCTTTGCAGTTGACAAGGTTTTTTTGTTGTTGGCACTCACGAGTTTGAACCGGGGATCTCGGGGTCGTACATCCCATGCTCTCCCAACTGAGCTACGCCGGCGTCCGCACCGCATGGTGGTTTGGCGGTATTCAGACTGTCCCTCGCATGGCAAGTGCACACATCAAGGGACAACACCCAAGGCAGCTTCGTGCATTACCTACAGACCACCGTCTCAATCGTTTGGTTCATCCTATCGGTACCCCAAAGGCATTTTGAAGCCAATGCCTAATACCCCGGCTGAGAGCAAGGCTTTGGCAACACACAGCCAGCAACAGAAAGCAAGAAGCACAAAACGTGTCCCCGTGGGTTTAAGCTTCTGCTTTTTGATGGATCTATGTGTACTTCGCCAAATCCCGTGTTATGCTTTGCTGAAGGCAAAATTGTCACAATCTTGTTACCCGAAGAGGGCAGTGTCCCCAAAGGTGGTGATTGGCGTCCCGAGAGGTTGGGACCGGTCCTCACACATGGCGACACGAGAAGAATTGGGGAGCGAAGGGAAGCAAAGCACCGCTTGTTCGTGCCCGAACCAGCACTCGGGGCTGGTGGGTGGTGTGGTGTCATAGAGGCGAAGAACCAAACCGAGCCCATGTTTGGTGGAGCTGCAACATGCATCATCACATTCTGCACGACCATGACTGACACCAGATTTGCGAAAATGAGAGCAGATTTGGATCATTTTAGACTGACAGCAAGGCCTGTAGCCGGCGTGAGTCGTGCCTAGGCCGACTTGCACAAATATCAGGCTCTCGGACCACGGGGGTGGTGGGGGGGGGTGTTCTCCATATCTGTTGTTGACTTCTCCATCCGCTCTGAACCTATGCCTATTCCCTCTCTCCGAAGTGTTCATGGCGTGGTGGTAGGTGCTCGCAATCCACTGGTTCGTTCCGGCATCAGGGAAGGGAAGGACGGTGGGTGGACTCTGTCGCTCTCTTCAACATCTTCGCGGTTCGGATCTATTGGAGTCACTGCTGTCCGATGAGTCATTCGACTGGACATCGTTCTTCCGCACTTTCCCTGCCACCTCTTCTTCTGGCTTTCCCCACGCCCGTGTGACCTTTGCACTGGGGGCTTTGGGGTAGGTTTGTTTAGAACCGCTCGTTTTTTCCACGCTTTTTTTCGCCACAGTTCCTTGGTTTAGATGGACGCCCCTCCCGTTTCACGTGACGGGATTTCACTGAAGTGCTCTTGGTACGACAAGGAGAAGAGCTCAAGTAGTGTGCATGATTTTACGGCCTTTGCATAGTACCGGGCCTGGGTCTTCCGCTTCCACCCTCCCCATTCCGTGAAGTTTGCCTTTGTCGCACCGAAGAGATGGAAAGCTGCGGCCTCCATGCGTCCCTAGGGGTGCCATGTGATACCAGCTGTGGGAGAGTGTTGCATGCACTCCTTTGGCACCTGCCTAAAGTACTCTCGGCCTCCCGGGACAATTCCCTTTTTAGTTACTACTGCCTACGCTTGGCAGTTTCGTGTTTTTCTTTGTGCTGTGGATGCGAAACTGTTATATGCTACGAGTATTTGCCTAGATTGCAGTGGCGCTGAGACAGCCATCACTGGCGCTGAGACGCACATGCGACCTGCGGCGCTGGTCAGAACCCGCCGCTCCCAGAATCGCCTGTTCAAAAGTGGGATCAAGAAGTGAACTTCCATTTCTGCTGGTGTTTCAATCTTTTTTGAACAAAAATGTCAGTTTTAATGAAGTATTGATTTTCTGAGACCATCAGACCCGAGTTTCTGAAGTGCTGAGTTCTGACTAGCTACAAATGCATACTGCAGGTGCGTGGAGTCTACCGCTGTGAGTGCAGCACAGCATGTCTAAGTGCTGGCTTGATGCCACTGCCTCCGCATGGCAGTTTTTGTGTGTTTTTCACTGTTTGTGTATTTGTTAAAGCTTGCGTTGCAATATGTCCATGAATTTTTGCTAGTCTAGTGTATCAAAGCAAAACAATGAAAGGCAGGGCGTGAAGCGCCTGGGGCAGCGACGGCGTGTGAACCTGCCTCCACATACACAGTGTTTAAGCCCAGACCAGGTGTACAGTGCACCAGTGGTTGACACCCCATGCAGGGCGCCACTGATTTGCCCCGGTTTAACTTGTGAACCGTAGTCAAAACAAGTGGGGAGCGCCGGTAACTAGACATGGGTATGCCTTCAACCTGTGACCCTTGCAGAGACACTTCCCACTCTCGATCACTGTCGTTGTTTGCGCTTCAGCCTATGGCCAGCCACTGAGGATTTGTTTCGTGCCTGCTTTGTGCAAGCGTTGAACTCTACTCAAACGAGATGTGCAACTAAAACGTCTCGGTTCTTCTTCCTGCTGCTCTTTCCCCGCTCTCTCGCTGTGATTTACGTTTTATTGTCCTCCTCACCACGTTGATTCTGTACACCATTTCCTGGGAGTTCTGCGATGGCATCCAACAAGCAAGGTAAAGCGGACAAAAAACGAGAGGCGCTGCGACTTATGATGAGCACACTCTCAAGCCTAGTGGACAATTCAAGTGATGATGATAAAGCCGCGAAGGAAAACCAGCGCTCGGGGAAAACGAAGAACCGCGCAGACAAGTCTCACCGGAAGCCCGATGAAAATCCATCTATCCCTAATGTTAGCTTCGACACTGTTGAGCGTGCCAAGTCCAACGCCGTCCCGAACTTTGGCATCGGCGGTCTGCAGCACGCTAAACCGTTCAGCAGCTTGCTAGGAGCAGCGGCTTAAAACCAGGCGAGCAACTCTGCTTTTCGTTCTATCCCCAGTTTCGGTCTTCCTGAGGATGTCAGCTTTGACGAGTGGAAGAAAAACAATCCTTGTCTACTTGACATGCACGTTGGTCATGCCGCACGAGAACATAAGCTTTCTCGCGAACAATGGCAAGGAGAGCTTTCGGAAAGATGGCAGCGCAACCGTGAGGCGTGGAATGCAGTCCGGCACATGGCAGCAATCAAGTCTCCGGAAGAAATCGCGGAAGCTTTCAAGGTAGACATTTCTTGATGGGAGGCCACCTCCAACATCGAGCTCCTAATTGACATTGCCGAGTCAATGGCCAACGAAACACGCCTGTGGGATGGCTCTTCAACTGCTGACCCGCCCAAGCCTAAGGCGCACGTGTGGCTTGATGGAATGAAACCTATCAAGCGCACCGAAGGTCCTGCCTCCCTTGCTTCTTCGTCCAAGTCTTTCAACTCCTCTCCAAAGACCAAAATCAAAAAGAAGTGCCCGCTGAAGCGCAAACACCTCGAATCGCCTGAAGTGGCCAACCAATTTCCAGTGACGAGCCCCAACGTAGTCTCCTCTGCTAGCAGTGATGGACAATTATTCAACCCAGAACCAGGAGAGCTTTTTCCTGTGGCAAACCCTCGGAGAAGCGACCAGAACCCAAGCCTACTGGAGAATCACGGTGGAAGGATACAAGTCCTCGAGACTTCACTCTGGCAAGTACAGTCCAATATTGCTTCCCTGCAACTGGACCAGAAAAGAGCCGAAATGCTCTCCGTCATGGCGGTGGAAAAATTGGGAATTTCAAGCGAAACTATTCAGGCACACTTGGCGTCTCTTCCTACCCGTGCGGAACCCGAGAACGAACCTCGGCTCCCTGGCCCTCCTCCAGCGATTGGACCTGTAGGGACTGATCCAGCTGGCGGCGCTACGCCCATGGACGCTCATGAACAGGACCCAGCGACAGATGACCTTTCGATGCCGCTGGCCCGCCTAAAGATTAGCACTCTGCGTAGAGTGCTCATGGACAGCGGTATGCCAGAGGATAAGACGCAGACCCTTCAGGGAAAGAAACAGCTGGCTTTCAGCTTGTCCTACCCCACGGCCTGCCCGTCATTGTCAGCCTCATAGAGTGGCCAGAAAAGCAAAGCTTCCTACATGTCAAGCTAGCACGAGTTGTTGCCCTGATCAATGGTTCGCCGGCGTTCTCTTGGTCTGCCGCATGTAAGCTGGACCCACTCACTCCTCTTGCAGAACTGCCTACCAACCCGCCAGGGGACGATGTCTACACTGTGGAACTGGATAGCATCTTCCTGCAACCTGAATCCGCGGAGAAACGAGTACTACGGGCGAGCCCTCCGGCTAAGCGTAGATCAGGCGATGGACACGCAAGCCAACGTGATGTCGTGCAGCAGCCACACCTTGACCTTCCGGTCTCACACGCCAACCCTCAGTGCGCCTCCTCCTCTGCCTCTTTTGTGTCATCGTCAGCTGCCCTACCTAGTGGCCAGGCACCTGCGCAGGCATAAGAAGCACGCAGTAGTACGTTTTACCGTTCCGCCGCCACGCCGCTTTGTACTCCGGTGACTACAGGAAGGACCACAAGAAACAGCATCTTCTGATCCGCTCTGGTGTGTCTACTTTGACCGATCCGGATAGTCTGGTGCACGGCGGAACATTCGCAATCTCATTTTCATTGTCTTTGGCATTTTCAAGCATTCTATCATCGATACCACGTTACCACGTTTCGGCTATTTTGTCTGGATCATTTTTTCCCCCTTGCCTGAGCTATGGATCAAGTCCCTGCTGACGGCATCAGTGTTTCGACACTCTTTGATGACTTACTGCTAGATGTAGATCCTACGGTACGCGAAGCGATACACATGCAGCTTGCGAACCTGCAACGCCAAACCTGCACGCTTAAGCATTTTCAGCATGTGGCTAACGACCTGTCTGTGGCCCTGGACCAAGTGCGCCGCCAAGAACAACGTCCTGTTGATCAGGCAGCCGAATCGACCGAAGCCTCAGCTAGACAGCCGCCTGCACAATCCCCTTCGTCCCCTTCTCAGAGCCTACGAGATGCTCAGGTCGAACATTCCCAACAAGGTCTGAATGGCCAGGAGTCCTAGTATGCCGAGCCTGCTTTCCGCCCAGATCGGATTAAACGCCTGTGGCCTTTCTTTGCGCTATCTAACGGATGGTCTCCCGAAGCAGTGGATTCAATCTCTGGCGACAGTGATGCTATCCTAGAAAGCTACCGGAAGCTATCAATGCGTGGCGGAAACTCCAAGCGTATGATGAGATTCAATGGGGGCTGGGAAAATGTGTTAGTGGACACGCTGGGCGTTTCATGCTCTCTGCATATTTCTCCTTGGAGTTCGCCTACTACCGAATTCTCTGGTGACTCCATGGCTTGCGTATCCGTGGGAGCCTCTCCACTCACCCCAACGGAGATAATCATGAAGAATATCGCCCGCAACGACTCTGTGGCAAGCTTCTTCACTCGAACCGATATTTTCCCTTCTCCTACGACAGATTTCTTTGAAACCGTTAACTACTTGATCTTTGGGTCTTGCAAGTTCTGCCTCGTTGTAGCCATGCCTGCCGGCTGCTCGCCCGAATGGTCTACTTGGATCGACCACTGGACTACCGCTGGCCGTGTTGCTGTTCTAGCTAGCGCCCCTTGATTAAAGATGCGCCTGTACGGCCAACAAAAAGAACAGTGGATTTGGGACGCCTCTACTTGGGAGTTCTTTATCATTGAAGGTGGCACGGAACCACTGGGTTCGGGCATTGACTCCCGTTCCCTGGCGAGAGCGCTGGGACCTCTGACGCACCAGGTTAAAGGTGAATTCTGTCCTCTCCCATCCTCCTTTCCGTCCCCCTCACGTCCGGTGAGCGCCACGGGTAGGTCGACCAATGCCCAGAGATAGGATGGTTTTTCACACGCTGAGGTTGACTCCTTCTGGCAACAATGGGATAATCTGGCCAAGCAGCGGGAGGCACTGATACGCGCGGGAAATATTGACTGGAAAGAGGTTGCACGGTTGCTAACTAAATCCAACAAACTAATGTATGATGCGCCAGACCGACGCTTGCAGCGTATTGCGCGCCTTGCCCGACTCCCCCCGGATTTAGACTTGACTTGCAATGACTGCATTATTTATTGCATCTGTGGCCCACACTTACCCTATATTGGTCAGTGTGGCGCCATCACTGGCCCCCGTCCCCCGATACAAAGGTTTTCCGAACACCTGCAAAAGGGACGCTCTCTTAACAAGAAATATGTAGGCCGCAGGTGTAAGGCCACGTGTGCTTCCATACGTCTAGGCCGTCTCCCGTCTCTTCCCCGCCTCATTGCCAAACATGGGATAAGTCCCATGACTATGTACCCTATTGAACGTGTCCCTGCTCCTGTAGCGGGAGAACGCGAGCGGTATTGGAACAGGGTACACACACCGACAGCCAATCAGGGCACACCTTTTGGAGGCGTCGACAGGCTGGTCTGGCAACTCATTGCGGACGAGCAGGCTGACTCACCTGAACTGAAAACTCTGAAAGCCAAGGCCTCATACATCCTCTCCAGGGGAGTCTCCCACCTGGGACTCCCCACTGTTATTAGATTTTTGGTTGACTCTTTTGGACATTTACAAACCCCACTCTTCGAGAAACTGTTTCGAGCTGTAAAGTCTGCTACGAAGTCTGCTTGGGGAATTGAACTCCCAAGGCGTATCACTGTGCGCTTGGCATCATATTCAAATGCCACTCTGCGGAATGTCGCGAGTTTTGTGCGAAAAAGCGTGAGCCTTTTTACCGTTCCTGACGCGCTGAAAGCTTGGTTGCAAAAGTGCGTGACTGTCATCCCACAACCGCCACCAACTGTAGGCGATGTGTTGAAACGGGGAGCGCAACTGCGCGTACCAGGTATTGTGGCGGAAGAGCTGGAACGCAAGAACACGGAACACCCCTTTGCTAACTGGGTACGTTTTTCCGACCGCTTCGGTATGTGGGTTGTAAACTCCGGCCAGACGGATCCCCTGCAGCAGGTACAACAGACTACTATGCAGCAAGTATAAGGTCTACCATGTCACTGTCCCACCCTTTTCTCCCTCTGCCCCAGCCTTGAAAATGCGTCGCAGCATGTGATTCTGCGCTCACCACTATAGTGGCAAGCACTCTTTGGCCCCACTACGGGCAGGATGTTGGGCAGTAACCCCCGCAACCGGGTCTTCCCCTCCCCTCAATTTGTGGTAGACTCCCTTTCCACAGTTGCTGAACACTTGCTTGACAGCGCTATTCCTGTGTTCTCTGTGAATGACGGCCGTTTCCAGGACAGGCCCCTGATGCCCCCTGAGCGTGTGGGTGTGCTCGTATGCGATCTGTTCTGCACTGTCTGGTCCGAGGTGTCATGACTGCGGCTAGTGACACCTTCCCCTGGCTGAGTGCTCCTGTCGCGCAAGACGCACCCCACCGCTTACGTGCTTTCGGCCTGTGAGAAGGTGCGTGGGACAAGGCCCTGTTCAAGCCTGCAGGTTTCTGCAGCAAGCTGTCTGAGCTCCACTGGACCAGCTCAATCATTTTCGGTAATCGCTTCTCTGTTTGGGGCTGGTCTACCTCTCCTTATATTGCCAGGGCTATGGTGACCAAGGAGATTCTCACCTGGGCGCGCGAATCAGGAGTTGTCGCCGACGCGATTCGAGCTAAGCGACTCCGTAAACTGTTTCGGACAGACGAATCGGTGCATACGTGGCTTGATGAGTTTCGGTCCTCTAGACACCCGCCTGACCCTGACTGCGTGACCCCCAGTGGCCCCTGCAACAACGAAGCGAAACCCCCCCCCTTCGTCAGAGTACTGCCCCAGGCGCCCTGTGTGTTTGAAGTGTTGAAGTGGAAGAGCAACGAAACGGTGGCGGATGGACTGAAATGGAGGGATATTGTGTCTTTCAAAAACCATCCCCTACAACAGTGGTCCAAAATCATCAGCCGTTGCCTTCAAGCTCTTGTCAATTTTCTATGCAATTTGGGATGTGGGTTGGGGTTTGCCAAGATGCAGGGCGTCAGGGATCAAGTCCACGCCGCACAACGCATGGGTGCTGTCCCAGAGCTGACGGTTTTTGCTGAAGAAGACATGGCCGATATGTTTTGGGAGATACCGGCCGAGGAGGTTAAACAGGCAGCCCGCTGGGCCATGCAACGTATGTGTGCCAACCAGCGCATTAAGCACGCCCTGTTTTCCATTTCCCGCGAGAGCAAACACTTAGACCAGGTGGGCACCTCTGCAGCACAGTCATTCCTGGTGGTGGATGAAGCGGCGATCATGCGCTTCTTCGACTTCGACTTAGACCAAAATGTACTCTTCACAGCCGGTGGTGTGGTGCTGGCCCAAGGGGGTAAAGGCGTGCCAATCGGCGGGTTTATTTCCGCCCAGGCAGCCGAACTCTGGGCTATGTGGAGGGAACGTAACCTATTCGACTCCGCCTCGACGGGGCCTGCCCAAGAGGCGTGGCTGTCAGTTGTTGATAACCCCCCCCCCTGCGTGGAGTGAACAGCTTATAGGTTATTATAGCTTGCACGCCCACCTCTGTTGTTCCTTCACGCTCAGGTGAAGGGTTTTTTCCCTTTCTCCATTGTAGCCTGAGCTACCCATTGTTGTTTTTGTTTTGATGTTCCGGAGCACGATTGCCCCGCAGGACCGGATGGAGCTCCGTGACGTCGACCCCTTCGCCATACGCGCGGCGCTCCGCTGCCCACTACTGGGCCTGGTGTACATCGACAGCAACAACACGCTGGCCCCGGTCTCGACCACCGATGGGGGGGCCAGCAACTGCGGGGCCTCGCGGCACGGACTCCAGTCTTTGGCGCCGCCGGCTTTCGGCCTGACACTGAGCCAGCAGGCTGTCTGGGTACTGCACAGTATGGCGGACGACACCTGGGTCCTGATGCAGAGAGTGCTGCAGACCATCTACCACATGCTGCAGACCATCCAGCCCATGATGCTGACCACGCCGCGGTACCGGGTGGACCAGAAATTGTTGGTCCTGACGACCGCTGCGTGCACGTTGTCCGACTACAGTGACAGGGGGTGCAGCGCATCGGCTCCTGGGGCCAGAGCTGGGCGGCCCTCTGGCCTTTTGGCTGTCGAGGGCTGCCGGCTGTGGTGCTGTGTGCCGCGTGTGTCCTCCACGACCTGCTGCGTTACTTCAGTGGAGAGTACGGGCCTCTGGGGGTCTGGCTGCTGTACTTCGGTGGGCAGGTCCAATATCACGGAAGGTACGGGCCACTGGGAGCCTGGCTGCAGTACTTCGATGGGCCGGTCCAATATAACGGAGGGTACGGACCACTGGGGGCCTGGCTGCAGTACTTTGATGGGCCGGTCCAATATAACGGAGGGTACGGACCACTGGGGGCCTGGCTGCAGTACGCTGGTGGACAGGCCCAATATGGCGGATGGTACGGACCACTGGGGGCCTGCGGACTCCGAGCAGGACTCTCTCAGTACGCGTTCGCCTGGGGCCCGTATGCAGATCTTCGTGACGACTTTGTCTGGGACGACGGTGACCCTGGATGTCAGGTCCGCCGACTCAGTGGCGACCGTGATGCTGCGGGTCCAGGCCAAGGTGCGCGTTCCCCCTGGTTCGCAGAGGTTGCTGTATGCGGGCAAACAGTTGGAGGCCCGCCGTACTCTCGCCGACTACAACGTTCAGAGGGAGTCCACGCTGGACTTGGTCCTGCGGCTGCGTGGTGGCGTGCTCAATGACTGGTCCACGTTGGGGCAGGACCCCGCGGTTGACGCGGCCGCTGCAGCCATCCGTGCCGGGCCCGGGAGCGAGGAGTTCAAGAACAAGCGCATCGAGACGCTGGCGCGGCAGTACGATCTCAGAGAGGCCGGCCTGGACAACCCCGCTTCGGGCCGGTCCACTTTGGAGCTGGCACGGGCCCTCGAAAGGCAGTTCGAGTTGGAGAGCGAGCGCCGTGAGGAGGAACGCCAGCGCACGGCCGATGAGCGACGACGCCTCGAGAGGGAGGCGGATCTCGACACGGCGCACAAGAAGGCTTACATGGAGGTCTTCGAGCACCTCTACGGCAATACGCGTTATCCCACGGGGCACCCCAGGCGGGGGGGGATCATCAATACTTACTCGGCCGACGAGGCGAAGACCCAGATCATATGGTGGGCCGAGAAGGGTGAGTTGGTCATCGAGGACGTCCTCCTTTACTCCCACCTGGTCTGGGCCGATAGCCCACAGGTCTACGCCGCGATTCTGCTCCGCTACAGGGACCTGCCGTCACGCATTCGGGCCCACAACGTCGTAGTTACCGAAATGATGGAGGAGGACCACAAGGATCGACATCCCCAGTTCAAGGCTCGGAACCTGCCGAAGATCCTTGCGTGTCCCTTTCCCCTCTTGCCGCCCGTCTGTGAGGAATTCGTCCGGTTGAACCAGGATATTCTGGACCATGTTCCAGACAGTGCAGAGGGGCGCATCAGCGGCGGCGGCGGCATGCGGCTTCCCATGGCCTACAAGCGCGCGGTGTCTTTGGGGGCGTCCTTTCGGGTCTCCGTCCGTCCGCCGGTCCAGGGTGGCGAGCCATATTTCTTCGTTGAAGGGCCGGACCCCAGGGGGCGCTATGCAGTGGATATGGGCCCCGCTAGTGACGCTGTTGCCAATCTGCAGGCCCAGGTGAAGCAGCAACGTGCGGAGATCGATGGAGTCCGTAAGGCCGTCCAGCTTGCCTCTAAACCCGCAGCTGTGCTGCAACCCAAGCCCGGTGGCCCACCTGGGCCCACCGATCGGAGCGGGAAGGCCCGTCGGGACCAACAGCCTGGGCAAGCGCCTGAGTTCCCGGCCCGGCGCCGCCAGCCTCGCGGGGGTCCTGCTGGTGGCAGTGCGGACGACGCTACCGCCCTTGTGCCCCGTGGTGTGACCGACGATGGCGCGCCCACCGATCCCTCGACCCAGATGGGTTTTTGAGCGGTCCTCTTGGCTCTCCAGAGGACGTGAATCAAAACAGGGGGCCAGCTTCGGCCGGGTGCGGCAGGCTCCGCCCTGGCGACCTACGGGGCGGGTCCCTCGATGCCGAGTTGAGTGACATGGATTTGGACTTGCGGATGGCCCCCGCCTTCCCCAACTACGTGCCCGCCGCTTTGTTCTACCGGGTACGGACGGAGGAGCGTCCGTCGATCCGCCGGGACCTGGCACGTGACCTGGTCGCGCGGCTCCTCTCGATTTTGGAGAGGCACTCGTGTGCTATTATGCCAGTGCACGTTCGGTATCATTGGACTACGGCGGTTGTCCGCCGGGTTGCTGGGCGCCTGACCACCGTCGTCTACGACTCCGCCCGGCATCCGGCCACCGCCAGGGACATCACCTCCCATTTCACGCGCGATCTCGGCCTCGCACGGCCGGTGATTGTGGCGCACGCCAAGCAGTTCCGGGGGTCCGCCGAGTGCGGCCTCCATGTCTTTTTCGTGGGCGCCTGGGCCGCGTACGGCACCAGGCCCTTACCACAGGCCCAGTTGACGCCCCCGCGCTACGTCTCCCTTCACGCGTGGCGGGCGCTGTTGACGGAGTGCCGCCCCTTGACTCAGCATCTCACGGCGCTCCTCGCCGCCGCGTGTCCCGACTTTGCCTCCATGATCGGCTTTGACGACGTCGTGCGCGGTGGGGCCCCGACGTCCGCTGCGATTCCCCTGTCGCCCCCTGCAGACGGACCTGAGGGGGCCTTGGGGCTCGGCCCGGTGCGCTATTCCCTCGACGTACCTGAGGAGGCTCCACCTGTGGCCCATCGCACGCGCGCGCGGCGCTCGGCGCACGACGCCGGCGCTCAGCGAGCCGCGGCAGCCACTTTCGACCCGGCGAGTTTGACCGAGGAGTTCGTTGTGCAGACGCCCGTGCCCCTGTCGTGGTTCCTCTCCAGGGCCGCGTCCGCCGGCCTGAGCGGGGCGACTGTTGCCCTCGTCCGCGAGTTCTACCATCACTGCGATCCCGGTGGGGGGGAGCAGGCGACCGTCAGCCTTGCCCGGCTCACTTCGGCCACCGCCGATTCGGTTTTCTGGGCGTCCCGAGGCGGTTGTCGCTCCGACCGCCCTCTACTCCGCCTTTTCCGTGACTGTGCAACCCAGATTGTGGCCTCGGTGAGGGCCCGAGCCGCCGCGCAGGAGGATAAGCTGCACATGGCCTACCGTGCCTTTCAACGGCACACGTACTTAACCGACACCGCCGTGGATGCCCCAATCCTGGACGCCGTCTTTCGTGACCCACCGGCTACAGGATGGAGTTATCTGCCCTGCAGGGCCCTCACCTGGTGGGAGGGACGCTGTACCCTGCCCGCTGGCATCGGGTGGGACCCGGGCACGCTTACCAGCAAGGTCGCTACGGTGGCGCACATCGCACCGGAGCAGCACTTCGTGGCCTTCGCCTACGCGGGCGGGGCCATTGTGGTGCGGGACAGTTGGCACGGGGCGGGCGCGACGGGCGCGCGGTTTGATGCTCGGGGGGCCGCCTACGGCGAAGCCACGTTGCGCTGGGCTGGAGTCTTCGCCTCCTTTCTCCGTCGCCACTGCGGCCTGCCCGTTCAGCCCGAGGCTGTGTACGCGTCTTGTCGACACCAGCAGGAGACGGAGTGTGGGGTCGAGGCCGTGAATAACACCCTCCAGACCATCTACGCGCCCACCGAGCCAGGGACCCTGACTAGGGCCCACATTCGTGAGGCCCACAACTTCTATCTGGGGCTTTCGCGGGCAGGAGTGGAGCCGGCGGATCGCCCGAGTTTCCGTTGGTCCGTGTTGCCGTCTTGTGCCCCGACTACGCGGGAGCTGTCCCCTGTACCCGATCCGTCCGTCCCCTCCGTGCCGGTGCCTTCTGCGGAAGCGACGTGCCCGCCTGGGCTGGTTTCTCTGCCCGAGGTGGGGCCTGGTCGCCCTCCCCCTGCACTGTCCGCTGCGGAGCAGTCGCAGGTGACGCGGACTCGGCAAGGAACGGTTGTCCCCTCCCCTGACCCAGTCACCCACAGGGAGGTGACCCCGCCCGCAGCGACTCACGCGCGGGCCTCTACCTCCCCGACGTCGGCGACGGAACCGTCATCGCTGGGTACGACGCTGTCCGCCGCGCCCCGGGATGGCGCCCCTGGGCCCGGGTCGGCTCGGGTCGCGCCCCGCGGGACATGCCGGGACTGCTCGAACCCCCGGTCACCCAATCACGTGTGCGGGGGTTTCTGCCACTGGCATCACCCCGCCATTCTCGAGACCGCTAAGGGAACGGATCGACGCTGTGGGTGCGCTACTACCATGCGCCGGGGTTGCCGCCTACCAGCCTTGGAAATCGCGGGGGTACACACCTGCTGGGTCCATGCGTCTTTGGCCCAGCGGCACGCCGTTCTCCGCGTCCTCGATCCCGAGGGGGAGCCGCAGTGGGACGCTGTTTCTACGGGGGACACATGCCCTACGGGACCGTCCGCCGACACGGTGCTTTTCGCCCCGCGGGAAGGCGCGCCAGCCATGCGTCACAATGAAGTGGAGCGTGCGCTCCGTGACGTGCCGCGGGGGTCGCATATCCGCCTCTCCATGGCGCGCCGTGGGGCCCATCGGGTCCAGTGTGTGGCGCGGCTTCTGCGGGCCCCTGCTCGGTCGGCCCTGGGCGAGGCCGAGGTCCTCGCGCGCTGGTGCGACAAGTGCTGTCAATTTGAGTCTCAGGATCCGGCCTACCTTCAACTCCCGGACCCTGACTTCACCTACTTTACCCTCGGCCGCGTTCAGGCTCTCCCGGAGTTCGCGTCGAGCTGTGGGTATGAGGACGACGACGACGTGGGGAGCGACTACGGCGACGAGGCCGCGGATCCATCCGAGGTCGATGCCCTGCGCAACCAGCTCGACGATCCGGCGCGCGCTACGCTCGCATCCATGGACAGCGCCCCCGCGGGCACCTGGAGGGTCCTAGATGCCAAGCGGTGGCACCCGCTGGGCAAGGCGCTGGAGTGTCCTCGCCATGTGCATCCCCTCGTGTGGTCCGGCATGTCACCGAAGACACGCCAGTCCCACCTACGGTGGATTCACCGTATCCGCCATCTGCCGGACGAATTCAACAACACGCCCCTACCGAAGGCGGTGGTCGAGATGGTTCTAAGGGAGGCCAGGAAGCGCCACTGGGCCTGGAGCACCATTTCGTCCTCGCTGTCCACGGTGGCGTCCGCCCTGCGTGACCTCCAGTACTACGTTCCGTCCTACAACGGGGCCGTCATCGACATTCGGACGGACCCCTATTTCCGCGGGGCGGCGTCCCATGCCACACGCAAGGCACGGGTCACCGCACTGCGCCCGCAGAAGTCAGCCCCTCTGAGCTACGCCGACTTTGATGTGCTTGAGGCCCAGCTCCGGGGGAGCGATGCCTGGTACCTACTGCAACTCGCTTGGCACCTGGCAGCGCGCGTCGGCGACACACGCCGCCTCGACCCGGAGAACGTGCGCATCGCGGACGCCGCGGGTGCACATGGCAACGTCGCGGTCGAGGCCCTGTTCACCGAGGGCAAAGGTGCATTCTTTTGGGGGCCGTACACCATGCACAGTACTATGCCTGCCCCCGTGGCCAAGCAGCTGAAGGCGTTCTTCCACGACCGGCGGCAAGCGGCGCGGCGCACTTCCCCGCAGCGGGACCCGGGCGACGCCCCCTATCACGCCTTCTCCCAGACTGCCCAGCGTGAGCTGTCGGTGGCCTTGGGCAGGTTCCCCGATCACAGCTGCCGCAGCATACGCCGTGGGGCCTTGGTCTGCAACGCTAGGGCCGGGGCCACTGACGCCGAGCTCCAGTTGCTGTCCGGTCACAAGCGCCGGGATACCCTCCTCCGCTACCTCGGCTGGGGGCATGAGAGCACTGAAGCGGCGGGCGCGGCCGCCTCCAGGGCGACCAAACTCTCGCGGGCAGTCACCCCGATGGGCGGGGATGTTGCCGCACCGATGAAGATGGGGCGCTGGTCGGGGTTCAACGGGGAGCGTGGACGTCGTGTGCGGGCCCCACCGTCTCTGTTCCCGCGACAGGCGCCGCCGTCATCTGAGTTAGGACTGCAGGATGACTATGATGGGACCCAGGATGCGTTCAAGGACTGGACCCTCCACGCCCATGCCGTGTCCACCGTCAACTTGCCGGCAGTGCGCGCCTCCATCGAGTCTGATGACCTCAGGGCAGCCTTTGACGGGGCTGTCAGTCTGCTTCAGAGCGCCGGGTGCTATGGGATTGCTGATCGCCCTCTCCTCACCGCGTCGCAAGTACCCGTCTCCAAGTTCACCCACGAGCAGTGGACCCGATTCCTGGAGGTGGGTAAAATACGGCCCCTGGGGGGTCAGGAGATTCGCTCCGGCGTGCGTGGGTTCGCCGTGCCCCAGCCTGCCAAGCGGCGCTGGCGCCCCGTCTTTGAGACTCTTTACAATCCCTTCTTCCAGCAGTCGCTGGTTCCCCCGCTGTCCTATCCCTCCCGCGTCGAGCGCCGCCGTTGCATTTCGGGTTACACATACCGGCTGGAGCTCGACCACTTCGCCTGGTTCGACCAGTTTCCCCTGCTGGGCGTGGGCAGCTACCATGTCGTGCGCTCCGCCATGCCTATCCGGTGGGACAATGCGGAACATGAGCTGTTTTGTCTGGAGCGACTCCCCATGGGTGCCACGCAGTCTTGCGGGGTCGCCAACACGACCACATGGGCGCTCATGGAGCCCATCATACGGATGGATGGGGTGTTCGTTACCTCCATGGTCGACAACGTCATCATCTGCTCCAACGAGCCGGACCGTTTCGTGGAGGCCGTGCGGCTTTACCTGACGCGCGCACAGCGGTGTTCCGCCGATCTGAACGACATCGAAGTCGCGGGCCGCAAGGTGCCCGTGCCCTCCGATCCGGAGGATGTTCTGCGCCTGGGCGCACAGCTCGGCTCCGGGCCGGCCGCCTTCTTGGGGGAGGAGTATGTGGGCAGCCGGGTACGGAATCAGCCGCGCAAGGTCGCCAAGCTGATGGCCGCCTTTGCTCGGATGCGGGATGCTTGCGACGACCCCCGGGTCGTGGTGACGCGACGTCAGCTGGCCTCCTTTGTGGGGCTGTGCTCGTGGATGGCGAACACCCTCAACGTCTCGCTGAGGGAGCATTGGGACGTACTCCGCTTGTTCTCCCGTGTGGCCCAGCAGGTCGGTAGCTGGGATATGCAGCTCCCCGTCACGCCCCGTGTCCTCGACGTCTTGACCCCGCTGTAAACTGTTTTGGCCGCCAACCAGCCCGTTGTACCGCACTGCCCGCCCTTGCCATCTCTGGTGGACGACGACTACGCGGCGGTGGCCATCGTGGACGCCAGCGGCACGGGGTATGGGGCGTTTGTCCGCTTTACGGATGGTCGCATCTTTGAGGTCATGGGAGGTTGGCATGGTCACCTGCGACACTCAGCGTGGGCTGAGCCCATCGGGGGGCTCAAGATCGTGGAGTGGCTTCGGGGACGCCTGCCGCGAGGCGCTCGGATTGCGGTGGTGACTGACCACAGCGCCATGTGTCATGGTCAGCTTCGGCCCGGTTCCGCCACGGGCGGGTTCTCCCTGGCCTACCACCTGAATTCCTTTTTCAGGGCCCTGTACTCCTTCAGCCCTGATGCCGCTGTATTTTACGTCGAGGGACCGGAGAACATTGCCGACGCGCCATCGCGCGCTGCCCGCTTGGGCAGCCCGCAGATTGTTAAGGAAGTTTTTCACATGCAATTTCCCCCGTTGGCTGCCTTTTTTCACCCGTTTCTGCAGCCCAGGGCGCGCCCCTGGTGGTGCGTCTGAGTGCCTGGCGCCTGTGGGCAGGCCGGGTTTGTGAACCTCTGGGTGCCTGGGGGTTGGTTGCAGTTTTATTTAACATTGGCTTATGTGTGCGGGGGGTGTTCATACGCCACTTTCGTACCGATGGGAGTTTTTCCGAGGTCCAGCCATTTGTGGTGTCGTGCCTGTCTGTTGGTATTGGCTGCTGCAGTGCAACAGCTTATAGGTTATTATAGCTTGCACGCCCACCTCTGTTGTTCCTTCACGCTCAGGTGAAGGGTTTTTTCCCTTTCTCCATTGTAGCCTGAGCTACCCATTGTTGTTTTTGTTGCCCGCCGCCACCCACTTGCTCCGCCTTTGTTTTTTAACGCCATCAGTTTCGCCAGGGCGACCGCTGTGTCGCCCTGGGTCTTCAGGCCTATAGTTATCCGCCAGAGCCATTCAGGCCTGGTGGGGTGTTCATACGCCACTTTCGTACCGATGGGAGTTTTTCCGAGGTCCAGCCATTTGTGGTGTCGTGCCTGTCTGTTGGTATTGGCTGCTGCAGTGCAACTTTGCCCCCCCTACCTCCCCGCACGCCCCCCAGCTCAAGTGGTTCTCACAGGGCCCTGCGACTGGACTATGGCGCCGTCTGTAGCCTCGTCTATGCTACACCACGGGCTGCTCATGACGTCCCCCAATGCGCGACTAGTCACTGAGCACGACCTGAATGAACGAGGCTTTCGGGGCTGGTGGGCTCCTGTAGACCGACTCCTCGGTACCATTCAGATTGAATCCCACGTAGTCATGCTGGCGAATACCGCCCCCTGGGACGGCGCCCCGTGCGGGCGCCTGCACACCATTGTGCGACATACCCCAGCAATGCAACGAGGGAGGGTTGGTGATTTTCTGAAGTGTTATAACCCGGTTTTTGGGGTAGTAGGCGAAATCCTGCAGCCCCTGCCGTGGGACGCACCAGTGGATGCCCTGTCATCCGATGATGAAAATCTCCCCTTTGTCCTGCTCAGTAGATACCGAGACAACCTGTATATGATTTTTGCGAATATTCCTGAAGATATCCTGCCCACTGTGCGTTTCTTTGTCGCCGCCCTCCTGCGTAGCACTTACGGCATTGCGCTGAAGTGGGAAATCCATGACTCTGTGGTTGTGTGGGGCGAAGGGGCGATCTCTTGTCCCTTCCAGGGGCGCCTCCTCTCCCTCCTCCGTAAAGGCGCCTCCCGCACACTCGAGGAAGCCATACATGGGGAGCACCTGAAATGGATACATCCTGCCTCCCCCAATGCACGGTATGTGTGGCGATCGCAACTTCCAGCACTTTTTACAAAAAGTATCTGGTATGCATGGTCGACTGACGATTTAGTTACTAACCTGCGGTCTTTAGTGTGGAACCTGATCCTGAAGGGCTATCCGGTGGGCTGGTGGAAGCCACAGTTTCTGCGGTGCTGGGACAAGTATCGGCTACAACAAGTGTTCCCCCTTCACCTCCTCCATGCCTGGGTTCGTGAGGGAAAGCAGGGTAAGTGTAGTCTGCCCGGACCCTAGAGCCGCCGCCAGGTATGTGCAATTGTCCGACCGGGCACATGGCGACGCAACTCACGGCGCCACTGCTTGTGGCAACCCTGAGATGCCTGTCGCCCCCACACAGGTCAGTGGGTGGGCTTTCCCTTTTTAGTTACTACTGCCTACGCTTGGCGGTTTCGTGTTTTTCTTTGTGCTGTGGATGCGAAACTGTTATATGCTACGAGTATTTGCCTAGATTGCAGTGGCGCTGAGACAGCCATCACTGGCGCTGAGACGCACATGCGACCTGCGGCGCTGGTCAGAACCCGCCGCTCCCAGATTCGCCTGTTCAAACGCCCCAAATGCACCCGAGCGGGTCTATGCAACGGCATAAGACCTCGAGTACTTTGGCAGGGCGTGAATCCATTTTTCGTCGCAACTTGCTGAGTGGTGTTCAAAATGCGTTCAGTTGATGCAGAGATTGTCTCATGGCAGGAATTGGAACGGACGGCTGGATTGAATTTTTCGACGGGAAGAGGGGAAAAGAGTGGGTCCAGGACTAATTTTCGCTTTTCTTTGAGCGATGGAGAAGTATCCTACCAACCCTCCGCCAACCCAACACCTCCATGCATTCAACGCTTGCACAAAGCAGGCACGAAACAAATCCTCAGTGGCTGGCCATAGGCTGAAGCGCAAACAACGACAGTGATCGAGAGTGGGAATTGTCTCTGCAAGGGTCACAGGTTGAAGGCGTACCCATGTCTAGTTACCGGCGCTCCCCACTTGTTTTGACTACGGTCCACAAGTTAAACCGGGGCAAATCAGTGGCACCCTGCATGGGGTGTCAACCACTGGTGCACTGTACACCTGGTCTGGGCTTAAACACTGTGTATGTGGAGGCAGGTTCACACGCCGTCGCTGCCCCAGGCGCTTCACGCCCTGCCTTTCATTGTTTCGCTTTGATACACTAGACTAGCAAAAATTCATGGACATATTGCAACGCGAGCTTTAACAAATACACAAAGAGTGAAAAACACACAAAAACTGCCATGCGGAGGCAGTGGCATCAAGCCAGCACTTAGACATGCTGTGCTGCACTCACAGCGGTAGACTCCACGCACCTGCAGTATGCATTTGTAGCTAGTCAGAACTCAGCACTTCAGAAACTCGGGTCTGATGGTCTCAGAAAATCAATACTTCATTAAAACTGACATTTTTGTTCAAAAAAGATTGAAACACCAGCAGAAATGGAAGTTCACTTCTTGATCCCACTTTATAATTCTAGCGATGGCTTGAATTTGGAGCCAGTGGAGCTCGAGTATTGAGGAGGGTAGCAGTTTGAGTTTCTCCAGTGCTTTGATCACAGAGACCAGACTTGATGCCGCCAATTTTTCTGGCTTCCCACAGGCCAAGGAACACATTCCGTCGTTGAAGGCTTCTTGGAAGCATTGGGAAGGGTTTCCGTGCCTAATGAAATGCCGCAAGGCTGAAATGTATGTGGTTTTGGACCCTGGGGTGATCGCTCTTGCTGCAAATTGTAGTGGGTCTTCTGTCCATTCGTCTATGGGGATAGAAAATTATCTTCGCACTGCAATTTGTTCTTGGACCATGTATCGGGTTGGTCCTTCCCCCTGAGCGATCGCCCCCGGGTGTCCCTAGGCCTGCCTGCCCAATTGAAAATCCCGGTCCTTGTAGCTGGACTCCATTTGCTTATGTACCTGTGCCATTTGCCCATGCCCCATGTTGATTTGGCCTGGCATGCCACCTGGCCGTGGGGCCTGCATTTGGTGCTGAAGATTCACCTGCGGTATCACCATCCCCCCCTGTTGGGGCGGTCCCAGGAGCTGTGGTGGCTGTTGTTGATTCTCCAGGTTCATGGGGCCATTTTGCTCCTAGTGGCTCCCCCCCCAATACCTGCAAGGTGCCGGGGGGGGGGGGGGGGCTCTCTGCATGTCAAAGGCAAGTCCTTTGGCTAAGTCTCACAGCTGTTGTTGCCCGACAAATTGGACCCCCGCCCCTTCCTTCCCGCCACCGGGCATTGTGCTGCCTAGTGGCCGGTTTGGCCGCATTAGCAGTTGCCTAGAGGCTGCCGTGCCATCGCGCATCTTTACTAGGCTTGCCTCACTGGTGGTCCCATCAGCTGTCCTTGCAGGCTTCGGTGCTGTCCGGAATGCCTGCATTGTCTCCGCACTCCTAGCTCTTCATTGACTGAAATCCATATGAGTTGTGCCAACTCTTCAGTAGCCCACGCAGAGGCTTTACTACCATATGACTTCAGCCCTGCCAGGAGATTGGTCATCCACGATTACCGCATGTGTTCTCTCAGTCTGTTCAGTGTGTCTTCCCCCTTGGTCGGCACCAGGATTTGACGCAGGGTCTCATGTTCCACTTTTGCTGCCGCCAAATGTGCCACTAGCTCATGAAAAGCTGCGACCCCCGTGCGCCTCTTCTATCTCCTGTTGTCCGCCCTCCTTCTAGGGGATTGTTCTTGTATCGCCCCTTCTACACGGAATGAATGTCCCATTGATGAAGTTGGGCTAGAGCTGTTTTCTTTCCCGGTACACCGCGAGTGATGCAAGTGCTTGTTGTTGGTCCAGGTGCTACAAGCCCGCCCTCGTACACAGTGCTCCCACCACCCCTTCCGGCACTTCTTGCTCTACCAGATCTTCTTCCAGCTGGATTGTCCACTCCGCGATCTACTCTGCATGGATCCTCTCCTCCACCAGGGGTGCGTAAGAACCTTCTGTCCACTGTCGCCATTGTTGCAGGGCTTTTACTGCTGCGGGGCTTTTACTGCTGCTGCTCTTGCTGCATCGTCCTGCTGTGGCTGGCCCCGCGGATAGCCTCTTGTGGATGCGCCTTGTCACGCTCGCTATCTGCCTTACCGTTGCCAATTTCCATGTTGTTTTATGGCTCAGGCAATCAGCAACCGTGGCGGGTATCAAAACAAAAACTCAGTGAGTCTGAAGGACCACATAACACAGTAGCATGTATTAAACTTTTGCTTATTGCACAAACAAAGGTTTGGACCTTTGCACAGGAGGGACGTTCAGATTGTGGCCAACCGGTTACGTACGCATTTCCGGAGTTCCGGCACTCCACACGGGCGTTTTCGCACCGCTCAAGCACAGCGCCAATTATTACGTTGCTCATCCCGGGAACACCCCTGAAAACCACCCACCTACAGAAGCGTGCATGATCAATTCCAAACAGCAAACAACAGTAGAATTCAGGACCCTGGGACCAGTGGCAAGCATGAGACTAAAAAAAAAAAATCCAACAGCAGGGGCTGCAGGGTGCAAAACTCAGGACCCTGGGACCCGTGGCTACCGGTGGTGGAAAACAGCCGACTTGTCGCACAGCGCGCGCACAGTGCGGCCCCGATGTACATGCATGGGTTGCATAGGCCTAGAGGCCTGGATCATGCCACTTACGGTCTGAGAACAAGTCCCTTCATGCAGGCATAAGGCACGCTGTGATGACCAAGTAACACGCAATGCAGCACCTGGAACCCCTGAATGGCCTTGAGACCGTCCAGCTTTGGCTGTGATGACCAAGTAACATTCAATGCAGCACCTGGAACCACTGAATGGCCTTGAGACCGTCCAGCTTTGGCTGTGATGACCAAGTAAAACTCAATGCAGCACCTGGAACCCCTGAATGGCCTTGAGACCGTCCAACTTTGGCTGTGATGACTAAGTAACACTCAATGCAGCACCTAGCACCTGGAACCCCTGAATGGCCTTGAGACTGTCTAGCTTTCGCTGACATGTCCAAACATTCGACGATCCCTGTACACCCCCCCTTTTTGGGGGGAGGGCGGGGGGTAGGCCATGGCAAGCTGGCAAAATCCGCTCACCAGAACGCGAGCGGTAGTCAAGGGGCTCTCAGTTCAGGAACCATTTGAGACAAACAAAGGCGTAATGCAATACATGAGACACATTTTCTGTTTCCCCTCAACTTTGCAGCCAATGGTTCCAATGTACCACTGATGAGTTTTGCTCGTGCCTGCTTGATTGTCAACCATCCAAGCGCAGAAAGTATGAGCGTGCTAAGGAGGAGGCATCCATTCTAGGGAATGCACAAGCGTTGCAAGATGTTGCTTCTTCAAGCTCAAGTGGCCTTGCTGCCAAATCCGCTGCCCCGAAGCCAAAGCCAAGTCCTAGACCTGGTACAGGCAAGCCCAAGCCCCCGGCTATGGCTTCTATGGCACCTATCAATCACCACTTTGCACCCTTGCCAGAGTTGCCACCACTTCCTCCCGGATTCATGTTGCCTCTGGATGTGTTTGCTCTATTCTCTACCAAGGTCAAGTACAAGATGAGAACTCCGCCAAGCGGCCAAGGTTGATGTAACTTCAATGAACACGCATCGCTTTATTGGATATTCTTTGTGTTGTTCACGCATGCTTGGTTGCCCGCCCTCTCCACTGGTGACAACCCGGTCTCTTAACATGAACCCGGTTGCGAATAGGAAGTGTCCGTGCAAGGCCTCCAAAACCCACACCAGTCTCTTATTAACCACCGGTCTTCTATTTGACACACTAGAGTAGTGCCCGGCCCAGCGGCCCATTGGCGGTAGGAGGGGCCCCACAAACTTCTGACCCCTCCAATGACCGTAGTACCATAATTGTTTGGGGTATGTGTGTGTGCAATGCTAACTGGTGAGAAAAAATTTTGGTCTTACAATGCATTGCCTTCCGGAGGAATGTGTGATGAATGTGTGACATATTGAACCGATGCAGCCCATCTGTACTCTCCATCACTCTGTTTAGCCTCAAATGCATTTGTGAGCAGTCTTGTCCGTATGCCTCACCGGCTTCATAGTCAGGCTACCATCGACCTTTGTGTGCATCCTCAGATTTGCTCGCAGTTTGCACATGATGCACTTGGTCGATGGTAGGTTGATGGACGGTGGTGGGAGGTCGATGGCACGTCACGTCGAGGGTGGGTAGGCCGATGGTAGGTGGTAGGTCTATGGTACGTCGAAGGTGGGGTGAATGGTAGGTGTCGGCAAGTGGACAGTAGGTCGATGGTAGGAGGTGACGGGTCAGCTTGTGCAAGGTCGCGCGTGTAGCAGTCCGGCGCTAGGATACGGGGCCAACGGAGAAATTATCTTTTTTTTCCCCGTGCGCTATGGATGCGTTTTTTATATCAATCTGATCGGAATTTCTGTAGTTTTCATTGTGATCCATTAACTTGCCGCCGTCTGCTTGCTTTCTGGGTGCCGGGTGTTGTTTGCTTTATATCCGTGGCATAGGCCCGGGGATATCCGCAGATATCCGTGGTATATGACCCGGGATATCGCAACGGTGATATCCTGGGTTATATACCACAGATTTCTGCAGATATCCCGGGTCAACTCCCTCAAAACTCAATAATGTGCGTGTTCGCAAAATGCTTGTCGCAATGAGCCTATTTTCTAGACAAAAACAACCTCCCATCCTCTGCAAAGATGATCATTGATCTCACTACGGGGAGAAGTATGCCACCTTCCCATTGACACAATTGAGTGAGAAGGAACCGTCTTCCGCTTGGACCCACCCACCCGGATAGCTAGGAGGCACAGTGCAAAAAAAATAGTCTTTGCCAATGTGGGAATCTTACAAAGGTGTTTGAACCATAGATTTTATGATTAGAATATACACCCAAGCTTGGAGAAGAATTTGTTATCTTGGAATTTTCCCTCCTCATCTAGCCATGCTTGAGCAGCTCCCATGATAGGTGCATTGTCAACCCCTAGGTTAAATGTTGGACAAAGCAGTTGCATCTGTGTCACATAATACAATAATCCAACGCCTAGAGTATATAGTTTCTGCAATTTTTGGGGTATTCTTCAGCTGCTTGTCTGGGTATTCATATTTGATGAACAACGTATTTTGCTGTCCAAGTTATATTTGGCCACATTTTCTTTGGCATTGTTTCTACACCAATCAATTGTATTGCTTTATTCAAAAAGTCGTAGTGCGGCTTATAAATCCATACACTAGTCAAAGGCTGCTCGGCACACGTGTTTGGAAAAGATTTGCACTCTGCCGCACTCTGTTAAAAGCCCATTGTGATTATGGTTCATATATTGCCTTTGAGACATCCTGACATCCTTGACTTTCATGTGCATGTTGACGAACTAGAAAGGCTCACTGCAGCAACCTAGACCTGCAACAGATTGTTTGGTTGGTCTGCCAGTTGGCAGAGGACTTTATGGCCCAGCCTCCCAAAAAGGGTGATAGCGACCCCCCCAAAAGGATGATCCCCTACAAAAGGCGAAAAAGCTGGAGGGGTGAACTGGGGCCAGTTGACAGAGTCCTCTTTTTTTGGAATACAAAGCACGACCTTGATCATTCTTCTTCGCTGCAAAGTCCAAAATCAACTTGTTCCTGAAGCCGTCCACATTGAGCAGCGTCTTTCAGCACTAACATACAAAGCTGCGACATACTGCAGACCCACAGAGCCTGCGGCCCAATCAGCCCGGTGCAGCCTGGGACTTTGGCTGCCTGTGCACCACTTGGCTTCTGATACCTAGGTGCTACAAATTGTCAATTGAAAAAAAAACGGGATCCAACCAGCGGCACTTGGTGGTTGATTGACAGCGATTGTCCAATTATGTGCCATTCTGTCCTACTGCACATGTGTTCATCTGTTGTGACCACCACCGTGCAAACCAATCAGGCTAAAACACGCAGTCCGACGGCGTCCTCGTCCATGGACATGGGAGGGGGACGGGGATAACCAAGCCTAGGAACCATGAAGGTGAACTGCCCATATTCCAAGACACCTGCCTTGATTAGCCACCCGCTTTTCAAACGCATTTGAAGCCGCTGTTCTTCGGGCTATGCAAGTGACTGACAAAACAGTCCGTTGTTTGTTTGAACCCCCAGTAGTTCATGATGGACTTTGCCTTGTGGTCCAGTCCACAGGGAACCACTGCCAACCGCCGTCAGGAATCCAACAATGGCTTTCGGCCTGATGCATGAACAGATGGAATGTGTCCGGGGATAGGGGCAAGAGGGGTACACTGCCTTCCCTGAGAGACATAGTCGTCAGTATCAGGTTCACCTGTGTGCTCCAAGGGGCGCCGAGAATGGCATCCTTTATCACATTGCCTTGATTTGGGGTCCTTTCTAAAGGATATCCAGACAACCAGCTCTCAAGCAGTCTACCTTCTCTTGCTGGGGCGCTGATGACGTATGTCTACAGTGGACTGCCCCAATCTGACCACACCTGCCGTAACTGGACACAGTGTTGCCAAAGTTGTTGAATCCATCATGATCATTCAGTTGCTTGTGGGGATCTCGTGGGGATGGGCCAGCAGGTCGCCCAATGTTTGTGTTTGTACAAAAAAAAAAGGCGCAATGCTTGCTCATTGCAGTTGTTCCCAAGACACATCGTCGAGCCAGTACAAGCCACTGCCGCTGGATGTGAAGACCAGCTGAGGTGCCACCATCGTCTTGGGCAGTGAGAACTTCAGGACGAACCGAGACCATGACCTGGTCAAATTGTTCGTGGAGGCAATCCGTGTGGCCGTGCCTGGCCCACCCCTCGCACTCACCACGACAACGTGGATTCTTACGCCGCAATGCACGGACCGCGCGAAGAACACCAGAGCCTGCTGGCCGAAGGGGAAAGGCAGAGCAGTGCCACAATCCCGAGTGCCACCGCCCACAGTCAACGGAATCCACAGTCCGAGTGTATGCAGTGACGCGGTACAAATGGCCACACGGAGGGAGTGGCGGCCTGTGACAGTCCATCGCGTGTCAAGCAGGATGGCACCGTTGTCGGGGTCGAACTCCCCGCCAAGTCCCTGTGGATGGAGCGGTGCGAGCGACCAGCATACCATCGTCCATCCCTGACCGTTTGGGAACCCAGGGACATGAGGCCGTGTCTCAAAAGAGGCATCTGCGATCTGCGGCTTTGGTGCTGTGGCGTGGTGCGCATCACCGCCAGCGCCACCCGTGGGCGGTGGCGCACCGCGACCCTCATAGCCCGCAATGCGTTGCCGTAGAAGGGCCGCGCTGCCACCAGCAACATCCCTCTGCGGCGGTGCACCAGGAGCCACGTCACCACCCACGCGACCCATTCGCGGCAATGCAGCGCGATCCGTCGTGCGCAGCGTGTCGGGCGGCTGCATGCTGCATCGAGGCCCTAACCGATAAAAGTGCGTCTCGTATGGGCCAAACATGTCACCCATCCAGCCGTAAGGATCAATAGCCACCCGTCGTCCGAGCTCAAAAGGGACGGATGAAACGTTTCCCAGGGCTACAGGTATGTCTGACACGACAGCAAATCTGGCGTGGGGTATCTGTACCGGCATTGCGTTGGCCACAATGAGGTGCATGCAACCACTCCTCTTCTCAGGTGGAAGCACACGAGCGACGAGGGCGCGCTGTCTACGAGCCGAAGGAGGCAGAGATGCCATGTCCACTCGCACAGACAAGCGTGGCAGTCCGGGTTCGAATTCCCGGGCTACAGAAGGCAGTATCTCTTGAAGATATCGTCCATAGGTGTTAACCTTGGCCAACATTACGAATGGTGAACCCCGCCGCAAGAGGAAGAAAAGGAAGCCCGAAATGCCGTAGATGGCCCCCAGAGCGATGTCTAGCTCGGAATACCGGCAAATCCCAAGACCTGGGGCCAATGCGAGGGGAAGGAAGTCATTGTTTCCACTCGCCATTTCCTGGGCACCCAGACTAACTCCAGCCGGGGGGAAGTAGGCTTCCAGTTGTTGGAAGTCCACCCAATACTGGTATGCCCAGGCACGGCCCCCGCTTATCACCGATGCGCTGATTGGGTGCCACGGATCGATTTGCCGAATAAACCGTCGGGTCCGGCTGAAGCGTAGCATGTCCTGTCCGGTGGTGTCCTCTCCAATGTACCATGACAGTAGCGCCGGATGGTCCTTCAGCCAGTCAATGAAATCGGCAAAGGCGTCGACCAGAGGCTGCGGCATCGAACTGTTGTCGAACAGCCACGCGGCCCCTGGGGCGCACATCTGGATGCGCACCCCGAGTTCGGCCGCCGCGTTGTAGTAGCGCAGCAAGACCGCGCGCTGGCGCGGGTCCAAGGGGGAGTGTGGGTTGTAGCAAAGGGCGTAGCTCATCATGTGATTCACGCCTTGTGCCGCATGCAGCCTCAGCCGGCGGATCGCACTCGCGAGCTGCTGCTCACTCCATTCCACGTCGGGGTCCGTCATGGACTCGTCGGCGATGAAATAGCCAAAGGGCAGGAATGGCGCCCCGTCCACAACAAGTGACCTGTGCCTGCCTGACACCAGCACCTGGTTTGTCCGGGGCCCTGCTGCAAGTTCTAGAAGGAAGTGAGTGGATTGGATGGCGATCGTTGCATCACGAAACAGGGTCGCATGCACAACGCACTGCCAGTAGCGATCCCAGCGACTCGCCCCCTGAGGCCATGGTAGAGATGTGGTGTCGAGGGTGAGAACGTGCGTGTGCCGTCCTCTGAAGTGGAGGGTCGCGTTCAATGGATTGGGGTTCGGGGCAGGCGCGAGGTCGTCCGGGCCGCACGTGAGATGGAGAGTGAGTGGCAGGTCATCCAAACTTGGGTGGGTGCGGACCAGAACGGCCGCATCAGATGGAGAAGTGAGGGGCCGTGTGTGCATCGAGGCGGTGAACAGAGAGTATGTATGCAGAACCCATGGGCTGTCGAGAGGATCGGAATCGGAGCTCGGAACGAAGTCGCCGATTCGCAACACAAGAGGGGTATCCAGGCCTTGCGAAAAGGGCATGGAATGCTTACCATCTTCGCTGATTGGCTGCCATACGATGGGCGGGAACACGCACAGCATTCTCGTGTGCGACAGGACTTCACTGCGTAAGGCAACGAGAGGAGGGTTGGGCTTGGTCGTGGCGCCGCTCAAAGTGTATGACAAGGAACATGTGGTGTTGGTGGCAGTAGTGAACCCAGTGCCTTCAATGTGGAGCGGGGGTGGTGATGAGAAGGGGAAGGTGTTTGGAGTGATGGAGGTGACGTTGATTGTGGACCAAGGCGGCGTGGGCACAGCTGCAAATGCGGCCACCAAGGACATGGATAACAAATGGAGCCGGTACATGGCAGATGCAATCACGTCTGAGAGGGCAAAGCGGTGGCATGGTGGAGCAGACACATGGAGAGGATGTCATCATGGCGGGTTCGCACGTGATGAGGCGGTTGGTGGGATAGCGGTTAGGATGGAGGTTGGGATACGTGTTGGATTGGGAGTAGGGAGAATGGTTACAAGAAGGGTAGCAATGGGCAAAGCGCTTGTCATAGGTGTTGGGTCCAGGTCACCTGAGTTCTTTGTGGAGTGCTGGCGAGACAAGTGTTAGGTGTTGTGGGTTGAGAAGGAGATAGTTGACCAGTAGATAGCAGCCCAGACCCTCAACTCTGGGACGCTAGCATAGCTTGGTAGAACGGGCATCCGAGTGATTTTCCATCCCTTTCTCTTTGAATTGCTTGGTTCACTTATTGCAGTCCCCCCCCTCCCCGTCCAACCTACACCTAGGTCCAAAGAATGGTGAAAGAATGGTGGTCCTGATGGGAGACGTGGCTGAGACAAGGCATAGCTGATGAACAACCCACAGAAAAATCAACACCTTGGCTGGTGCTGGACACATGGCAAACAACCACAAATGAACCCAAAGTTCAGGTCTACATCCGGCCAATTGGGAACTCCACAAAATCGGGGCAAAGATTGTTGCCTCTCTTCCTCCCCATAATCCTGTTGACAAGTATTTGGGATCGTCGTTTTCGGAGAGTTCTACAGCAGCTGCTATGGGAGGCGATTTGATGCGCTCAAGGGGTATTCCTTTGATGACCTACGTGCGGTCAAGGAGCATGTCAGAACATCGTGCCTTCGCTCAGAGCAACTTCAAAAAGGCCCTCATGCACATGGGGTGCACTGCATCTACTATGCAGCAGAAGTCACGTGGCGAGGCACGTGTACAAATGGTAACCATCTCTCAAGCAGGAAACGACAACCCCAAAATGCAACCTTTTGTTGGTGGGTACCCAAAAATGCAAAGCTCAATAAGTGGGTACAGCATGTTGTCCAAGCATGGGCATGTGCAGACATGGGGACTGCATCGGACCTCGCCATCCAGCAACATAGTTTTTGGACTGCTAGTTTTAAGGGAGTACGGCTGTCTGCAAAACTGCTGCTGAGCTGTTCTGTTGCTGCATTGTCCGCCATTTGGTCGCAAAGCTGTTGCAGATCAGTACGTCATGCGGGCCAGGCGCCCTTCTAAGTGACAATGTGTGCATGTGTAGAGTCAGGACATTGCATGTTTTGTTGAATTTGGCGGTGGTCATTGGCCTATTGTGCCACTACTCAAATGCACCGGACATTTTATAGTGTAGGCTTAGAGCAGGTTTGAGATGATTGACCCTCAACCCTCTACGCCTCCTCTTGGGTCAGCGCCCTTGTTGCTCCAAATCCGTACCGTATCCTCTCTGAAACATCTGTCTACTTCTGAAGCAGGGGTGTTGACCCTGCGAGATGCTGCCGGGTGCGACCCAACTCTGTCCCGAAGGCCGCCGGATATGCCTCCCTATGTCTGCGAGTTGGCTGCAGATGCAGGCAAGATTTCTGCCGGATGCTAATTTCAAGTCTGACCCCTGGACACAGGGCTGGTGTCCGTCCACTTCATTCTCTGTCACTCCCCTTCACGGACATATCTCCTCCGTCACACGCTCTTTGGAGGACTAACGCGTCGTCCTCTGTTGTTCTCTTGGTCCTGCATGTTGTCTTGGACGCAAAGATGCTAGGCTGACTCCTGACCATAACATTCGCATTTACCCGCCAGCACCGCAATTCCACGTAACCTCGACTCAACTACAACTTATTTTTGCAGTCCACCCAAATGATGTTGTACACTTTGGCTCCCTGCACAAATGGGGCAATCACCTGTTGCGGGCTTTTGCACCAAAACCGGTGGCTCGATTGAAGTCCCAAAATGCAGGAGAAAGAACTGTCGATTGCAGGTTGAAGGTGAAAGCCTGGCAACACGCAATGCCAGCGATGGATCACAAACCAAAGCAGCACCAAAGCTCGTGCCCAGAAACAACACCAGGAGCATTTGTACCATGCCCTGATAATCCAGCCACCTGCGAACGGCCCACAGTCTCAAAGGTTGTTGTGCTGAAGAGCCTCCACCCCGTTTGCTATCAACTTAAGGGCATGAGCGGCAGGTTCACGGTCGGGGAGGTCTAGACCTCTCAGGGACCCTCATTTCCGTGTTTGTAACCCCAGAGGAGTTGAAGGAGCACATTGGGACGTGTGAACCCCTCACAACCAGTGATACCATTTGAAAAGCAGCGCTCAGTGCACGTGCAGTGCAAGGATCCCCCCCCAAAGCCCCCGGGCTTGCGGCGCGCTGGAGGCGTAGACTCGCGCTACTGGGGCTCCATTGGCCATGGCATCGCCTCTACCGTGTGCCACTTGGCAATACCCCAGAACTCAGTGGGAACCGGCTGCGTCCTCATCATATCGGGTTTGGGGACCCTCTGGTTGGCACCGTACCCGTAGCGGTCGGGTCACGGGTACCCAGCTAACATAACATCCGTCGGTATTTCAACCATGGATCAGCCGTGCCACCCGGATAACCGGTCGCTACGCCCGCACAGGCACTCCACAGCAAAGGGACCGTGCAAACATCGACCCATGCATCGTGCACGCTCTCCCAGGCCTGCCCTCCCCCGACCCGTGTTGGACAGCGGTATGTCTGGCATCGAATGCCAATACGGACCGACGAGCTGAACCAGGTGGCTGGGTAGAGGTCGAGGTGGGACACACGGGTCTCCGAGTACCAGCGAAACGTTCCTGTGAGTCATTGCTTGTGCCCCACCTGGGGCTCGATCCCGGGACCAGCCAGGCATTGTGTGCTATGACAGCTTCATCACGTTACCAGATGACTTCGTTGTCAGATGGCTGCGTTGGTGCAGCGCTGGTGGCTGGATTGATGGCAGGGTTGGCGGCTGGGCTGGTGCTGAGCGCTCTGCCACTTACGGGATTCATCATGTTCCACTGGGCGAGTGAGCCTATTTTCTTTCGCGGTCACCAGCCCTTTGCGACTGCCCCGCAGGGCTCGGGTGCTATCGGACCCTCTCCTTCGCCCTCTGCCTCTCCAAATTACGCACCCCATCCCTCGCCCCTGTCGCATGCTCTCCTTCTGCTCGCGGCAGTGCGTGCGTCGCTCCCGTTGATTCTACTTTTGTCACACTGGAGACCGGTTGTAGACGGCTGGTACAGTGCAAACCAGATTTGCCACGACTGTACACTACAAGCGGTATGATCACATGGAGCCGGGTGCCCTTGAGCCGCGCCATGGACGCAGTCGATTCCTAATGAGTTCTGGGGTCTTGCCGAGCGCCATATGATCAATGCCTGGTTCCGAACGAGACTCAGTCCGCACTCTCTCAACCCTCATATCATCCACCCAGTACAATGGCGTGGAGTTCAACACCAGCAGATGCCCATCCCACCTCGGGACAACTGTAAAAGACAACCGCACCCACTGACCCGCGGAAGCAGGCGGAATCTGGGCCGAATGGACTATTGACAATTGCTCTGTCGGGGGAAATGCGCTTGTCAATACCCCCAACGAGCTGTTGGCAACGACGAAGTCCAAAGTCAGCATGGCCGGCGCTGGGTCGAAAATCGCGCGGCGGACATACCACTCGACAGCATACGACACCCCGCCAGTGAGCACTGCGCCAGTAAGGAATCCAGAGGTCCAGGGGTTGGGGTTGAACACACGACATGAGTGCCGACCGGAGTGCACGTGCGACGCATCGGATGTGACGGCCCCCTCCCACTGGGCGCCGGCGCTGACTTCCGGTATCAACGCAAAGGAACTCGTGCCCGCAACGAACCCGTTCGCGTTTCGCGCCTCGCAATTGCCGTTGCTGATGAGGTTTGTAGTCTGGGCGGGGGTCCGCGCGCGCGTGTTCGTTGGGGCAGCAGGGCGGCACGCGATGAAGCTCACACGGTACCCGCCGCCGTCAAGAGCTGTGGACCACGTGCCCGAGGACACGGACTCGGTCACGCCACTGCCCACTGCGGTGGCTGTCGCCGTGGCCCCGGCCTTGAGGGCGGCGCAGCCTGGGGCAGAGGCTTTCAACGTGAAAATGGCGGGGCTCTTCAAAGCCGTGCTCACGACCACAACCCACACACCCGTGCGGGCTTCGTCGTCCCACCAAGCACGGGCCAATGCCAATGTTGCGGGCTCCACCATCACCGTTGGTTGCTCAGCATCAAATGGCACTGTGGATACTCGCGGGAACATCTCCGCGAGCGCCGCGGCTGCCGCACCGTAACTGCCGCGCACCCCCATCGGGGCCCAGCTGTGACCGTTCTGCTCCAAAAATGCCACGTTGCCCGCAGTGGCGCCGGCGATAACCCCGGCGACGTGGTGGGCTGCAGTCTCGGCAGGCGTGAGCTGCTTGAAGCCTAACCCACACTGGCCAACAGGGGCCCAGTCGTTGGGGAACGTAGAGACAATCCCGATGCTCAACGCCGTCTCGGTGACCTGGCGGGATGTGGGAGTGCAGGAGAGATGGACGGAAAGAGAGGCGAAGGGAGAGAATGACACTCCCTTCCTACCCCCTGCCCTCCCCATCGCTAACTACTCCTTCCCTCCATCCGTCCGTCCGTCCACCGCACCTACTTAAACTGCAACACTGTCCCACTGCTGACCACTGCCAACTACAACAATATCCCTCCGACACTCACCCAAACTCCCAACTCCCTCCCTTCCCTCGTTCGTTGGGAGAGAGAGAGGGAGGGGGGCCGGAAGGGAGGGCGGGAATTGGGAGTTGGATTGGGATTTACGAAGGGAGGACATCAGCGCTCGATCGGGACTGAAAATAAATCCCAGGGTTCCCAACACAAGGACACCATGTTGAGGGCCAAAGGGTTGGCATCAGTGAGTGAACTCTGCATGTCACCAGCATCTGTTGGCACAACGCGCCTATGGTACGTGAGCAGGAGGAGAAGGAGGAGTAGGAGCCCCATCCTCTGACCTCCAACCAAAGCAAAATAGTTTGCATCATGCCGGTGCAACATCCTTCCTCGCAGGCCGTCTAGGTTGTGGATTCTGGCGCAACGCTTTGGCCGAATCTACTATGTTCCATCCCCAAGGCGGTTCATGGTCCTCTTCAGCCAAAAGGGCTTCAGGTGAGTGTGGCGAACTCTCCTCGGTTGGGTGTAGAGCTGCATGTTGCGGATGGATTTGGCCAACTCAAGGCAACGGGTGCCATACCAATCCACAATAATTGAAAATGAGGTAAGAGGTGGAGGATCCTTCCCTGGTGGTAGAATCCTAGACGAGGACACACATGTCCCAAATAAGGCAGAAAGATCTCCACCACATATTTGATTCGGCGGCAGAGAGCCCACATTAGGTTTTCCATGCTTTTCAGGTAGCCCTCATGCCTGATAAGCTGCAGTTGCCTCCTCGTGTGGGCCCTCTCAAGAAGATTTGTTTGATGGCCCAGCCACGTTGTTTGAGACAGGTGATAAAGCATGCGGCAGTACCAAGGGACAAACATAGGTTGCACCAAATATGGCACCCTCAGCAACACAAAGACAAGGGCCAAGGTACAACAGGCCCAAAGATCCCGGGGCACAGAGGCCCACTATGATGTGCCACATGGGCCTTGGTCATTGTGATTTGCGGGGGGGGGGGCTGTCCAAAGGTGCAGCCAAAGAAACGGTCAAGGAGGTTTTGGCAGGAGGGAATGGCAAGGAAGAGGTTCAACAGGATCAATAGTCAATTGTGACGGTAGAAGGAGGTCTGATAAGGGGAGCACTGAGGTGGAATGGCATTCATGTATGTGTATCTTGGCGCAAGTTGGGTGGAGGAGGATGTTTTCAATCCCCATGTGGGGCATTGCTCACTAGAGAAAACCAATTTGGAAGGGATGGGCAGCCAATCCCTCCAAGCTTGAGAAAACACAGGCAATTAGGGTTGGGGAGTCACGCCAGTGACGGCAAGTAGGAAGTGGGCTGCCCCACGCCACAAAGGACAAGAATGCTATGACAAGAATGCTGTATCACCACACATGACATGCCTACTACAAGCAAAGGGCCAAGTGGAGCCAGTGGACATTAAGGATGAGGGACTGCAAATTGCAATCAGCGTAGCAATGTCCAAGCACCGCCGCCCTAACGCAAACGGTGCACAGTGGTTGTGGGGTGTGGTGCCAACGGGTCCGGAGACAAGGTGCAGGTGTTCGTGCCAGTGTCCGTGGCCAAAGCATTGCATTACCACCTCATGCAAAGTTCGCCAACCTGAACCAAGTGAACATGCCGGCATGGCCAATCACTGTAGCAAAGATATGGAGGCTTAGGTCATGTAGTTTGAGGCCACTTGTGGAGATTTGAGACCATCAAGCTCACATAACAAGGACATGTTTCGGCTTGGTCGGCTTTCAAGTCCACTTAGTGTAGGAGGGCATGCTTTGATTCAAGGGTAGAGGTGTAGCGGGCGGGGGTGTCCCACTGTGAGGCGGCGGCCCTCTCACACCCGCAAGGAATCCTCAGGATCAATACTCCCTCTTGAGCAGAGAAGCAGGACATGTGAACCACAAAATGCCAAGAATTGGTGTCATCCCAAAAAGACTATGGCACCTACTGCTGAGTGCACACAAAACAAACCATGCAATGTGCCATTGTGTTCCACACTTGGTGCCGAGACATGGCAGAAAAAGAATACGGGGCCCATGGGCACACAAACACTGTCATGCTTGCCTTGGGATTGGGCCTACAACGGCAAGGAACCAAAGCACAGCAAGAGCCTAAGCCACCCCTTGGTGCGAGAACTGCACTTAGAGGGGCCAAGACGTGGCAGCTGTGTGACAGCTAGAAAATGGGAGAATCTTGAAGGGGGCTACAACAAAGCGTGTGGCCATTGGAGGTTTTGGCAGAAAACTTTGTGGGGCCACAACGTTGTGTGCGACGGCTGGTAGGCATGTTGTGTGGTTAATCCCAGATAACTGCGCAGTGAACGGGGGGGGGGGGGCTGGTGTGACAGGGCCTGTGATTGTTGGAAGGCAACCATCAGAAATGGATCCTTTTTGTTCTAGCGGATGGTTGCTGGAAAACCAATGCATAAGAACACTCAAGGGATCACAGCCTCACAAATTTGGGATAATTGTCAAGGAGAATGCCTTTTGTGCAAGACAGCTGCCATAGGATAAGGCTAAAGTTGCACACAATAGAGAAGAGTAGGTTGGCATGAGTGATGGGGAGGGAGGCAGGGAGGGAGGGAGGCGATGGAATGAGGAACAAAGGTAAAGAGGGAGGGACAGTGAGAGACAAGGGGTGGAAGGGGGGCAACAACAGAGAGAGTGAGGTAGGGAGGGAAGGGGGGATGGATGAGGAGGAAGGGCGGGAAACAGGCAGTGACGCAGGGAGACCTGCCCCTGAGCGTACGATTCGATGTAGTTGAGGTCGTAGCTGTGGTGCAGCGCGAACCGGAAGGCCTCGCCGGCGCCGTTGAAAGCCACGGCCGACGGACGCCCGGGGTCCAGCATCCGCAGGGCATGCGTCGCGTTGCGGAGGCCCTCGATGCTGTAGAACCACGTGTCATCTGCGACGTAGTATGACAAGACAGCCGGATGAGTGCGCGTCTCTTTCACCAAATCCACCACCACTTTGTACGCCGACGGGTCCCGCAGACCCACACCCCCCGTGCCCCCCACCGCCAGCGCATCCACCATCACGTACACTCCGCGCGCATGCGCATAGTCCAACACCGCGCGCCGCTGGGCCGCGCCGGTGGCGTCGGCAGCGCCCGGGAAGCCGTAAACCTGAATGCAGTTGTAGCCGACGGTTGCGGCGCGGTCGATCTGCCGCATCAGCTTCCGGGGGCCCGCACTCGCCCAGCCCGTCATCCACCCGGTGCACGAGAACGGGGCGCCGTCCACAACCAGTATGCGGTGTTCGTTGTCGACGGCCACGACGGGGGTGCGGACTGCCCCGACGTACACCAGCCAGGCCGTGGCGTTGACGCAGAAGGCCCCGTCCACCGTCAGGTTCACCCAGACGTTCCCAATGGACGGCACCGGCAGATCCGACAGGTCGAAGGCCAGCCGGTCCCCCCCGGCCTTCACCGGCCGGCGGTCCAGGAGCGTGTGACGCGCGCCTCCCCCGCCAAACCGGTACTGCTCGAACACCGCGGTCACGGCGAGGGCACGGCCGGCAACGGACGCGTGCACGCGGGTGAGCAGCGTTCCCTGCCTTTCGGTGGTGTAGGGCCACAGGGATGTCTCGGCGGACAGGACGGGGAAATACGTGAAGGCGGCGCCTGCGACCCACTCAACGTCGGGTGGGGGGGACTGGCCGCCCGTGCCCCTGAGTGGCCCGCGGACTCTGACAAAGTCGGTGCCGTCCCCGGCGAGACTCACAGCGATTGTGACGTTCCCAGCCTTGTTGGTCATGCGGGGCAGCGCGCACTTGACTGCGGTTGAGTTCAGCACCGCGGCCGGAGACGAGTACGCCTCGTCCGGGAAATAGTACCCATCGTAGGACGATACCACTTGGCATCGGGCGGACGAAGAGGCGGCGAAGTTTTTCCCGGTTACCGTCAGCAGAATGCCGCCCGTCACTGGCCCACTCGAGGGGTGCACCGAAATCGCGACTGGGGGGGGCGGCGGAGGGGCTTCTAGAGCTGTGAGACTAGTTGCGGATGCACAAATGGCCACCCAGGCCCAGAGACTGCGGGTCGCCATCCAAGGCCCTTGGGGAGTGAGGGGAGGGCTGGGGGACATGACACTGCACCACTGCACATCACCAGCCCCCTCCGCCGCACCCCACCCCATCCCACCCTACCCGGCCATCCTATACCCTACCCCACGCCACCCCATCCCACCCCACACCCAACAAAATTACGACACCTCACATGACGACACCCCAGCGCACCACACCACCCCATACCACGTCAGGCCACACCACACCGCATCCGACCACACCACTACACTTCACACCAAACCATAGCCAAACAGCTCAGAACGGGACTCTCAGAGACATAGCTTGGTTGTTCTGTCAGCCTTCACAAAGCGCCCAAAGCAGCTTTTCTCATACTTGAGCCCAGAAACTCATGTCTCAAAATGGTACTGCAGATCATCACCATCATCACTCACGGTGTTGAATGTATCACCAGTTCCAAGTGCATGTGTATCCCATACATGTGTGAGTATGTGTGGCACCCCAAAGATGCATCATCTCACACCGAGCTTGGGGTGTCCTTTTCACAATTGCCCAAACAAAAGGAAAGGATGTGCATGCACCATGCAGTGCCAGGGGACCAAAGGACCAGCAACATAAAATCATGGATTGTGGATTCATATCCTGGCCGTCTCAGGGCCACTCTCAAGAATCCCATCAGGGCCACACTGCAAGAGTGTGAATTGTGGCCATAGAGGGTGAGAACATACAACATCCATTTGCAACCATCTTTGAGTGGTAGTTTAACACTTTGTCCTACAAGTGGTGCACACTATGAATGCTTGGTCTAGCCAAACAGCTAAATAGCTGCACGTGCCATGTGTACCTATAACTTCCTGAGAATATACGGGGGTGGTATGAATTAGCAACGCCACCTGACCAAAGTCAAGGAAGAATACAAACGGGGCACCAAAGTGTCCCCGGGTAGGAACGGAATGCACACACCACGCACAACCCAAGATGGCGGCCGTGGGGGTGGGTGGCAAGCAGAAATAAATTTTCAAAATGCCTGTGACGCAAACAATATAATGATCCCCTGTTTGCAAAAGAAAGGGGAACAATACAAGCAAGGGATCACACAAAGGGGGCGCACCGTGCGCTGTGTCCACACTATGCAAAAAGTCGGCTGTTTTTCACCACCGGTAGCCATGGGTCCAAAGCTCCTGAATTCTGCCACCTACAGCCCCTACTGGTACACCAGGGTGTTTTTGCTTTAGTCTGATGCTTGCCACGGGTCCTAGGGTCCTGAATTCTGCATCCCCGATGCTGTTTTGAATGGATCATGCACGCTTCTATAGGGTGAGTGGTTTTTAGGGGTGTTCCCGGGATAAACAACATAATAATTGGCGTTGTGCGCGTGCTGCGCCCACGTTGTGCGTGTGCTGTGCGAAAACGCCCCCAAAAAGCAAAAATAGTGGTCTCCAATACTCCTCGGGTAACTCTACATGCGACCCTTGCGCCCATGAACGGCGGAAGGTCCATCGTCATGCGATTGTCCATCTGGGCTGCGGGTCCAAATATTACTGCCCCAACACATAAAAGCACACACAAACACGATCAGGAAACACAAGCACGAGCGCCCGTTGCACGAAACAATCGGCGACGGCCGTTTCCACCACTAGATAGAGGTGGCAGCTGGCGACCCACCAATCTCAACAAGGCAAGTCCGGGGGCCAACTCGCGCTCCCCCTCCCACTTACACACAACACCCTCAGGTGGCATGAGAAAATATCAAGCCTCCTGAACGTTAGAGGTGTGACGCAGAACACCTTCCGCCAGCTCCTCCAAGCTATGCACACTCGGCTCCCAAAAGGGGGAGCGTTCCATCCCAGCACAATGCCATGAGATGCTCCTCCTCGCCTGCCAAAATCCTGCGGAGCGACCCACTGAAAAGCAGCACCCGGTCGCGCGGGCGTGCATACCACTTAGCAGCCACATGCTGGCCCTCGCCCGGAAAAGGAAAAGGTATGTGGTCCCAAAGCGGCGCATTATGTGCACAAAGAACCCCCACCCCACCCGAAGAACCCTAATAAAGCCTAGGAGCCTGCCAAGCAATCAAAACCGCGGTGCCAAACCGCCCCTGAAGCACCTTGCGCAACACCACAGGGCTGATTATAAGGCCATGCGGAGTCTGGCCCACACACGCCCAGGCACGCTACCCCATGGACATAAATTGTGCAAAGGGCCCTTGCAATAGTCGGTTGACCTCAAAATGCCTGCCCTCAAAGAGAGAGAGGAGGGCGTAAAATGCACAGCCGGCGTCCATCAACCGCAAAACGCTGCGGGTTCCTGTGACACACGTTGTGACCTCCCTCAGCCGAGACCGCACCACTGGGACTGGATCCACACGGGCAGCAAATGCTCATTGGCAGCATGCCACTCATCCCAGCTGCCATGTCGCCCACGACGAGGGGCCCGCAACAGGATTGGGCAGAAGGTAGGCAAAGACACAACGTGAGGCCCAAGAACAAAAAACGAAGCGCGCCATGGGTGTGGTACGCGGGAAGACCACCGTTGTGAGAGGACAACACACACAACCCCTCGCCCTTAAGTAACTCAAAAGACGGGACAGTTCAAAGACCAAGAGAGTATGAGAACCAATACAAGACAATGCATGTAAATTGGATCACATCACACCACCATCCCACGCACCGGCTCGGTGACACCCAAACTATGCGATAGCACTCGCCAAATGGCACGGGCAAAAAGGCGGTCGTCAAGTTGCAATGGCATTAAGACTCAAGGCGGCTCGGCGGATTTGCAGGCTGCCATTCACTAGGAACCCAGAAGACAAAAACTATTACACCGTGTCGATGCAAGAGCACGGACACTTGGCTAAGCAAAGAGTACTAAAGCCAAGTTTTGGCCCACAGTTGTACAAATTGAGAGGCGGCTGCCACAAAATCAGTGACCAACACAAACAGTTTCGAACCCAAGCAAATCACCAAACGCTATAACCACACCAACACATACAACTCATTGCTTTGTCGTGTATGCAAGCCCAACAACACCATGGAACAAACCCCTTGCAAACGCGGAACAAACACAGCCCCCCAATCACGAACCACATCCATGGTTGTAGCGCCACACATGACATACGCACGCAAGGAGTGCAGGTCAAGCCCGGAGGCCAAATGCCTAAGGAAAGAAAAGCGAGGGGGGTTTGGCGGCCGCCTTGGCTCCATACAATGCACAATCACCATAGCCAACTTGTACAACACACGCAAAGGGGTAGGCCACTCAAACCTTGCCCGGGGTTCACTGCAGTAGCTCCCCGCAAGCAGCGGCCCGCCACCTAGCCGCAGGTTGAAATGCCAACTAATCAAACCCAATGTCTTGGTGAGCAAACGAGAGGAGGGTTAGGCTAGGGCCGGGGCTTAGGCTGGGGCTTAGGCTGGTGCTTAGGCTGGGGCTTAGGCCGGGGCTTAGGCTGGTGCTTAGGCTGGGGCTTAGGCCGGGGCTTAGGCTGGTGCTTAGGCTGGGGCTTAGGCTGGGGCTTAGGCTGGGGCTTAGGCCGGGGCTTAGGCTGGGGCTTAGGCCGGGGCTTAGGCTGGTGCTTAGGCTGGGGCTTAGGCCGGGGCTTAGGCCGGGGCTTAGGCTGGGGCTTAGGCTGGGGCTTGGGCTGGGGCTTAGGCTGGGGCTTAGGCTGGTGCTTAGGCTGGGGCTTAGGCCGGGGCTTAGGCCGGGGCTTAGGCTGGGGCTTAGGCTGGGGCTTAGGCTGGGGCTGGGGCTGGGGCTTAGGCTGGGGTCAAACCCCTAGTAACCAACTTGAGCCAAACACTTAGCATCTAAAAAAACACGCACCGGTGGGTCATGATAGTGCAGTCAATCAAACTCAAGTACTTCCCCCCACAAAAGATGTCTCAGGTAGGCCCTAACGTACTCTTGTGCGACACAACAAAACTTGCCTCACACATCGCGCGCACCACTTGCTCTGTGGTATGGCGCAAGAAAGCAGGGTCAGGCCCGAGAAAAAAATCATCCAAAAAATGGAAGAGAAAGTATCCCTCGGGGATTAGTGGGGACACAATGGCCTCCAACGCGTGCGCTAGCACACAAGGGGGTTGATGGTCGGTATCTGATTGACTGAATGCCCCCGCACTTTCAGCCCTTAGTCCCAGTGTGAAGCTCATCCGGTAAATAGGGCTGACCGGAGGCGCCACTCACATGCAGTACAAACAAATCATATTTGTACACATTCATTTTCGCCTGGTTCGGTCGGGAATCAGTCAGGGCTTGGCGCTGGCTGAACCTGTACTCCTGTGATTGAGATGTGGTCGCTCAGTGGTGACTGTGGTGGACTGTGTAACTCTGTGTGCGCGTGTGTTGTCTTTTGGTGGGTGTTGTGCCGGTGGTAGAACTGTTGGCCCCGAGCCGTGACGGCGCCGGTTCGATTCCTACTGCCGACATGGCCCCTCCACCGAAGCGAACGAGAAGGAGACACAGCTGCTGCGAGCGGCTGACGGAGCAGGTCGCGGAGCGCACTGCTGCAGGGGGCAGTGGTGCAGTATTTTTGCCAGGCATATAGGGGGGGGGGGGGTAGAGCGCTAGCCTGATAGGATCAAAAAAGATGACGAGACACACCTCCCGCGAGCCGGCGGTACCGGTGGGGGAGCGAGCTGCTGTAGGGGGCGGTGGTGGGGACGTTGCCGATGGGTCCCTGGACGTGCTAGCGACAGGAGGGTTCGAACCTCCGACAATGGCGATGCCAGCCTGTGGTGCAGACGACTAGACCGTCCATGCCTCTTGCTCACTTATACGTGCTGATTGGACATGAGTCCGCCTATGGTGCAAAAATATGGGGGGGGGGGGGGCAAATGAGGTTCATTCTGCTCCTGTACTAGACACTTGTGCTGGACATATCGGCGCCGTGCCGTCTCCCTCCTGCGCAGCGGGGTAACACGTCGCCGCTTAGCCCGACATCGCCGCCGGCGTGACCGATCTCTCACTTCCGTCGAGCAGGACCAGGCGGAGCCCGGTGATGAAGTTTGCAAAAAATCAATACGAGGCACGTCGGAGTCCACCAATGAGGTGGTAGAGTTAGTGCATTGTGGTGTGGGCATGGCCTCCAGCCCCAAAGCACTTAGTGGGGGCGTCCCTGGAACAGGGGTGTCAGTTTCCCGATCTAAGTCTAGCCTAAACATGGGCGAGTGATCTAACGGGCTGTGCATTTCACTAAGACCCAGTGAATCCAGCTGGGAGGGATTGATGCCCACTGCGGAGGGCAGCGCGCCAGGTACCGTGTCGCCTGAAGAGGACATAGAGATAGTGTTTGACGAATTAGAGGGCACAGAAACAAACAGGGAGTCAAAATGGAGCCTCTTGGTCAGGTCTGGCCAATCTTGAGTGTCCCCCGTGTTCCATGACGCCGTCAGGCGTCGGAGGGATGAGGAAGGGTTGCTCAAAATTGAGGGGGTTCTGGAGGCGTCCACCCTCAGCCAAGTCATTGGCTTTTGCATTACCCGGGATATCTTGATGTGAGGGCACGTTGTACCATTCCAAGACTCCCTCGTGTGTATCTATCTAGCTGGCACACAATGGGGGAGTACTTCTAGCCGAACGGCATTCGTTGCATACAAAAAGCCTGGTCAACCCCCCCCCCCCTAGCAATGACGGAAGCGAAAGGAAAGGCGGAACCTCAGGGGCAGGACTTCAAAAGGCATTTTTCTGGTCCACATGGGTCCAAAAAAGTGGGCGGTCAACCGGGTAGCTTTGGCCTGAGGGAACCTGTGCCCCTATACGTTCTGCCGATGCAGACCCTAGCAAGTCATCTTTCTTGGCTGTGCCGTGCCCTTTCTTGTTCCATTTCTCTTTGTTGTTGCGTTTCAACTTGTTCCTTTTGCGCCTCGTCAAAACCGCGGAAGATTTGCGCCTTCGTAGTTCACCGACTGTCGTCCGCGAGGCGCTCAGCGAACTCAGTGAGGTCAGATGGGACTCTTTGCTCCACCTATCCACATCCCCTATACTGGTCATGTGTGGCATAGATCCTGAGTTGACGTCGCGTGGTCTTGGTGAGATCGGCGAGTTTGGCATTCCTAGGGGTGTATAGGACAGTGATGCTCCAACTGACTTTTCCTCGTTTGTGGACGATTTCGTTCTCCCGTGTGTGCCAAGGCGTAGTGTTTGCGATCCAATTGTCCAGTCATTGGTGTCTTAAATTGTGTCCCTTGTGGACCCTGTTTCCAAGTTACCAGCCAGTTGGCTGTTTGTCATTCCTAAATTGAGTGAAAAGGTCTCCCTGATTTTCCATCTTGCTGACTTGAGTGACCCCTAGCCCTGGCGTGCCCGTTTCCCGTTGGCGGGTTGGGAGAAGGCCCCAGGGGCAACTCAAGCACCTGCGATCCCTGCAACACAGCACTATCGCACGGGGGCGGAGGATTAGAGGATGGCGGATTGGGGGAAGAACCCCTGTGGCAAATGGCCGTGTCCCCAGCGCCCTCCTGGCCCCCTCTCCCCGTGGAAAGGCGGAACTACATGCGAAGGCGGTCGTGCTGGTACCACACACTCAAAGACAAATGGGCCCACGGGGATCGGTGTTGCGGGGCGCAAATTTCCAACGAGGCCCATCGCTAGAAGGGCCCTTGGACACAAGGGCGGCAATTGTCTTGGGGCGCACCTTTTTTACACAGTGGGCCCCCAAAGTGGGGCACGTACTGTCGCTTGTAGCAACCCCAACCACACGCTTCTTGGCAGCAGCATGCCCCCCATTGCAAGCACCATCCAAGCCCAACGGCGGGCGCGTCTCAGAGTCCACATTGACAGGTACGGCGTGGCCCAAACTACCCCCACGCTGCAGGAATCGCCGAGAGGGGGTCCTAGCAGCAAGTTGCGACCGTTTGCGCTTGGGTCGCTTTGGCGCCTTGGTAGCAGTGGGCTCCTTGTGCGCTCCCCATGGGGCTTGCCCTTGGATGAAGAGGGCCGGACGCTCGTTGCCACGGGTCGGTGCACGCTTCGGTGGCCCGCGAGTTGCACCGGCGGAGTCAGCGGGGGCACCAGTGGTGTCGGACAAGCTAGACACGGAAGTGGAATCCAAATCACTGTCAGATGTTGCATCCGTAACGTCACAAATGTCCAACCCATGACAGAGTAAAGCAACAGCTTGCTCACGGAGATCCTCGGCGCCCGAGATATTCATCGGAGGTTGCAGAAGGCATTGACCCATCGATGGGTACATCACGGAACCCCAAACCTCATCCGCAAAAACCATAGGGTAGAACGCACAAACGGCAACTTCCCCGGCGTAAGGGAGGCACAGCTCGGCCACCACAACAGGATTGAAATAGCCCAATGCATACTCAAGGGTAGAAGCAAGTCGCTTCCATTCGCCCAACCACACGAAGGCGGGGCGGGCCGCGGGCCTGCTGGTTGGAGCGGGCCGCGGGCGGGCGGGTGGGGCAAGGTGCGGCGGGCGGGTGGGGCACGGTGCGGGCGGGCGACCGGGGCAGGCTGCAACATAAGTTGTGCCACTAGCAAGCGCCGTGCTCCGTGCCGTCCAGCAACCGTGGAATTGTCTCGGATAGGAACTCTTGGCCACCTCCGAAAAGGCGTTGACCTTCAGGGGCACCATGGCCTTTGCATAGCCTGTAGGTGGGCTAACAACAACACCGCCCACGGTCTGACCGGCGGGCATAACTATTGGAAGCCCCCCACTTTGGTGGATAGGAATCCAATGCGGGCATACTGCCGGCGATCACCCGGTGTGATCGAGGCCGCCTCGAACACCGGAGGAAAGAACGCCTATGTGAGCATTGGCAAGGCTGCGACCGCCTAGAGCTCCGGGGTGTGAGCCCATTGTCAAAGGGTCGCCAAACCTGCCAGACCCAAATAACACTGGCCTAGGGTTTGCCGTGCGGACCTGGCAATCTGCCAATGCAGAGGCTACACGAAACAGGGCAAGAACTCCAAGTCTTCGGCCGCTTGCACAACAGCCACCTAACCCCGGAGAGTGGATTGGAACTCCCCTGCCGCCACCTTGCTCGCCAAGAAAGCCCCCAACGTCTCACGCAACATTGGTTGCAACAGGCGACTTCGCTCATCATCTCCGAGGAGATGAGAGAGCAAACTTGTACAAGGTTCTCGTGCGCTAAGCCTAGCTGTGTGCTCCCAACGCAACAACGCCACAAGATGACGACACGGCGATTGCCAAAACCCAACGCGGACTATGGGCAAACGACCCAGAAACTCACCCGGGGAGGGACTGCGGTGATCCCCGGTGGTACCTGTCCACCACAGCAGAAATAGGGCCAGCCCTAGCCCTTCCAGCCGCATTCCCTACATGACACCCATGACTAGTGGGGACACTGGAAGTGCCAGTGTCATGCTACATCCCCCAACATGCTTGTCATGCGCATCTTTGACAATCTCAAGATGGTTACTAGCGGCGAAGACCACGGTGCCCGATCTCACCCCGCAAGCAATTGAGCAGTCCCTGGGTCAAGATCACATTGCTTCATGGATGCGTGAGATTGTGGAAGCACTCCGTGACCATGTACAATGTGGGGATGGTGCGGTGGCGTAGCCGTCAGAGGCACTTGGTACCGCGGCTCACTGCCCATGTGGTGACACCCTTGCCTATAGGGCTTGGGGGATTTTGCTTGACTCCCGGTCCTCATATGCGGAGTGACACGAGGACAAGACTTCCAACCACCCCCTCGATGCGATGCCTTGGGAGCAAGCTCGCGAAGCCGGAGGCCCTAGTTTTACGGACAAAGGCATCTCTTTTGCGGTGCGCCATGGGGTATTGCAATGGATCACCCGCAATGGTAGATGGGTGCTAGCAACGGTGGATAAGGCTTCGACCCTGGCTTGCATCGCACCCATGGCTTGCCGTTGCTGTTGTAGCATGGCCCAGGGCCTGCGGGCGCCTAACCCTAACCCTAATCAAGACTGAATATTGGGACTGAGCTGGTGGGGGAGGGAACATCAGCTATGACTGGTGAGGGACATCAAGAATGATTCACACATTGATGACTCTTGACAAAGTGAAATCAGCTTGCAAGTGAACCCCATCACCACGAGGCCCATTTTCAAGGCTTTTTGGACTTCCGAGGGGCCAAAATGCCCCAAAATGGGCTCAAAATGGGCTCATTTCACCCGTTTGTGCACCCCAAATGGTCTAGGATGAGGTTTGAAAAAATGCGTTTTTGACCCATTTTTGACCCATTTTTGGTCCCAAAACAGCCCATTTTCAAGGCATTTTGGGATTTTTGGAGGACCAAAATGGGCCACCACAAGCTCAAAACAGTCCAAAAACACTTGTTTTAGCGTCGCACATGGTCTAGGATCATTTTTGAGAAAAGTCATCTTTTTGCCCCTACTGGACCCTGTTGACCCATTTGGGCACCCACCTGTTTGGGCTTGAGCTTGCAGCTTGCCGCAGCCTAGTGAGGTATTGGGGTCTAGGCATCCGTTTGGGCAATTTTGAGGGGTGGAAACCACAAAAAGTGGAGGGTTGCGGGTGGATTAGGTGCCCTCGGAATCGCATTTTGAGCTATGTAGCCAAAGCTATGGCCTATTCTTGGTTTGTGGCTGTCGGCATTTGGAGCTTCTGGGGGCCTTTTTGGGCCGTTTCCAGGACATATCATGGAGTTAGAGGGCCGCAAAGAGCTCGTTGACACGGGGAAGTCAAGCCGCACGTGGAGTGTACCCACTGTTTCCCTTCGTTTGGCCGTTTTGAATGTGTTCTAGGGCTTTTTTGGCCCAAAAATGGCTGTTTTTGGCCCTAAATTGCAGATTTTGAAACTGAGGTCCGCCACTTGCGAATCCCGTTCCCGGCCGCCACCGTTGAGTTTCCTGCTCAAACTTTGTGTGATTGTACTTCACACCCATAGGTATCATCCACGAAAATTTCACCCGAATCCGAAGCACCACAACGGAGTTCTGATTTTGGCCCATTTCGCGCGTGCTGCTTGCTTGCTTGCTTGCTGCTAAACCTGGTAGGTCCACCCTAGACACTAAAAAGGGTTATAAAACCAAGACTGGTTCCACCAGCTCGGTGACCCTAACCCTAACCTGACTTTGCGGTGCTGACGATGTGCTACTGGCTGTGCTGGCTTGTTGGGACTTGAAGGGGGAAGTGAACATGTTCATATTCAAGGGTGGCGGACAACAAACACAAACAAAACCCCAACAAACCGGCGACATAGATAGTATAATGATCCCATGTTTGTAAAAGAAAGGGGAACAATACAAACATGAGTTGTCAAACAACAATGAAGCCCCCCGTATCACGAAGTAGGGGTTTCTAGTAGGGCCAAGCGCCCAAATAGTTGCACTTTGCAAGCACTGCGCAAAGACCACCTCCATTGTTTCAATTTTTGTGCGGGATACTTTATTTGGGCAGGATGACGCATTATTTACACAGGGAATTTTCTTGCTCTTGTTGGCACAAAATTCTGCACCACCTCCAAGTGTGTACTTCCCACTATCTGGGCTACCTTTGGCCCAAGAATTCATCTGATATGATGACACTCTGATACCGCACACCAAATTCTCATTAAATGTGGACTTGATCCTATTGTTCCCAATTGCGCCCATTTGAAAAGAGGGCTCAATGCCATTGAATTGCATGCTACATACCTCCAGCGTTCGGTGCACCCATGTGCAAGGCCTAGGGGGAATGTTTGTCCGGTGCGCGCTTTGCCTGCTACTTTTGATTCAAGTATCCCGGTTGTAGCCCCAGCTTTACCCGACCCTAGAGAAGCCCCCAAAGCAGACTAGAATCAACACCAAACTGTTCCCTATAGAGCACACAACATAAGACCAAAGCTGTGACTTCCACTTCCCCGACACATGGGTGAATACACACAGCACAGCAATTTTCAAACTGTGGTGGTGTGCTTCTGGCAGCACCATGCAAAGGCATCAACCTCATCCTCATCATCCTCATCTTGCATGGCAATTGCTTAGCATAGTGTTGGTTGGGGGCATTTTGGCCTACAAAGATGCATGGCGCACCAACGTCCCCCCCTCCCCCCCCACACACTCAAGTGTCCTGTCAAACAGATGATGCTCACTCGTTGCCTTACTAGTGCACCTTGGAAAATAGCAAGTTTCTCGGACCGCAGTGCATAGTTGCACTGAAAGTAAACCAGCCTGTTGCACGTCACTTGCCAATGCTTCCCCAGGCGGATAGGCCAATTGGGCTGCCTCTTCAAAGGCCGGGGGGGGGGGGGGGGGCTGAGGGCACGTGTTTTGAGGAGGACACATTATCTGGGTCCCCAAACAAAGCAGGCGCTTAAGTGCCAGTCAGTGCCAAAAATTTGACCTCCTTGACCGTCCTGCCAATGACCCCTAAAACCCATGCCAGCAAAGCAAACAAAAAAATGTGTTCGCGTTCAACTCAGTGCACACATTAAGCCAATCAATCATGAAGATGCAGTTGGTCAGCAAGGGAGGTCCAGGTCAGGGTGGGCAGGGTTCACAGCGAAGTGCAACTTCGGTAAAAGTTGCAGTCCGTGGCAGGAGTGCCACTATTGCAACAGCAGTGCAGAGCCACAAAGACCAGCACACTGCAGGCTCGATAAATTCAAGGCAATTTTCGGAAAATCCGGTTTTTTCTGTGTTCACTGACTGTGTCTGTGGCCCCTTTCCCTCCCTTCTTCCCTCTGCCTTCTCTCCATCCTAGTTCCACGAATCCCCTTCCCCCCTCCTTCCCTTTGCACCACTCGTGAGCAGTGTCATGTCACGGAAACGCCCGGACAAATCGACTGTCTTATCCGCTGATGAAACAAGCATCGCTGAAGAAAGGATTTCGGGTGCGTTTCTACAAATTCATTCTGTTTTTGGCGTCCAGTTTACAGGAACATCCAGTACGTAAGATCACATGTGGTGCACAGAATAGGACAACCCGATGAGTGCACAGACACCTGAAACCTGTTGAACACATCCAAGATCATGAAGTGAATTTGAGGGCAGGTCCAAGCCCTCTTGGATAAACACTACGAAGGATGCTGTCGGGCACAGCTACGCCCAGCCGAAGACAGAAATGCCAGAGACCTCGGAATCAAGCTGAAGAATTCAAAAAGTTTGGCAGCTTGCTAAATCTCATTAATACGGCCCCTTGCCCTCTGTCTTCCACCACACTGTGCACGACGGTCCCCCATGCCACCCTGGGGCACGGTACCATAAGCATACATGAAAACTGGAATGCATCACAAATAGTGAAGACTCCAACAAAGAGGCCTCGCAACCTTCGCCACAACAACGTCGACCATTGTCTAATTTGCAAACGCCCCAGCAGGGAATATAGGGTGCTAATGGCCTGTGGAAAACAACAGCATTCTTCGTCGGTACCAATACAAGGTACCCAGTGGTCCGCACCGTCAACCAACCCATGTCAGCGTGGTAAGACCACCGAAAAAATGCTGGCAGCAGGTTCAGTTTGTTTATGGTGTTGCTACAGTTGTTACCAGCTCGATATATCTGCTTATTAGCAGGGGGGCATTGTTGATTGGTGGACTAGCATGGGATCCAATTACACACAGAGTGGACACTTTGGCAAGAAACGAAGAAGCTGGGGAACAAGAATTGAAAGGGACTCCCCTATTTTAAAGGTACCTGAAACAGCAAATGACAGAAACATGCGCCGCAAGGTCTGCTATCGTACTACAAGATCATGGACCAAACAACCAAATTCCTACACCTGCTTGGGGTCCTTCACTCCCATCAGGGAAATTTGGCACAACAACAAAATTCTTCCCATCAGATATGGCGCGCTGATCACAAATCCTCCACACTTAATTCAGTTAAAATTGTACTAGTTTAGCGTGTGCGAAGTGAGCCATGCCAGCGATACCGTGAACGGGGGTTGGGAGTGAGGAGCATGTAAGGCAGGAGACAGCCGTTTAAGGCCCGCAAGCAATGAGTTGCAGGATTGCAGGGATAAGAGGAGAATTATCCTACCCCCAAGCCCTGGTGGGTATCCCCATACTTCAGAGGGACAGCATGTTAAGGAGAGGACCCCGCATAGGGATGGGCAAACATCATTGATGCTTGATACCCAGAGGCGTGAGGGTCTAGGTTTCACCATGTGGCATACAACACATACATCACAAGCAAGTACCCGAGGTGTTTGGCAGCACACAAAATACAAACAACTCAGCATCGCAACTATGGCTACAGGAGGATGATTCCTACAATCTTAGAGCTTGCAGTCCAGTCCGATAAATTGTGGCTGTTGGAACCAGGCCATGGCCAATGGAGTTCTTAAGCAAATGTTTGGAAGCTCGGGGGCAAATCGAGGCAGGAAAAGCAAAGAGGAAAATGCAGTTGGTCAAATGGCCCAGCTCACCACAGTACCACTCCAGTTTTTTTCTGTGTTTTGTCATTTTGTCATCGGGCTGAACCTCCCCCGTGCCTCCCGTGCGGTCGCATTGCTTGGTGGGCACGTGTATGTATGGTGGGTGTTTGCAAAAAAGTAAGGTTGGTGGCTGGGCTCTGTGTCTGCTACCACTTGGGTTTGCCAACTAATCTCTTTCAGTCGACGAAACAGCTTTGGTGTGGCGTCACTGACACTGCCGGCATCCCAATGGGGCAGGCCGCTGCACCAGAAGTCCATTCGCAACCAGGCGTGTACGAACACACCCGTGGCATCGCAAAAAGGGGGTTGGGGGAGGGGGGCGGGTATCTCGTGCCGACTATCGGCGCTGGTTTGCCACATTGTCATGCTCCAGCTTTCTCGTGCATTGTGGGTGCATTTCCATGGTTCTTGCGGTAACCAAAGCACTGCCCCTCAACTTCGACAAACCCAGATGACCTCGTCATGTTTGAGCGGGGTGTTGCCCATTTTTTGCTTGTGTCTACTATCCATGGTGTCCCTGCACAGAGTACTTAGCGGATTTTGACGCCTGTGATGTAGTACGCAAGCAGAGGATATTCAGGGTTGTGTTTGGCTGAATGAGTGGCATACAGGAGGCACTGAAAAGTAAAGTGGTGTCGTGGTGACGAGGAGGGGAATTGCGTTCTCATGTTATCCCCGGAGACGCAATTGTTGGACCTTGAGAAGGGCAAATAATTCAGCACTGGATACCACCATAGACCCGTCAGGAATGTACATCAGATTGACTCATTATTTTGGTTGGGGTGGGGGGGCGGGCAACCAAGTCAAACTAGCGTTGGGATGGGCCTGCAGAGAACCCAGTAAGCGGAAAGAAAGGATTGCTGGCATCCACCGCTGTACATGTGTCCGTCACGCCGCGTACCCATAATCACCCAGTGCCCACCAGCGCTCCACGACCACGCCTCCCCATACACGATTTTGCAGAGCGCAGGGGAGACAACCTAGGCCCCTGATGCACCGTGGACACATGCACTGCACACTCCGCATGTATGAGATGTACTGCTCCACTGCAGTTGGTATGTTTGTGACTTGTCAAGGGCCAAGCTAACCCTGGCCACCTTTCGCAAACAGATCTAGTGGAAAGAACGTGATGTAAAACCTGGAATGCGCGGGATGGAGGGCCACAACGCACAGAAGACTGCAGGAGAGGCGAGACGAGTCCCTCCAGGGACGAGAATTAGTTGATAGATGCACTCTAAGTTACGGCCTAGTGCGCGTGTCTGGGATGCACTCACCGCACAATCAAATTGACAATGATAATGACAGTGACAATCGATAGCAAAACGGGCAACAATAAGTAATACATACAGGACCACACAGGGCAAAGCACCGAATCTTGAATGCAGACACATTTTCGTTGCACCCCCTCCCCCCAGCACCACCATGCCTCTTCCCCGTCCCCCACGTGGACCTGCACCCGTGCCCCCTCGCCATAATACCCATATCCCCCCCCCCAAAAAATAGCACCACCAAAGCTGCATGCCCAAGCCCAATCTGGTCCGTGGCAAACCCTGCCCCGTCCATTGGCTCCGTTTTGAATTCTTCTTCGAGTCTACAACCTGCAGACAGTGCCTGCGACTTGCAGGCCGCGTCTACTGTGGCAGGCCGCCGACAGATTGATATACCCAGTTGCAGGGGTCGACCGCATCTTGTTTTGAAAGGGGGCTGCGGTATATGCGGTGACATCCAATTGTGGAGTGACAAATGCAGTCAGACCAGCTACCCCCTTAGATGTCGTTGTCGCCTCCCACAGGCGCTTACACAGGATACTTGGGGTTCTACTCAAGGAAGATTCAGGCAGACTGATTCCTTTCAGAATTCTCTCCTGATATTGATCTCGTAAAGGAGCACGCTGAGAAACTTTGCTCGGACACGTCAAGAAGCCCACTGTCCCAAGCAATACGAGTGCCGCCGAAGCCGCACCCCAATTTCGCAACGGTTCAATGAGATCACTGAGGTTCCCAGGTGCAGTGCACTGCAATGCTCCTTGCACAGATTTCAGTTCCTTCACAGAAGCCTTTGTCACAAACTGCCCCCCCCCCCCAAATTGTAAACCCTCGGGTACAGATTCAAAGTCCAAATAAACGTCCCACCGTTGTTGACGGCTTGTGGAGTCCGCACACGGGACTTCGATGTCGTACTTTACCTGCCCCGCAGAACCGGTCTGTCTGACCGAGCACTTACAAGGCACACGTAAGTCTGGGCAAAAAAAAAATTGTATACCCTCGGGGACCGATTTGGGCAAGACGCTCAATGAGGCCAGGGGGGTATAAATTTTGGGTGAGGTGCTGCACGTTCTTTTTCACTTGTCATTCAGTTTTGATTTGTGTTGGCTGCATGGAACATTCAGATTCTGAATCTGATTTTGAACTTTACACGGTACACCCTGGACCCGATGGCTTTTCTGATGACCCTTTTGAGACATGTGTTTCCAATGTCAAGAAGCAGCGATGCAAACACGCTGTATCACCGATCCGGCAACGAATGTAGTCAAAAAGGACAAGCTCGACCAATGGGTTAGCGTGGGAGGACGCAGCCTTTGTCGACCACGAACCCACGGAGATCCAAATGGATTGAATCAGTCGGATTTTTGTTTCAGTTCGGCAGAATGCCGAGGCACGTACAAATCATCTCGACCTCTGCGAACGATTCAGAAGTAGGGTCAAAGTTCAGAAAATATATTAAAGCACACAGGCGAGAGAGGCGACATTGCAAGCGGAATCTGGGCGACACTTTCTAATAACTGCGTTGCTGCAAGCGGTCAGTTCTGAGGTTGGGTGCGATTTTTGTCTTGTTGGTTTGGTGGGCACCGTTGATGGAAACCAAAGAAATGACATGGATGGGGCGGGGGGCGGGGGAAGAAGTGCTTGCACTGTACATTGTAGAGTGCCGCATGTCAGGAAACGGCTAGCGAGGCCAAGCATCCTCCCACACGTTACCCCCCAACGCGGTGCATACAGCCGTTAGGGGTCGACCGCCTCCTCAAACGACAATCCAGGGGGTGATAGCCCGCCTGGGAGACGCCCATACGAACCAAAAGCCTGCATCGGGGAGTTTTCCTCGGGAGTTTCGGGGAAATCCCCCATGTATTCCATGAGCTGCAGTGAATCCAACCGAATGGAATCCGCCGCGAAGCTGCCGCCCCCGGTGAACGGGTTTTCAAGATCACGTTGTACGCAGGTCAACAGCAGGAACGGCATGGGTAGTAGGAACGCCGCGACCCACGCTATCGAAGGGTGGTCGGCTGTCTTTGCTAGGTCCGCGAAGAAGGGCGCGAGCAGGACCGGGACCAGGATGATGCAGAAGTTGATGAACGCCCGGATACTGGACGGTGTGCGGTAGTCACTGAAGATTCGCAGGGTCTCGAAGGAGTTGATGATGCCATTCACGTCCGAGATCAGCCGGGCGGATAACGGCGGGGGGATGTTGCAAATTCTCATGATGTCATTCAGCAGCGTGACCTCGCTCAAGGTGTCGTAGACTTTGCGCAGGTGGACGACCTTCTCCATCTCGGTCTGAGCGGTCAGGTACCCCCGCACCTCCGAGAACAGGTTCATCACGGCCTTGCGGGAGCAGTCGATGAAGTCTGCGGGCACTTCCTCTTCCAAATGCCAGCAGCGGTGCGTGAGGTAGAGGCTCAGGCAATTCGCCTTGAAGTTCGCGAACAAGGCCAGAGCTCCTTCGCGCCGGACATAGGCCGCATTCACAGCAAACGACAGGGGGAAGATCAGAATGTTGACGAATATGGTGGTGATGAAGCGCTGGAAGGGCATTGTGTAATTGAAATGGATGCACAGCCACACCAGTAAGAGGTATAATCCACACCATAAGAAACTCGGCGATGTGAACATGTGGCGGAGACGATCCAGAAAGAAGATGACGTGGAACAGCCAGTGGTACAGCCGGATGCCGAGACGGCTGTACCATGCGTACCCCATAATGGCTTCTCGGAGGTTGTAGTGGCAGTCGATGATGGGCAAATGGGAGAAAAGCGACTCCGCCATCAATTTTGCGTTCCATTTCGGATGCTCCTTGTCAAGCTCTTGCGGCATAAAAGATTTCTCGTGCGCAGCTGCGCTGGGCATCATCATTATACTCTCTTTCGCCTCCCCCATTCGGTTCATCGCCAACACGTCAGCCACGGAACCTGCGAGAGAACCCGCTGCGGAGCCTGGGGGAGATGGCAATTCCCCCCTGACTTGTACAACAGCGCGCTGCACCTTGGCTTTGAACCTTGTCGGACTTCCAGAGGCCTCTGCAGCCACCAAACTCTCAATACTCGAAGCGGAACTCATTCTCTGGATCTCATCACCGGCACCGTTGCCGTTACTTTCAGGGAACGCAATCTCCTTGGGTGGCGACCTTGCTTTTGCACGGGGCGGGCAAGTTCTGATCGGGGAGCCTGGAGCCCGAGCAGTCGGTGACGGACTTTTGCGGCCTGGAGACAACAGATTGTTCACAGCCTTAAGATCGCTTTGCCCTTGCGGGGGACGGATTGCAGGCTTCCCAGGGGCTGGATCGCTAGGTTTATTCAGCTGGCTGGGCTTCTCCTCGCTTCTAGTTGGTTCCCAGCTGCGCCTCGGTGACCTGGGGCCGGACACCTGAGGCGCTGCAAGCGTAGTCTTGCGCGCATGGCTGGCCAACAGGGTTTCATCGCAGGTCAAACGTCGCTTCATGGTTTTGGGGCTTGGTTGTGGGTCGGAACGGGACGCGAGGAGGGCGGCGGCGCTAGTGAGATTGGAAGAGTGACTGGGGCTATCGAGCAACCCCTTGAGATCAGACGGTACGCTAGAATCACGATGCTGCTCTTGCGCAAAGGGTGGGCCTTTTCCTTGCAACATCCCTTGGGGCAAGTGCCGGGAATGTGCTGCACAGCATCCATTGTGTTTGGGCGACAACGTGTCTCCGAGGAGTGACCTGCTCAAGAGTCGCTCTAACTCGTGGATGAGAACGGTTCTTGGCCCAATCCATGGGATAGCCTCCCTCCATTCAGTGCAAGGTAATTGCACAAGTAGCGTGCCATCAATCAAATGCTTCTTGAATCTCTCCGTAAGTCCGCCCAAATCCTCATCAGGGAAATGTTGAGACAGAATTGCAACAGACCACGTCATTACGTTGTCGCGGGTCCAATCCCGAGGGTCCATAGGTAGACTATGCAATATCCCCACCATCGCACCAAAAATGCTGAGCACACACACGATAAAACCGTTGGGTAATATTGCACGAGTCAAAGTTGTGACGGGAGCAAAGCAAGTACGCCGAGTTTTGGGATGCATACCATCCATTCAGGTTTGCCTTGGCATAAATAGATGTTTGGGGTGTGCTTTCGTGTGTACTTTGAGATGTTTGGGGGTTGGCGGAAAATTAGGACGCACATTGCCCGGAGCAAGAAAAGCTCACCAATGCACCAAAGGCTAAAAAGAAGAAAGCTCGCGAGTGCTCGCCAAACCTCTACATTCATATTCCATCATAGCAGCCACGATTGCCATCAGTGCACACCATGCTCATTGATAAGCATGCACCCATACGCTCACATGTCTCAATACACTCGTAGAGAGCTTGTGTCGGGAAACAACTAGAAAAAGCAATAGAAACACCTCAGGGCTCGGGGTGTGGAAGGTGTTTGGAGGGTTTGCGTGGAGGGGTGTGCAGGGTGTTTGGAGGGTGTGTGGAGAGTGTTAGGAAGGGTTTGGGAATTTCCTATTTGCCTAGATTGCTCCCAAGATGATTAGCTTGTTTACGCGACGCGCAAATAGTAGGAATGAGGATGTGGGTGTGGGGCTAGCCGCCAATTTTCCGGGTGCACCACATGGCCACCCAGATGGAGCGGGCCAGGTGTGCGTGTGTGAAACGTAATGCCATAGGCAACGAGCAAAAGCTCCACAGTGTCAAAAAGACATTATACAATAATTGTGCCTATGCCACGGATATCTGCCTGTATCCCGTGGCATAGGCACGGAGACCGAACGGAGGGATTAGGCACAACTCTTATATCCGTGGCATTAGGGCCCGAGGATATCGGCAGATATCCGTGGCATATGCCACGGGATAGATGCGCCCAACCCTTCCCTTTCCCTCATTGCATACTTGAGCCATGCACAACACAATTCAGGACGCCAACAATTTTGGAAAGTTTTGAGGATTGATGTCCAAGTTGGAGCACTATACAATGTGCTCTCTATCGATGCGAAAATGTGATGCCAATCTGTATGAAAGGGACATTGTTCCCTACACTCAGCCACAAATAAGCAAGTATCATGAGGTCATGGTGCCAATTACTGGGAACCAATATAATATCCTGGCTTGTGGGGGCCTTTGCAGGTGTGGCTGGGGCCGCCCATGCACGTGAACGGTACCTCATGCTCATATCGAAGAAAGACACTAAATGATGGCAACGGTTGCATGGTCTAAATTGACTTCTTCGTGATACTCTAATTATATCGTCATTATTCTTATTATTCCTATTGTTATTTTTCTTCTTTATTTCATTGTTATTATCATTCTTTAATTTTGGCCATTTCTTAATGATGATGGTGATGATGTCATTGCTATGCAAGCCGGTTTTTCTAGTTGCAAACCGCACTTTTGGTTACTCAACAGTTGTTTTCGGTTAGGGTTAGGGTTTGGGTAACTCCCACGGGAAATCGGCGGATATCCGTGGCATATGCCCGGGATATCGGCAGATATCCGTGGCTGCTCTATCCCGGGCATATGCCACGGATATCTGCCAACATCCTCGGGCCCTTGCCACGGATATAACGTGCAATCAGTAGCAATGGTCGATGACACACTCACCGGTGGTGAATGTGGGGATTGTACCAATTTCAGGGTTTTCACCCCTACTCTTAATAGACAAATGGCACTCAAATTGTGGTAACTCCCATGTGTGTGTGTGCACCCACCACCCCTGCCCATTGATTTTGCTATGCGGGAACCCTCCAAGGCCCATTCCTTCAGTTGATGGTACTCGCACCGGTTCTCCAGACCTAGGGTTTGCAACCTACACTTGAGTGGCATACACCACCATTCCTACTTGTAACGTTTGCAGCCAAAGCCAAGCACCATGCCCCGCACGTTGTGGTGGCGGCATTGCGTGCTGTTGCACAATTGCACTAGCGCGGGCACCATGGATTGTAGTACTAGGGCACAGTTGGGTGACCAACGGTCAAGCCAACGGTCCCACATCTGTGGATTAAAAAATGGGGCCATAGGGGGCACCCAATTTCAGGTTAGGGTTCAGGAATGGGGGTTGCACATCACAGCACATTCGCCCCAATGTAAAACCTGGCCCTCGGGCTCCCACTTGAAGGGAACATGGTACAGTATGTTTTGGAGGACTTCGACAAAGCGGCACACAACACCGCAGATTAGATTAGGGATATTGCAGAAGCCTAAATACGTGTTGTCCATGTACTTGGTGAACGACATTGCTGGCGAGGCGTCCACCAGTTGGGGTTTGTAGGACGCTTTGGCTATCATACACCAGAGAGGCTGGATGTTCAAGAAATAGTTGCGCAGAAAAAAGTGCTGTCTCCTGGGAGCTGACTGTGTGATGTGTCCGAGACATCCTTCGGAATGTGAATCCCAAAGCACAAGAGCGTGCAAGGCGACCGCAACACCAGGGACGTGGAGTGTTCCCACAAGTTGGTAGGTTTGGTCGAACCAACCGTGCATACCATCTCTGTTGAACAGGCCGGCAGCTTTCGGAACCCAGGCTAGGCTGGGAAATGTGTGTGTGTGTGTGTGTGTGTGTGTGAAACGCAATGCCATAGGCAACGAGCACAATGCACAAGCTTGCCGTTGCAGCCGGCTACTCACCCAAGCTCACCCTTAAACGCATAGCTACTGCCGTGAGGCCTCCAAAGTAGGGAGCTACTAGAATGGTGGCTTGCTGTATCAAGGTCCCCGGATGGGGGGCCGATGAAATGGTGGCACAAATGTAACAACGTAGCAATGGTAACGGCAAGGTTGACTTGGAATAAAAAAAAAGCTTGGAGAAAATGGCTATGCTTGGCTGTACTGGCACCCACCCAACAGAGAGAGGAAGAGAAGGTCCCAAACCAAGGCGGAGAAAAATAAACTATCCAGACCTCTGCGCTCTAGGGACCCTACGTGCCCATCCCTGAAAATGCATGGCAACAGAGCATATTGAACAACTACTTTTTGAACAAGTGAATATTAAAATGAGTCTCGTAATACACAAATTGCAAAATCAACGGACAACCACTTGCACTGGTCGGCACATTATTCTGTCTACCAATCCTTGCGGTAGTATCGTCGGCCATGCTTCATTGTTGATGAATGCGGAACCCTAACCAGGAAACCCACTGCAGTCGTAATGCGTTTCAATGGGTACCACGAGTTTGGGGTTCTCCTGTTCACTAGTGTGTTGGCAGTGTGGGAGGGCACTGCAAGGTGTCGAAACACGGTACGACGGAATATGCCAGGATGGATTATTAGTGTTATGAGTAAACATTTTCATACTTTTCTTCAGTGCCCTTTCGTCGCCGCCAGATCCGGTCGCCGTATCCGGCGACACCTTTTTTCATGCAATTTCGTACCTGGTGACTCTGTACTCCAACGGCTTTCTGAACTATTGATTGGATATGGGAAGAATGCAATGAGTACACAAGTTACTTTCCCTTCTCTTTTCCTATACATCTTTTGGTGACGGTGCCCGAAGGCATTGCACATAACCGAGATGTCATTTTTCCCCCCGCATTGTTAGACTCGGAGGAAAATAAGGCAAGGGCATAGTGTCCGAGATGTTGCCCAGACTGCTTGAGTGCCGACTTTAAATTTGCCAAAACTGGTCGCCACAGCACAAAACATCACGAAAAGTTAGCCACCCGCTGTTTGTTGGACCACGTTTCAATGGATTTTTCCTTCAATCAATTCAATGGATTGGTGTGAGCGCTTCTGTGCTAACGAGCTTGCAACATGCACCCTGATACGCGCAAACTACATAAAGTAGCCCCGAAAAGCTTGGCGCGCGTCACGCCTTCCAGCTGGCCGCTTGTATCACTTTTCAGGCACGGAGAAACAGTGGGTGGCCAGTGCCATTTGTGGTTCGTGAAATACTGTAGATTTAGATTCCAACCGCAACCAACTGGATCCCTTCTCGTCCACTGACACACTTCGAAGCACGAACACCACGAGCTGCAAGCACTTTACACTGGTGCGTAAAACCAGTAAAACGTGGCAGTTTCCAACAAACGGCAAGAAGAGAAACAAAAGTGGCACGTGGTATGTGAGGTCGGTGATGTGCGAGATGGTAGCGACCAATTTTGACAACTTCGAAGTCGGAAGTGAAGCGGTCTGGGTCACTGGGCCAGCTCAAATTTCGCCGCGGCTCAAAACTGAGCACAGCGGCCCACAAACACCGTGAGCTGTGCCTGAGGTGAACTGTGCTTCGGCCAAATATCTGCGGATGTGGCACCACTAGTTGGTGAGCGTTCCGTTCTGCCTTCAGGTGAGCTCCCAGGGCAATCACGTCGCTAAGAAGGCAAGCAGCTCTTAGGTAGTATAGTGGTCAGTATTTCCGCCCGTCACGCGGAAGACCCGGGTTCAATTCCCGGCCTGAGAGTATTTATTTTCCCTTCGGTCAGCTGCCCTCTGGCATCTGTGAAATGATGAAATGAGAGCATATTTTTTCCCTTCGTTCAGCTGCCCTCTGGCAACGGTGAAACGATGGAATGATTCCCTTCGGGTTCGAGAGTGTATTTGTCCCCTTTCAGATTGCATAGCCATCAATGGGCAATGACGCGACATCGTCACCATCAACCTCTTAGGTAGTATAGTGGTCAGTATTTCCGCCTGTCACGCGGAAGACCCGGGTTCAATTCCCGGCCTGAGAGTATTTGTTTTCCCTTCGGTCAGCTGCCATTTGGCAACGGTGAAATGATGAAATGATTCCCTTCGCGTTCAGTTCCTGGCCTGGGTTCAGTTCCCGGCCTGAGAGTGCATTTGTCCCCTTTCAGATTGCACAGCCATCAATGGTCACTGACGCGAACTATTAATCAGCAACTTCTTAGGTAGTATAGTGGTCAGTATTTCCGCCCGTCACGCGGAAGACCCGGGTTCAATTCCCGGCCTGAGAGTATTTGTTTTCCCTTCGGTCAGCTGCCATATGGCAACCCGGCCTGAGAGTATTTGTTTTCCCTTCGGTCAGCTGCCATATGGCAACGGTGAAATGATCGCGTCCCTTCCTTGGCTTCCACTGAACAACCACAGGGCAGACAGCCAAGGGCAGTCTTCTTCCACAGTCTTCTGGTGACCCTGACTGTGAACGCCAACCTTGTCAATAACAAGTGGTCATAGTTCAGTGGTGGAACGTCTGCTCAACACGCAGAAGGTCGTAGGTTCGATCCCTGCTGACCATAAACTTATTACCGCTTTCCACCCTCTTCCAATCTGACAAAATTTCTGTTGAGGGGAAATTTTTTGTTTTGCTCCTGCCGTATTTATGCACTGGCTGCACTGCAAGTTAAACTGAACGCTCCCTCTCCGAGCCCCATTCGGGCGGTGGCATCCAGCTTCTGGTCGCCATGCACCATGCGTGCAAGGTAGACATAGAACATGTAGATGATCAGCAAGCGCCGGTGGTGTAGAGGTATCATGCATCCCTGCCACGGATGCGACCCGGGTTCGATTCCCGGCCGGCCCATATATCACGGTTTGTGCACACATGCGAGGTGGCTTTTTTGGCTCCAGAATGAAGGCACCCCATCGGGAACGGAGGATGAAACCACCTCATGCGCAATTTTGTGCATACTTATGCACAAAACAAAAAGGGACAGTCAAAGTAATCACGCAGCAGGGCAGGACCTGCACCTGACCAAAAGGAAGTATTGCTCTGAGCAACATTTCTGGCGCCGAGCGACGAAAACGGTAGTGTTTGCTATTGCATCTTTTCTTGTTTCAGAGTGCTGCACCACATAATGGCTGTTGCCGCAGCCAAAGCATGGGCTGAACTAACGGCCCAAGTTACCGCGTTGCAGAGCGAGGTTGACACTTTGAAGACAGCAGGAAACCCAATGACCAACGCTGACTTGGATACGCTTTGGTTGATGTTGTGTGCTATTGTCGTTTTCTTCATGCAGACTGGTTTCACAATGCTGGAATGCGGTTCCTGCAGGGCAAAAAACGTTGTCAACATTGTATTCAAGAATTCTATGGATGCGTGCTGCGCTGCTTTGTCTTGGTGGGCCATTGGTTGGGCGCTTGCGTATGGTGGCGATACGGTCTCTGGTGGCAGGTACGCGGGGGTTTCAACATAACTGTGGTGTCATCAACCAGCGGAAGGAGATGTGTGCGCGTGCGTGCGGGAGGTGGGCAGGCTCACCCCATGCGAGAGCTCCCTCACCAAGCGTCCATGCTGAAACCATGCTGTGAACGAATCCATATGAGTTGCCTAGGCTTGTGATGGGGTGTTTTTACATGTCCCGTACCAGATACGGTGCGCTTTGTCACATTTTGCTTTGCGTGCGAATGGTGGCCACAGCACAGCAGCCCGTGCCGCTTCCCCAGGCTGGCTAAACGACTTCCCAATATTGAGCACCTGCATTCACGGCATTTCCCAATATTGAGCACCTGCATTCACGGCATTTAGGTCCCTTCATCATGAGTTCTGCACCTGTCTCCTTGCAGAAACGTCTTCATTGGCAGCGGTGAGTTTTTCCTCGTCTCCAGTGGACATTTCCCCAACACCGCTTTTGCTGGATGGTTCTTTCAATGGGCATTTGCAGCAACCACCGCAACTATCATTTCTGGAGCTGTGGCGGAGCGCTGTGCTGTTGGGGCATACATTATTGTCTCAATTTGTATGACCGCTGTCATCTACCCTGTGGTTGTGCATTGGATCTGGAGCGGCGCTGGCTGGCTCAGCGCGTTCTGTGACACATCAGCATTCGGTCGCGTCGGAACCAATGGAATGATCGATTTTGCTGGAAGTGGAGTGGTGCACTTGACTGGAGGTGTGTGGGTTGCCTCAAGATGCATTTCTGCATCCGCGGCCTTGCAGTTTGCCAGTTGCCGGTGCTCATCGCTGTGCATTTTGGGACGAGGAACTTGTTGGGTCTGGGGAGCCAGTGAAAAGTTGGTGTGGGGGAGGGTTTGTCATACCGATCTGTGCACAGTGCATACCCGCCCACCACACCAGCCATGCGATGTGGTTCCCAACAGGAAGGAAAAACTGCACAAAGCCTCGTACCACTGGTTGTCGATAATATGCGCTCCCCACAAACTGAATCAGTGCTAGTGAGTCCTGCAGATAAACCCATTTCTTCGACACATGGGCGTTGTCTTTGGTGCTCGCCAATGACAAGGGGCATGCCAGAGGACCTGGAACATTGGAGAGCTGAGGTTCGTGAACCCTGTCCACTTGGAAATGGGGAATTATCTGAAAGCACACATCTGTCAGGTCGCACGTGGAACCTTCTTCGTTTTGCACAGGGGTTGGTGCCTTCGTTGGCGCTCTGATCATTGGACCCCGTCGAGGGCGGTTCGGGCCTGCAGAAGAGAGCGACGAGGAAAAGCAATTCCGTGAGAATCGCTATCGTCCCCACAATCAAGTGTTGTTGTGCACTGGCACCCTCATCTTGTGGTTGGGATGGTATGGCTTCAACGCTGGTTCTACTCTGATGTTGAGTGCAAATGCATCTCTGATTGCCGCTAAGGTGTGCACATGTGCCCGCATGGCACATTTCATCCATTTCCCCAGTGCCCTCCAACAAGGTTCCAGAGAGGCTGGATCTCTGACAGAAAAGTTGTATTTTAGATTGTCTGCCCTCCTAGCTCCTGCAGGCACGCAGGCACGCACGCAGACACACACACACACACACACACACACACACACACAGACACACACGAGCGCCCTGTTGTGGTCAGCCAAGCTTGTCACTTTGTCGGGGCGTTCTAGGGCATGCGGCAGGTTTTTCAGTGTGGCTTTCGGCAAAGGTGGAAGAGCGTAAGCTGGTTTATGGATCCGCATTTGGTATTCAACCCCCGGGTCATGAGTAACACCCCGGGCACAATGTATGGCTGGCACGACATAAGTTTCGCGGAGTGCTGTGCGGTGAAGTTAGTGCTGTGATAGGCTCCCAGGGACACCCTTTTGATGGTGCATTGTTTCTCCAAGCAAGGGGCTGAGTCGTTTTGGCTGCTGCCAGTGGACCATGTTCCGCCTTTGTTAGGGGGGTGCATAACCATTCAAGAGTTGTCGCCATGTAGGAAAGAGCTGGTCGAATGCGTCAAGCCTCAGTACAGCTCACTAGAAGCCTCGGTGTGGCTCACCAGACTTTCATCTCCAATATATGTATGGGCGTTTGACCGGGGGGGGGGGGTCATTCCGCCGCAAAGTGGGAGATTTTTCAGTTCTTGCCGTTTTTCTCAAAAATGTCGTTCCGTAGGGGGGGGGGGGGGGGTTATGTTATACCTTTTCGAAATCTCCAAGAAATGGCCGTTTCGGAAAGGTATGGGTTAGGGGGGGGGGGGTAGGTGGCCATATTTTTTCGTACCAGACCCGAACTTTTTGGCGTTTTGGTGTCTGCTCCAAAAATCTGGTCTGGTCTGGTCTGGCTTGTATACAGGGTTGCACGGACCTTGGCCCGGTGCTCCAACATGTCGTCAGTATGGCAAATTTCACTGGCATACTAAATGATGCACATTTTTATGCCGAATCCATTGGTGAAGGTCCCACCCTTCAACCCAACGATATGTTGGAGAAATTTACCAAAAACTGTGCGCGGCGTACTTTGTGTCAAAATGCGTCTGGCTAGCTTGACTTATGCAGGCTACACTGCCAGCAGTTTTTGGTGATTTTCTCTACAATATCGTTGAGTTGAAGGGTGGGACCTGCACCAGTGGATTCGGCATGAAATTTTGCATCATTTAGTAGGTCACTGAAATTTGCCATAGTGACGATATGTTTGAGCACCGGGCCAAGCACTGTGAAAACCCTGTACGTACACCAGACCAGTAGCAGCAAAATTCCTGAAAATCGCCCGTGTTCGAGACCTCGGATAGCCCCGCCACCGTTTGGTTGGGCCACGAAACCTTGATTTTTGGATTCTCCAGGTCCAAAATAGGGGGATCCATGTTTTCACTAGTAGTAGTTTTCACTAGTAGACCCACCGACATCCATGAGAAATTCCGAAAACCGCCGGAAAACCTCCCACTTTGCGTCAAAACCCCAGAAATGACCCCCCCCCCCCCCCGGTTCAAACGCCCACATACAGGTTTTGGAACTCGGGCATCATCATGATGCCCAAGACCTGTGCCAGTTCCCGTGTTCAAGGGTAAACAAAATGACTTAGTGCCATCACTCCTGCCTGGTGCTGTTACCCCCAGTCAATAGTGTGTAGGGCCTAGCGAGAGAAACGTAAGGTGTCTGGGATGCCACCGCAGCTGTTACCCAGCAATGTCATGTCACTCATGCTGGAGTACCTGGTAATGGGGTCTGGGACGCCCCGTTCATTGATGTATTCAGGAGTCGGTACACTATCTCCGACGTTTTTTCTACTCATGTAGTAGGTGGTTTCAATGCACCTCTAGTGGTATGGTTATGTGGAATAGCTGCTTGCAACACCGCAGAAGGCATTGTTTCCGTCATTTGAAGTGCTTTTACCAGTGGGGGGGGGCAGTGCTGTCAAGAGAATCGTGTCAGCCAAGGGGTGGGGGGGGGGGTTGGCTATCCATGGACATGTTCATGGGTAGATGGTCCATGGTTGGCTGTCACTGTTTGCGCATAGATGCTGTGGATGAGTATTTGTCCCTATTGTTGTGTAGTTCCTGGTGTACCCTGTTTTCCCCATAAAGTTGTACCCTGTGTTCCCCATAAAGTTGTGTGCTTCCTGTTGTTCCCGGTTTTTTAACTGGCAAAAATGGTCCGACAGTTGTACCCTCCACCATTATGGGGCTTGCAAGAACGGCATGCGTTGTTGCCAGCAGCGGTATTGCAAAGGCAATCCGGACAGTAACAGCGAATGAAAATCCAAACCAACACAAGGAGCTGGCCATGATTTTTGAATGTGTTCAATGTCTCCCTGCTTGCATTTTTGCCCGTGAGATATTGGGATACATTTGATGCCGGTCTGGACCCACGGACCTGCAGACCCATGGACACTTAATCATGGACGTGACAGGTGGTGGGGAGGGGGGGGTTTGGCATGACGCCATGGTGTGATGATCTCGTCTGGTGGGGAGGGGAGGGGTCACCGAGGGGGACCTACCCCCCCCCCCCATCCTATTGACAGCACTGTGGCGTGAGCATGTCCCAAGAATATTCAAACTAGTTCTCCCATCCACTCACGTAACAACGAAGTGTTGTTTCTCTTCTGAAATTTTCCGTTTTTTCTAACCTCAGTACCTTTTTCCTCAATGCTGCCAATCATTTCCCGGGTTGTTCCATTTAATCCTGTGGTCCCTCGACATGACCATCTTGCTCAGCTGCTAGAGCGTAGCACCAGCGTTGCTGAGCTTTTCTCATCGGTGTTTTCTCTAGTTGTGACATCACCCCCTCAAATTTGCCGCAGAATTCAAGTGAATCTGCACACTGATGTGATTGCTACGTGTTGGTTTCGTGCAGGTCTGCGTGACGACTACCTTGGCTGCTGGTTCTGGTGGCATTTTTACTGTGCTCATGAGCCGGATCTTCATGGGCCACTTTGACGTGAACTACATGATGAATGGCATCCTTGGTGGTTTGGTCTCTGTAACAGCACCCTGCTCTGTTGTTGAACCATGGGCAGCAGCGGTAATTGGGGCAATCGGGGGTATTATTTTTTATGGATACGCCCGTTTGCTTCTGAAACTGAAGATCGATGATGTGCTCTGTGCATCAGGTGTCCATGGTGCTTGTGGAATTTGGGGGGTGATCGCCGTGGGACTGTTTTGCACCAAGGAGAATTTGATCTCCGCTTATGGGGTATCTGACCCCACCGTTTATGGACTGTTCTATGGTGGTGGTGGTGAGCAATTGGGAGTGCAATTGTTGGGTATTTTTGCCATTTTGGTGTGGGTGGGGGCCATGTCTGCCATCGTGTTTGGGGTCTTGAGAGCCACTGGCCTCCTCCGCGTGAAAGCAGAGGAGGAGGACCTGGGTCTGGACCGATCTGAGCACGGTGGTACAGGTTTCCAGCTTGATTCCCGCCCTGGAACTCCACCTGTTCTGAAAGTTGGGCAAGTTGATGTGTGATCGAAGGTGCCCAACGGTGGCACTTCACATGCAGCAGTGGCCACCCACACAGTTGCACCCCTCGAAGCGCTCTAACCCCATTGTTTCCAGGTTCGTTTTGTATCTAAGTGCCCCTTGTTGCTCCATGGGGTTCTGTTCTCTCTGCTGGTTCCTGCACACACGTGTGCACAAATGCCACACAGCCAAGGATGCGTGCGCAAATTCAGTCCGTGGCCCAGCATTCCTCTGTCTGGTCGCTCATATGCCCCCAAATGTATTTTATTGCACGCCTGCGCAAACTCAAAACACAAATTTGTGGCCCAGCGCTTTTCGGCGCACAGTGCTGTTGATTTATTATCCTTCTCGCTGATGCTCCTTTGTTGCACTATTCTATGGTTGTTGTACGTGTAAGCATGTTTTGTTTGAAGTATTCAGTGTCCAATGATTTTTTCGTTCCCTCGTTTGGCAGGAAGTTCTGAGCTTAGGGTCCGCCTCTATGAATAGTCTTTGCTAGAGCTTCACCACACATTTGGCCCCCACATTTGTGCAGCCATCTTCTCCACGGGGAATTTTTTGTCGACACCTCTTTGCTGATAGCACATAGAGTGCACGAAGCTGTTGAAACAAAAAACCACGCTGGATGTGAGGGCATTTGCACACACAACATTGAACCAGCGGTGCCACGGCAATTCTCCAAATTCCAAATATTGCCAAAGAATTGGAAGGCACCATGAGTCTGAGCACCACCACACCCATCCAGGTGCACAAGTCTTTGTACAGGACTCTGATTGCACAGTTGCGTGCAAGATGCTGCACCTGTTCCTCTTTCCCATTTCCATTTGCAATGCCCAGGATGTTTCTTGACGTTCATTCATGTACAGTGTGTTCTTAAGCCAAAAAAATGCTGCTGTTTGGCATTTGTAAGTGCCACATGAAGGAGGTGTGTCAATGTTGTAGCAAATGTTTGCAAGTGTCCCACGGTTGCATTATGCAAAGTTTCTGACATTTTGGCGAATGTTACTGCTGTATTTCGAGAATGCAATTGACATCCCAACCAGATGTTTTCCAGTTGCAGGTCGCTCCCTGCCTGTGCATCTGGCATGCATTCTGTTGAATTATGTATTTATTGGCCCAAAGCTGGAGAGTGCTGTGCTAGAGCAGCCACTTTTTGCACTTTGCAGCCATGTGTCCATGTGTTGTAACTGCTCATTGGTTTCTTGCTCTTTGAGCGCTGCTTCCCCGATTTCCTGCTGTCTCCAGCGACCCGTGCATTTGCACGCCAAACAGTGGAAGCTCTGTTTTGTCTTGGGTTTCTTGTGATTCTTGTTGTGCTGATGCTGTTTGCATTCGTTCAAGTGCCAATTTGGCAGACATTTGTTTCATGTGATGTTTTCCCATTTGTCCAAGGCATTGGGGCTCAGGCAGAAATTTGGGGTATCATTGTGAGTGAGTGACCAGTAAGTGACAGGTGTGTGACAAGCGAGTGACAAGTAAATTTCTGATCATTCAGAGAGAAGAAAGGGAGTGATCAGCAAAAAGGAGAAGCTGGGGTTTCAATGGTGGGAGTTTGGAAGGTGGGGCAGGGGCGGTCAATAGGGCCCGCAAATTATGGGGGCTGGAGAAAAGCAGAGCTGGGCACAATGCGCAATTTGCAAAATTTCGGCCTCTTGGTGTCCCTCTTTATGCTGGTGAAGCATGTTCTTTGCTAGTACCATTTTCAAGCCTGGTTTTGTAAAAAACCATTTCTACGAGTGTCCGACCTGTAAGTGTACCAAGTTTGATAGCTTAAAATTGTGAGATGCAATTTGGGTTTTAAAGTGGTGGTTTAGCATTGTAATGCAGAAAACTGTAGTTTCAAATGTATTTTGTCTGTAGTAAAAATCAAAACGCGGTTGTGAAATTGCTGCCAAAAGCGAGCACGCATGAGCAGGACAAATTGGTTCTACGAGTCGCTTTGCCAAGGAGTCCGAGGAAAAATAACAACAAAAATGAGAAACGAGAAAATTTTGTCCAAATTTTTTTTAGAAAAATGTGGTACGCGGAAAAGGTGTCCATCAATCGCTTCAAGCAAGAGGCCTACAACCTCATTTTTGGGGCCAACAAAGAGGCACCTTTCAAGTTGCATTTGCTTTGAATGTGGGGACAGCCACCAGGGTGAAAAGTTGAATTGATGTTCCGTAGCAAGGTGCTGTGGCGAAGTGGTTTGGCATGCTGGGCTATAAGGGCCACCATGTCAGAGTAAGGGGGCGTTTTTCAAATTCTGGGCATATTCTCAAGGTTCTGAAAGCTTCAAAACGAAAGGTGATGCCATGAAATCAACAGAAGGTCATGCCAATTCACCACCCCGCATGAGACCAGAAACTACTAGTAGGCACACGTTACGTTGGTGAATTATGTTATAATGCAAAATGTTGTATTTTGGGTTTGCTTTTAAAGTGGTTGAGTTTCTATTCCGTTATTTTTTTTATGCATATCTGCATGGGTGGGTGAGATCCAAGGCGTTTTTGTGTACATGACATGCTGGGTTTATCACGTTTGCCAGCCATGCAGTGTAGTATCAATGAAGGGGGTGTGCCATTTAAGGGCCTGGTAATAAATCATGAGTAAACGTGTTTTTGTGCAGAGGAGGGGGGGCGGGGGTGCTATGTGCACACTTTCCCAAATGTTGTTGCCCTTCCAATAAGGCCAAATTTATGGTCTTAGTCCCCAATATGTAACACTGCCTTTTTGCTACGGATTTGAAGCTAATACTGCATGGCATTGATCCTCATTTGCCTCAAGAAAGTGCTTTGTCGTGCACTTGAGCTCCACTTGTTTAGAAACATCTATCTTTTGTTTGATGTCATCCATCACAATTGTTTTTGATAGACCTACATTGGCACATTTTGGACCCATCTGATCCAGCTCACTGGGGTTGAAGGCCTCCGTCCCATTGCCAAATGCACATGTTGCATTTGCTTACTGCTATAGGCCCGAATGTGCAGTACACTGAAATGTCGTGAAGATCGCAGGCGCGAGATAGATCAGGCACGTGCACCCCGAGGATGCATCAAATATTGCAAAGGAATGAGACCCTGTTGAATTACGCATTTTTATTACGATGTTTCAGTGTTTTATACTGTAAAAGCGATACTGCAATGATTGGTGTAAAATATCATGATGCTCAGTAAAGTTCAGTGATCTGTATTATATTGTTCTTTCACAGACCAATGTGTGCAAAGAGCTGTGAAAGTTTCAGTCCGCCCGGAGGACATTGAGGTCTGGTTCGAGACTAAGCAACACGGGATCAAGAGACCAAATCTGAGTTGGTGTTGGCGCTGGCAGTGCATGGGTCTTACAAAGGTGTGCTCCATTGTTTTCGTTTTTGCTGCGCAAAACAAACAAGCAGGAGGAAAGCACTGGTGTTCCAAAGCCACAAAGAGTCGAGAAAAGAATCACTAAGAGCCCGGTGGGATTGCAAAACTTTCACTTCTTGAAAAGAAGACCGCTGCAAGTTGGTTGCAAGAAGGATGCACAGTGGGTATGAGACTGAAGGCACGAGCTACAACAACGTGATGGAGACACTTGCTGAAAGGTGTGAGGGTTACGGGAGGCAACACCATGAAGCTGATGATGACGTCGAGGAGCTGCGCAGCGAAGTGCAAAGTCTTCAAGACGCCAGTGAGCGGTATGTGCGACAACGCAACGCAGCTGAAGATGAAGTGGAGCGGCTACACAGCGAAGTTCGCGGGCTTGTAGAAGAAAACAAGGAGTTGCGCAGGCGTGCTGAGCAGATGACGGAAGCCAAGAAGGATGAAAACAACGTTGTGGAGCTGCAAAGAGAGCTGACGTTCAACCAGAACACTGTGAAGCAACTGAAGGTGCAACCGGAAAGACACAAGCAAAGAGCCAAGTGGCGTGGCGCTGAGTATGCTCGTTTGCGACGAAGGTTCATTGCATGGCACGAGAAGCAGGAGAAGGTTGAAGACTCCAACGCTACGCAGTGTGAGACAAAGTCAAAAAAGGACGACAAGCCACCAAGCAAGCAACATGCAGTGCTGAGTGCATTGGGGCGCCGAAGGAAAATGCGCAGCGGCAAGCGACGAAGACGAAGAGGGCCGAGCGACGCGGTGGAGAGCAGTGTCGACACGAGCACGGATGTACGCTTGCTGCAGCATGCTGAGAAGCCATAGGAGGCGCCAACCAAAAAAGAGCTGAGTATCACAAGATTGCCTAAATGACCGCCTACACCTGTAAAGCGCCAAGGCCACGGAGTGTAGTCTGCATGCGCATGTCAAGCCACTTGTGTCCTGCTGGGTGCTGCAGCCTTCGCTCAATGTCCAGGACGGTGGCAAGAGCAAGGCGTCCATGGCAGTGCTGGTGCTCCCTTTTTTGGGGCGGCAGCGCCGTCTCAAGGCGCCAAGGCAGGGCGTCCACGGCCGGGTTGCTGCTCTTTTTATGGGCAGTGGCGATGTCTCAAGGCGCTAGAGCGTTTGCAGCGTCCGTGGCTTTGGAGCTGTCACTTTCGTGGGCAGCTCTGGGGTCCCAAGGCGCAAAATATTGTTTTGGCCCTGAATCTGATTTAGAACTGGCTTGGATGGCCACAAATACCCTCTGTGGTGTTGCAAGCCTGTTTCGTTTTTGATACTTATGTATGCCTTTACAGGGGGTGGTAATAGTTCGTAAGTGTAAAGGTTCGTTTTGTAGCAGTTCGTATGGGTGGTGTTCCGAATTGCTGCATGTAGAAACCGCCAGCTGTTACAAACCGCTGCAACAACGAACTAAAACCGCACAGATGTGTTCCGGCATTGGTCAAATTTGGGAAAGGAGAAGAGAGGCTTTTGTATCACGCTCTGTTGAGCTTCTGTGGTCATAATAGTAGTAATAATGATGATAGTAACAATAATGATCAATAACATTCATAATTTTTCTGTCTTCAGTCATGCAGCGCTTCCTCACAAAGGGAGGCCAGTCCATGAACGACGCTCTGGCTGCAGTGGTGTCGTAGTCCCAGAGCAAGAAGGTCTCCACCAGTTCTAAGGCCCGTCAATACAAGAGCTCAGCGCCGAGGACTTGGCTAGAGTGGACGCCGTCGCAAAAGTCCCTTTGTGTGCAACTGTTTCTGGAAGGTAACTACAACCACGTTGTGCTGCGTTACGGGTGTCAAGCGCCGCCCCTTAACACGCTTCTCACCTGGTTCACCTGGTCACTTTCTGAGTGTCTATTTTTTTTCGACCCTATGATAGGACTATGACAATTTTGCAACTCTTCTACCTTGAAGTTTATTGACCCAAAGCGGCATGCACGTCTCAACCACAAACTGCAAAGCAAATACCCCAGTTTCCGAATGCAAGTACAGGACTCCAAAGTAGCGAAGCTGAAATTGTCATAGTCCTATCATAGGGTCTTTGAACAACAACAAGCATACTAAACACTGAAATCTGAACTATCACCGTAGCTCAAACTAACGATGTCGGATCATTAACTATACTCTGAAATCGACATTCCCATATCCCAAATCCCAGATCTCGATCTAAATCTCGACTTACAATTAACTATTGCTCAGCGCGCGCGTCCATCTTAGTGTGCACGTGCTCCGGACGGCGCCTGTTACCAAACCCATAATCCCATCCCAATAGGTCAAGAGGTCACGAGGTTAAAGGTTAATTAGCCAACTCTTTCTTGGTCTATTGCACTCCCCTCACAAAATATTACTTGGGTTGAAAAAGGGGAGTGGGGATAACCCGAGTAATGTTTGATAAAAAATGTAATGGAACAAGGAAAGAGAAGGCTTTATGCATTGTATCCCCACAAGCTCTACATACATGCTAGGCTAAGATGGGGGAGGGTGGGGGGGGGGGGGGGTGGCTGGCTGGCAGGGTGGCTGATTTCATGGGTCCGACCAGGAATGTCACCAAAAATCCAGAACGGATCAAAAATCAGTTTCGTAAAATTCTGGTGGCCCCGTGAGACCCAAAGCAAATTGTGGAACCATTTTCAGGTCCACTGTAGCCACCTACGCCCGTGGGTAGCCCCCACAAGTTCACCTACTCAATCTGTACCTAAGCAGGAAAAAACTGGGAGGGGGGGTCACTTGTACTCCAACCACCCATCACCAAGCAACGCCACAACCGCCAAAACACGTCGGAGGGCCGGAGCTAGGTTATGAGTGAGCGACTTATCACGGTAAAGGGAGGCAGGGAGGGGGGGGGGGGAACCCGTTTCGGGGGAGGTGGGATGGTAGGTTGTGAGGTAAGGCAAAAGGAAAAGAAACACCACAATGAATGAGTACATCAAGGCGGATGATTGCACCCACCACCCGGCTCTGGTCCACGCAAGGCGAAGCGACATTGCCGTGGTTGTGGGTGTAGATATCGATGACTCACTCACTCACTCACTCACTCACTCACAACACGCATTACAATTTTCACGGGATTCAGCCTTTCAACAAGGTCATTAGGGGTCACCAACAATCAAGCTCCGACCCACTTGGCACAGCCAAGCAGAGGTGTTGTAACGAGTGTTGGTGCATGAAAAAGAAAAAAAAAATCCACCGCAAAACTCCTCCCCTCTCCTCTTCTCTCCCTCCTTTACGTACTTGTGTTCCCTTCTCAACTTGCATCCATCTCACAGGTGTTGGCTGGTGTTAGGATGGACCGCCCCCCCCCCCCCATGGCTTAACGGGCGTCCATCCAAGATACCCCGGACGCAAGGCAACGACCCCTCTTGGGTCGTGGCGCGTCATGGGGTGTCATCCAAGCCCCCCGCCCCCCCCCCCCCCTCATTTCACCATAAGAGGGCATTTCATCGTTTTTTTTACCACACAAGTCAAAAAATAGTAAAATGCGCGCCACGCGCGCACCATGTGAGCAATTTTCAATCTGAACGTTGCTGTGTGTTCTTTGAGATCCCCTCTTTCAATCCCCGCGACAAAATTTTTCATGAATCTTCACCAGTTTTTCGCTATTTCAGTCACAAGATTGAAAAAGGCCATTTTTTTACGCATTTTTCGGCCTAACACCCCCCCAACAAAGAGGTGAAGCAGGTTTTGACATATCGCGGCAGCTCTTGGTGTCAAGCACGTAACCCCCCCTATTTCAAGGTGGCCGGACGCACCCGTGACATCCGTTTGCGATACATTTGCACCAGGGCGGCACTGTGGAACGTGTGTACGCTAGGGTTACACTTTAGGGTTTCGACCAATTTTCACATATTTTCACAATTTCTATTCCAAAAACATGTCGGCACCTCAAAGGGAAGTAACACCCTATACCCCCCCTATTTTGAGGGTGCCGGTCGCACTGGTGTATGCAATTTTTGATGGTGAGGTCAAAAACCCCCCACTTTTGGGCGCTCCCTCCGAAAAACATAGCAGATTTCCGGAGGGACCCAATAACAGTTATGCATGACAAGGACACACCGTGGCAATTTTGCTCAATTTTCGGAAGACCCCCCCTATTTTGAGGTTGCTTGACGCAACCGTGGCAGCCGTACGCAATACATTGACAATGTGTTGCGGATTCATAGCGCCTGCCCATTAGGGTAGGGTTAGGGTAGGGTTATTAGGGTTACAAACCCTAATTGGTTGCCATGCAAACATATCGTGGAGTTGGAACAAACCGTCAGCATCCATAACCATGCAAAAGGGGTGCCCGACGCAACGAGGACATCAGTTGCGTTCCAGCTCGCATCCAGTCCAAAAGAGCCGCTGAAAAAAAAAAAATTTGAGGGCTGGTCGTCTTTGAAAAAAAAAAAAAAAAAAAAAGCAAAAAAGTCGTCCCCCTCCCCCCATTGTTTTGCATTGTGTCCCTCCACCCATCATTCTCCCTGCATTCTGCATTGTGTCTCTTCTCCCCTGCATTTGTCTTCTTTGCCTTTTACCTTGGGCGGTTTACTTCTCACGTGTGGGGGTACCTCTTTGTGCCAAGGCACTTGTATGACCTTCGTCATACCCACACCTTGCTCCGGCCCACCGCAACGCGGGTTGAGGCGTTGAAATGGGTGTGGGTGTGATTAAAATAGGAAAAACCCCTCCCATAAGCTTAAGGCTATCAATTAATTTTTCAGCCATTGCATTCGGTTGCAATAGCTTGTGAGGGGAGTGCAATAGCCTCAAGCTTAGCACTGAAATCGCACAGGTGCACACTTGTGAGTCTCATGCGCGATCCTCGATCGCTGTTGAATTTTGGGATTTCATGAGCGATCTTCGATCGCTAATCAATTTTCGGATTTCTGATTTCGACTTTTTCTTTCAATGGTGAACCAATCTTACAATCTCACATTATCAAATCTGAATTTCTGAAATTGACCCCCATCCCTCAAATGCTCACATGTTTCATTTGTGCAATTGGTGTCAATTTGTGCCTTGCCTCCTTATCCTCTTCCACACTTCATTCAAAGTGTCCAACGAGAGTAGAACAAGGTTGGGTGTTTAACAAACCAAGAGTATTGTTTCCCCTCTTCCCTTCCTCTAACATAGAAAGGTTAAGGGTTAACAAACCACGGTCAAGAAGGTCAAAAGGTTTAAGGTAGGAGATGACATTGAACATTGTGTTTGTTTGTGCATGTGCATTTGATATATTTGTATATTAAATGATTGCTTATTTGTTTTTATTTAGGATGCTTCAAGACTAATTGAGTTTCAACTCGGAGTGTTGAACTTTCACCTGGACCAGAGCCTGGTTGTTGGCGACATTCACTTGGTGATGAGACTCCTACAAAGGAAAATGGGGTCGGGGGTGTGTAGATGATACAAGTACAAGCGTTGTTACACACATATACTTAAACATACATAACACAACGCTCCCCTCACAAACTAAAGAACACTATGAAAATGAAAACGTCAGGGATTGAGGGGGGGGGGGGGGGGGGGGGGGGGGGGGGACCCTAAGATATTTTTTCCGAGGTCGTCGATAGCTCCTCCAACAGCTCAGGGTAGCACCGCTGGACCCAATGGGGCAAAGTCAACACATTACAAAAGATATCCGGACGGACATCCTTCAGGCTAATGTCTAAACCCTGGGCCTTATTGTATTGACACCATTGGTCCGTGATGTCATGCATAAAGGCCGATGCCGGTTGCCACTCAGGCTTGTCATGACCCTTATACTTGACACGCCACTTAATGTGAGTGTTACCTTTCTTATCCTTTACTTCCCTGTGAGCGAGTATCTTCTCGACCTCGTACGTAGGATCCTCTACTACACCTGTGACATCCTGGTACCAATGAACCGGATGGTTGCCACCGTCCACAGGCTCTACACACGGCTTCAAGTCCAAGGTGTGATACACCCGTTCACCCTTTTCCGTGTGGACGCGATACCGGCCCTTCCCTACGCGCTGCAGAATTTCTACTGGACCCTTCCACAAGCGGCTAAGTTTGGTTGCCTCCTTGTCAAGCCCCTGTCGGTTTACCTTGACCCAAACCTTCTCACCAGGCTTGAACACCTGCCGAGGGTGCTTGGCAAGGAAACGTTCCATCTCACGCTTGTGGATAGCAGTCAACCGCTTCTGGACCCATTCCCGATCTGCAGTTAACTCCCTAAAGAAGTCAACAGCATCTTTGCACTCACTGTGAGGCAAAATTGGGGGGCCATCGCCAAAGCCAATGGGATGGCGTCCAAAAACAAGGCGGTAAGGCGAGTATCCGGTTATTGGACCTGGAGTGTCATTTAAGCTCCATAACGCCAAAGGCAACAGCTGAAACCAATCCTTGCTGTGCTTTTGGTTGAGCAGTTTCCTAAGACTGTTGACCACCAGTTGGACGGCATTCTCCGCACGTCCATTGGATTTCGGCCGATACACTGGACTCTTGTACTCGTCAATGCCCGTTAACTTGAAAAATTCTTTGCAGAACTCTGCATTAATCAACTTGTCCCAATCTGAGTAAATGGCAGCAGGCAAACCAAAGTGTACAAATACGCGCTCCACAAACATTTGGGCCACATCCGAGGATGTGAGTCCCTTCATTACACACGGAATGGCTACAACGTAGCCGGTTAGGCGACATACAACACACAAAGCATAGTCGTACACAATGCCATTCTTGGCAGGACAATCCGGCAATTCCACAAAATCCACAGAAACACTGTGGAAGATGTGTTCAGGAACGGGAGTACTATCCTGACGCGTTCCCGTGGGGGGCCGGCCACGGGACGCTGCGGTGACACGCACAGGTGAGCAGGCAGGCAAGGCACTACGCTCACAAGGGCATCAATACGCCTGTGTCATGTGACAAAGCGTTTCAGAATCCTTGCCACTCTGCAAAGAGGGAACGAAAGTATGTACAGCAACACATCAGGATATGTACACATGGGGTTAAGACTGGACTGGGGTAAGGGCATCACAGGACCATAGACACTCAGTCCCAACTCATATCCCAATCCCAGGTCCGACCCTCTCAGTGGCTGATGGGGGCGGGGGCTCAAACACAACCCATGCCCTGCTCAGTCCGGACCCTGAAACCCTGCCAATAGGGGGGGTGTCCCGCCCAGCCACAGGCGAGTTCCTGGGAACCAAGGGGCTCCAAGGCCAACCGACAGTGGCTCCCTATGCTCCCTTAATGGCAGGTCCCAACTCCACTCTGAGCCAGAGATATGGCCCCGCCATTATCACCCAGGAGTTGGTAGCTGAAAATGGGCTGTTTCAGCCCAAACTGAAATTAACTCAAAAATCCCCAAAATTGACCCCTCGTCCGGACCCGCCAGAGGTAGGGACGAGGCAACTGACCCTGTGCCCTTCGAGTACGAACCCCCTGGAGCCCTCACCCAACCTGGTTCCCTCTGAGGTCCCGGCATCAGGGCAACACGGATGAGTCATGTGGGGTCATGATGCCAAAATCACCAAAATTGGCGTCATTCCCACGCGTGGCTCGCCCGGCCAAGGTAAGGCCAATGGCTCACAGGGTAGGAGGCAGGAGCTAGGACTTATATCTGAGTGTACAACTTGGATTTAGGTCCGGGCTCCCTCTGGGCTTAGAGAAATGGGGCCGCCAATTGACCACACGGAAGGGGGAAATTGGGGTCCCAAAATTGGGTCATTTTGGCTGCCTGAAATGAGCCAAAATTCGGTGTGCTCCCAATAGTATATCTCCACGCCGGCTTGGAGATCGGATCCGCCATTCCATGTGTGATCCATCGGGAGCCCAACGGAGACTCCCATGCCCTTGGCTCTCAAAGATCTCCATGCCACTCGGCGTGGTGACGATCCCAATTGGGTCCACAAATGCAAAAATGGCAAAATTGCCCATACTCAATTTGGCCTAGCGCCTTAACGAAGGCGGCTCCGCTTCGCCCACGTAGTGTGTGGACCATGGGGACCATTACCCATAACACCCATGTCATATATGGTCCATTGGTCCATGCGTCCGGCGTGCACGAAGGTTAGAACATGGGGCACGGCGGGCAGCAAAAGTGGAAAAATGCTCAAAATGGCCAAAAATGCGCACACTCATGGTTGGGGCAAATGAGGCACATGCCCGACTCGGACCGGAGTGTGCCATAGGATTGGTATCAAGTCATATTGGTCCAACATATCTTTTGGGCGTCGCCCAACTCCTCCGATATTGGGAATGGCAGGGTCGCCAAGTGAGCCCATGATTTGGGATAGTCCCAAATCGCCAACATGGCGGCCACGGTATGTCAAGCCTAAGAGGAGTTATTCGCCGGGTCCAAGATATGTTGGGCACCGAAGTATGTACCCTCATATCATACTTGGGTCATGATGTCAATTGAGCGCAACGTTGAGATACACGGTCGCCACTTGACATCATGACGAGCCAAAAATGGCAAAATTGGCACAATGACACACAAAAGTGCCTTGAAAGGTCTACAATTATATTATAATATCTCCGGCTTGGATCGTGCAATCACTTAATCCTTCTAAACACAATGACTTGACACCATTGACCTTCGATCCCACATATGTGCTCCACTTGGGGCGCCTTGAAAGGTTACGAGCGCTACTTCCCAAGTGGGCACATGAAAATATGGAAAATTGTAAAACACACACCTTGCTCCCAACGCATCGCTTCGGGATCACCACACAAGCTTCCCTTCACGAAGGTTAGGCATGCAATTGACCGTAGGGAGTATGGAGAAGGGGCTTGCACAATATGAGGTCCATTGGCGGGTTCGACTTGGAGCAATGGACCCGCCAAATGGGCACGCAACACAACACATGGCACATACCACATATTGCCCAAAAAGGTAGCTCCCACCACGATATGTCATGCCCCTCCAAGGGCATAACTTTGTGTCAATCGCTCATAGGAACTCAAGGAGAGTTCCTATGCCACACCAACACTTGCGCGCTACACTCGAAAGTTATCTTAACGCACGCAATATCATGGCCAAAGAGTTATAACGCAAACTCTACCCAATTGACCATGATCCATTACACTAGCGCGCACGTGTGGAAACGCAAGGCATATAATGCTTCCTAAATTACGTCGGGAGTATTGTAAATACATCCCACGTTTCCTTATCGTAATTCCTCGCAAGCAACACGAGATATGACCTTCACAAGTGGCCTCACGAATCAACTTTGTTTTGCCCATATCTTTAAGACAAATGGAGGGCAGGATAAAAGGGGAGTTGATTCGTGCATACGGAAGCACGTAGGTCCACTCGAAAGAGGTCAAATCAAGTGCGGGGATGTCGAAGTCGAAAATCCGATTTCGACATCCTGAAAAATTCGGATTAAGGTTGCGAGTATTAATTATGAAAATTGCGGAAGCATCCATGCAGTTCCTGGCGACTTTGGAGCCTTCGTGACGGATAGCGTTAAAATTTCCATTATAAACAGTTAAACTGGCGGTTACGGTAAAGTCGCGAACCAACCGCCAGCAGTCAAAACAGTGAGTATCGGAACGGAAGCGTAAAAATTGACGGAAACAATATGAAAATAAAACCCTGTTGATTCCTGATATTCTGATACACAAATCTCCGCTGGCGGTGCATCGGTTGCCGATGCGGGGCTTCACGGCACGGAACACGCCGTGCATGGGGTTAGTGGACCGGAGACCGGTTGTATGCCGTAACCTGGCCATGGGGTTCTGGGTACCGCTTCACCCCCCTCCTTAGGGCAAACCCTGGGGGGGCTCGATAACACCCACGCATGGCAGCGGGTACCCAGGACCACTCCCTGAAAGGGGGGAGGGGTGTCACATCCTCACTTCAGTAAGTCACAGTAAGATAGGTATCCCACAGTGGGATAGGTATGCTGCTGTAACAGCTCGTAGCACATGTATAGTATCAAGTATCAAGTCCCGGGTCCTGGCGGCGATTGTTCGGCATCCAAGGGACCCGTTAACCCATACCAGGCGCACCGGGTGCCGGCTGCTACGGTCACCACCACAGTGGCAGTGGCATACACGGCCAACATAGGCGTCACACGACGGCCGAGGTGGCCCCACAAGTCGAGAGCGACCACAAAGATCCATCAGGCTACCCCAAGCTTCCCAAGGCCCGCCGACTGGGGAGAGTCCCCACGGGTCCTTCCTCGGGCGCACCATGTCCATATCCATACGACGCGAGTCCAGAGTGCCATAGTCGAACTCCTTACGAACCCCAAATCGTAAGGGAACTCCTCCTGAAGGGATCGGGCATCAAGGCCGTCTTTTCCCTCGCCCTACTGCCACGAAGGCCATACATGAGGGAGTCCTCATGCAGTGTGGGCGGAGACGTCGACTCCTCAAACCACCAGTTTCCCAGGCAGACTGACCGAGGTCAGGAGCACCGGAGGCCGCCATCCGAATGCAAGTGCGTCTGCAAATCGGTAGGCTCACACTGGGACTGACAGTGGCGGACCGCTGGGAGTGTAGTCAGGCAACTGGGCTTCCCGCCTGGCGCCATCAGGATCTCCACACATCACAGCGAATAGGGCAACACGGTATCACGGGCACTCAAACAGTAGAATCTGTAATCAAGTACTGGTCCAGGCTGGACCAGGCTGTAAGGATATGTACACGGCGACTCAAGGCGCCTCTGTATCCCGATTCGTGGTGAAAAACAGTCCATCCCTCAGCGATGGGCTGATGACACTTAACATACAGATGCACATATCCTGGAGGGCAGAAAAACAAGCAACAATTTGGGTAAATAGGCGTGTAAACACACTCAGAACAGAGTGCCAAACCACGCCACGGTCAGGATAAGGCAAATGCAGGAGGATGGACAGGATAACGCCTGAGTTCAGGCATATATAGTCTCGAGACACACGTCGACTGGTCTGGATTCCGCAAATGCCATGGAACCAGACCACACACCAAAAAATCGCAATGCCGATGACAGCGGCATCCGTTGCGCAACGTCGTATGGGCTTCAAGGCCCCAAGAGCTCAGAATTATGAAGGTCAGTCGCCCTACCTGGTTTCCCAAGGATTCAGCAGGGGGGGGAGTGACGAGTAGAAGAAGAGAGGGGCCATCCTCCTCTGGATTCAGCAGGGGGGGGTATATGGCCACTCTGTCACCGAAAGATGGAAGAGAGCAAGCAAGTAAGGGACGATTCGTCGGCCTCACAAGCGCTCACAACACATCAGGGGAGAGCCCAGGGCGCTGATCAGGCACCCCTGGCTGCAATCGCCCGGGTGAGTGCTGCCAAGTCCGAAACGTGGATCTTGGTCTTGTGTTTGCGGATGTACTCCATGAAGGGAGTATTGACCCGCGGCACGAATGAGGAGACGGGTTCCCAGGTGTCGTGGGACGGCCCATAGCCTCGCCAACGAACCTTGAACTCCAGACCTCCGGGTGCCGAGGCCTTCGGACGCTGAGCCAGGATCTTCTCGACAGTATAGTCGTCCTGCTCAGCATAGTCGTCGTCCGAATCGGCCTCATGTTTGGCGTAGTCCAGGGACACATGTCGGCCACGGAGGTCGGGTTCCCGCACACGGAGTTGACTCTCGTGGCGCTCCCGGAACTGTCCGTGACCCACCTTGATGCGGTAGGTGTCCTCACCAATCCTGCGGACCACCTCGCCGGGTGTGAACCAGGTTTTGGTGCGGTGGGTGCCCATGGGGCGGGGTCTGATCACCCACACCGGGTCTCCCACCCTGAACTTCTGCGCTGTCGAGCTCGGGGCGGACTTCTGACGCTCAGCATGCTCCTTCTCAAGCTGCTGGCGGATGTCCCGCGCCGTTTGCTCTTGCCGCGCGAAGAACTCCTTGGCATCCATAGCCATGCCATCACCAGACAAGGGAAGTCCCCTACCCAGGGGGTCCCTGCCGAAGAGAATCTGGTGAGGGGACAAACCGCCCGGAGTGGGGGTGTCATGATGGGCCTTCAGAGCAGGCCACATCTCCTCGAACCAGTTCCGACGTGGATTGGTGATGTGGATCTTGCGCAGCTTCTCGAACAGCTGCCGTCCAGCCACCTCAGCACGGCCGTTAGACCGGCTGAGATAGGCCACGCTCTTGGCATGACGTATCCCCATGAGGGAACACATAGCCTTGAACCAGCCACCAGTAAACTGGGGCCCTCGGTCACTGCAAATGGTGCGGGGGATGTCAAAGACGGTCAGCCAATGACGAATCATCATGACTGCCACCTCCTTGGCAAGCAACCCCTTTTTGCGTGCCGGAACGGCTACAACGTAGCCGCTGTGGCGGTCCACACAGAGAACCACACAGTCAAAGGTCTCCTTGCCAATGTGCACTTCGGGCATGGAGAAGACGTCCATGGCCACGCTCTCCATGGGCTGGTCAGGAACCGGGGTCCATTGGGGTTCCCCCTTGACGTTCCGGTTATCGGGATTGCAGGCCTGACAGACCGAACAACCCTTCCTGACCTTCTTGATGGCGGTGTAGAGAACGATATGGTCGATCTCGAACCGACGCTGCATGTCAAGAGCTTGCTTCTTGACCCCTGGGTGCAGCATGTGGTGGTGCCAAGCTTCACACAGCTCGAGCACCCGGGACTCCGGGACTAGCAGCTTACCATTCCGGTAGAGCTTGCCATCTTCCTCGGTCAGCCCCTTTGGCCACTTCTGCCCGTCGTCAGGGTCGGTCACAGCCCTATACTCGGCCGCAAAGGCCTCAGACTTGGCGTAATCGTCGGTCCAGTCGTCCTGGAGGCAAGACTCCGGGAAGAGGTGCCTGTCGGACTCAGTTCCCACAGGGGGTGCCGGACCGGGCCTTCCGCCCGCGGCACCCACAGGGGCGAGTACACTGACCGTTCTGCTCACCCTCGAAGCGAGGGGGGCATCTGCGGCCATGACGACGAAGCATTTGGCACCCTCCTCCTCCATCAGGTGCTCCATTTCAATGATCCTCTTGGCTTCAGCGGTCTCAGCCTCATCGCCATGGGCAGAGATATCCTGCATGCCCTTGCTGGCGGGATAGGCCCACCTACTGAGACAGTCCGCCACGGTGTTATCCTTTCCAGGAATATAAACAACCGTAAGGTCGAACTTGGCCAAGGTCTCGTGCCATCTTGCCCGTCGGGAGGCGGGACCCGAGGGGGTGTCCACGTGCTCCTTGTGCCACGACTGCAGACTCTGATGGTCGGTGCAGACGGTGACGGGATGGAGGGCTATGTACCCAGCCCATTTCCTGAGAGCCATGACAATGGCATACGCCTCCTTTTCACGGGGCGTCCACGTCCGTCTCTGGCCTTCCGCCAGGACTCGGCTCCAGAAGGCCACGGGCACGTGCCTCCCATCGTCAAGCACTTGCTCCAACACAGCGCCAATGGCGTAGTCGGAAGCGTCGGTGCGCAGGACGAACCCTCGGTCGGGATCCACGAGGTGCAGACCCACTGCGGATAGCAGCGCCTGCTTCATCCCCTCAAAGGCACGGTCAGACTCTTCAGTCCAGACCAAAGCCTTCTTGGACCCCTTCTTGGTCTCCTCTCGGTTGCCCTTGAGCATGGTCGTCATGGGGGCTGCATACTCGGCATACATTTTGATATACCCCGAGTAGTAGTTGCAGAACCCCAGATACGCCCGTAGCTCAGAGACCGTTTTGGGCTTTTCCCAGTGCTCGATCGCAGCCACCTTGCCAGGTATGGGCTTTCGCTGCCCGTTCCCGACTACGTGGCCAGCGAAGACCACCTCGCTTACCGCAATGGTGGCCTTGTCACTGCTGCCCGTGAGTTTGTGCCGAACCAGAAGGTCCAGCACCCGAGTGACGTCCCTCTCGTGTGCCTCCAGAAGCTCCTCGTAGCTCATGCTGGGGTCCCCGGACGCGATGATCACGTCGTCCACGAAGGGGTCCGCACAGTCGCGCACCGGCTCAAGCAGGTTCTCCAGCATCCGCTGAAAAGCCGCATTGCCGTTGGTAACGCCCATGGGCATCACCTTCCACTGGAGAGGTCCAAGTGGGGTGCTCATGGCTGTGCAGGCACGGGACTCCTCGGCGAGAGGCATCTGATGATAACCATGTTTCAGGTCAATCACCGTGAAGATCCTCCGCCGGTGTTGCTTTTGCAGCATGTCCTCAATGAGGGGCAGCGTATAGCTGTCATGCTGCGTTTGGGCGTTCAGGCCGCGGTAGTCGACCACGAGCCGCCACTCACCGGCAACCTTCTTGGGGACGACGAAGCAAGGAGAGGCCCATTCGGAGTGGCACGGCTCGAGCCAGCCTCTCTGGATGAAGTCACGGAGGATCTTCTCCATGGCCTCTTTCCTCTCGCCCCTCAGGGCAAACTCCCGGTGACGATACACACGGGGGTCCTGCTTCAGTCGTATCTTGGCCTCGCCATACGGTCCACGCACCGGTGGGGGGAACACAGGTTTGCCGCTGAAGAAGGTCTCGCCATACTTCTGCTTCAGCCTGGCCCTCAACGCCTGGATCTTGGGGCAGTCATCGGACTCCGCCTTGGCTTTTCCGGGCACTTGAACCACGGAGCTTACCTGAGGGGTAGCGACCCCGCTCGCTTTCGGCTCAGGTGGTCTTCCCAGGTGGCCCAAAGGGCCATCTCTGGTCTTGCCTCGGAACAGATCGCCGTAGGTGGGTGGGTTACCGCCAGGCGGCTCGTCTTGGCTGGACATGTGATCCAGCACCCTCTGCACGAAGGTATTCCCGTCATAGGAACCGGAGACGATTGAGTCCACTTCCCACCAGGCTTTGTCCTGGCCTTTGCCCTCACGCTGGTTTCCCCAGTCTTGAAAGGGCTGATCCATATACCCCTGAACCAGATCCCACTCCTCTTCAGTGAGGGGGTCTTCGGAGTCCGATTCTTCGATGTCAACAGGGGGAACCGCAAAGCATTGCCTCCAAGGTTCTGCTATGATACGGTTGACACACACGAAGTCCGTGGTGTCGGCCTGATCAAGGCCCCCATCCACATAGTGGAATTCTGTTGGCCATCTCTGGGGTGGCATGGGCTGTCCCTTAGCGTCCTGATAGACACTCTCTCCAGCCGGTAGGACGACCTTGTTCAAGGTCATGTTGGTCAATGAGGCTACCCAATGTCGGGTACTTTCCTCCTCGGTGCATCCCATAGGAACAACCAGCACTGCCTTGGAGCGGTCCTTGCGAATCTTCGCTATCGCTCTTGGAATGTCCCAACGGGGGCAATGGATCCACATCAATCCCTGATGCGGACCCCAGTGCTTCTTCCACGCGGAGTCCTGGGCGCTCCAGTACTTCTCACATACCCGCAGATGGGCGGAGGTTCCTGAAGAGAACGCATCCAGGGCCAGATCCGACGCTCCCAGGTCCGCGACCACTCGGTACGCCACTTCCGGCCTTACGCCGTACTCCTGGTTCGCTGGCCCAGTATGCTCAGTGTCCAGCGCGGCCACTTCGAGCTGATTGCGTTCGGGGTGGATCCATTGGCATTCCACATGGTGCTCAGGTGACGAAAGCCACGAGAGCTGGTCGTCCTGGTACAGGGTCATGGAGGCCTGGGCCGGGAGGACGCCGGAGTCCGTCTCCATCATGAAGTCGTACCCGACGATCATGTCCCAGTCCATCTCGGCCTCGTAGAAGCTACCGTGCAGGAGGATTTCCTTGCCGAGGTCTGGGCGGCTCAGCTCACGATGGTTCACGAACTGCAGCCCAATGGCCGCTTCCTTCGTGCCTCCCACCATGTACTGGCCGTTCGCCACCTTCAGCCTGACAGGTTTCCGACTGTCGGTCAGACACTCTGGTGGAAGTAGGCCAGCCTTGACCAAGCTGACTTGAGCTCCCGTGTCGACCAACACGTCGAAAACCTTTTCCACTTCCCCGCATAGGGCACGGACCTTAAGATGCAACTGCCGCTCGCGACCGACACGGCGCACGGCGTGCAAACTCAGGATCTCCGGCCGTTCCAGAAGCTCAACAAGCGACTGGTGCAGGTCGTGGACAATGGGCTCAGGCTGCCCATCTGCAGCATCCAGCTGCGGTCCGGGTGATCCTCGGATACTCTCGGATAGATCCTGTAGTACATCAAACACGTTCTTGGTCGCGAAGGACGCACGGGTGCAAGGGTTCGTGCCTTCACTTGCCCTCACCCCGCCTCCGCGACTGGGCGCCAGACCGGGCCTTCCGCCCGCGGCAGTCCCCTTGTGCTTATCGACTCCCGACTGGGATGGATCGGCGCTTCCCACGTCACCATCCTGCGACCGCCCTAGCTGGGGCCCTTGGCTGCAGGGGCTCCGCTAGGGGGCGTCGGTTGTGGAAGAGGGGTTGTTCTCCTCGGCCTCAACGTCGTTGATGCCCTTCTTCCTTCCCCCTTTCTTACCCTTGTTCTTGTCCCTGTCCTTGTTCTGGTCATTCTGGTTGTTCTCCTTGTTCTTGTTATCCGACCTGGGGACCCAGTTCCGCTTGATCTCCTGGATCTCCTTGGCCAACTCGGTTCCCACCGACGACATCAGCTTGGCCAGCTCGTCCTTGTCCACCTCCATCTTGGCTTCCCGGATACCCGCGGGCGCACGCTTCTTCGACCCGTGCGCCTTCTTGTAAGCCTCCGTGTCGGCCTTGTGGACGGGGCATGTTCGGTGGTCATGGTTGAAGCCTTTCTTCCTCCCATAGCACAGGAAACAGCCCTGAGGGTGAGCTCGTATGAACTCCCCAAAGGACAGCGGAGGGTCGCCAATGCGGCGAGGGTCCCTCTTCTCCTTCTTCCTCCAACCCTGCTGCAGGGGCTTCCAGTTTCCCGGTTTGCTTCCCGCGCTCAGGTTGTTGGCCACGAAGGCGCAAACGGCCACTTCGGCGGGCTCATCGTCGTCGTCATCGTCGACGAGAGTCTCATCGCCGCCGGCTCCCGCTGGGTCCATGGCAGATTCCCCGCCAGGTCCCTCGCCAACGTAGTTGACGTCGCGGTCGCCGGGCCTCAACCCGCGGGTGTGGTGGAGGTTTCGGTACTCCTTGAATACTTCCTCGCCAACCCACTCCAGGATCTCGTCGCAGCTCATCCGCGCCGGGATGGGCTGCAGACGGATGGTCTGGCCGCTCAACTCACAATCGTCAAGGCGCCACATCGCGGTGTAAGTGCGGCTAGCCCCATCTGCTCAGATTTTCAGACATTCTGCCCAGATTGGCTACATTTTGGTCATTTTCTTTGCTTCGGCGGAATTGCCGCCTCGCAGCTCAGTCACAGGATATTTCCTATATATTTCTGATATGCCGGATTTGATTCCGCGGTCCATTTCCCGTAAATCCGCCGCATTCCGCTATTTTAGCTGGAATCGCCATTTGCCGCTGGCGCGCGCTCGCGGGCCTGATCGGCCATACAATTTTACATAAATGGATTATTTAAATTCATTCGGACAGTTTTGGACACTCAGATGTATTTAGAATAATTCCCCTCAATTTTCTTCATAGACTGGGATTTTCTGCCGGACCACAATCAGCATGGACCTTGCCTCTGTTGTCGCTGCTCTCGCCTCCGTTGGTGTTCGTGTATCCGGTTCCAACCCCAATAACAACATCCAGGGAGACTCCTCGCGTGCCTGCCCCACTGGTCTTGCCGGCCCCGAGCCCTCCGGCACCCACAACGACCCAGGGCAGCACTTTCATGGTAGCAGAGGATACCTGAATGTTGTTCCTTTGGTGTCCCAACCACAGCTAGCCCCTCAGTACGACTCCGCAACCTCCGGAGAAGTAACCATCACGCTCCCGTGGTGCTGTGCGAACGAGGCCTTGAGAGGAATGCCTTGCGCTAGCCCAAATTGCCCAAGAAGGACACAAATCAGCAGCTGTGGAGGCCCAGATTACAATCAAGATCCCAGTCGAAATTGGCCATCAAGTAGCTGGAATCTCCCAGCCTACGCTAATGGCAACGCTCCGGTGGAGCTTACGGACTTGGCAGGTACTAATACTCCCTACCAATGTCCACATTTCGAGACCATCGATGCCGACATTGACGACATGGAGATGGGTGGTCCAGGTGAGGTACCTACCTTTAATCGACCAGCCTCATGGGCACAATGGGACAACCATTTGTCTTCGGAAGTGGCCCGTAACCTTGAGGCGCTTGAGGCTCTGTGTCTATTAGCCACGTCTAAGCTGATAGGACAAGAAAGAATCGCCTCTGATTTTTTATTTGAATATTTTTTCCTCCTTCAAGAAGAAATTAATGCCAGGATGTGGTGGTGTTCTCAAGAAGATGAATCTTTTGCCATTTTCTTGCAGATCTGGGAGGCAAGCCCCTTCCCGAAGGAGAAGACCAAGGCACCGGGTGCCGGGCCCTCCGCCCCCCATCCCTCTGTTTCCATCCGCGACGATCTAGCCGCCGCGGTTGAGGAAGGAATCTTAGAGGCAGCTAGGCAGGCAAGCCTGGAAATTAGGACTGAAGGAGCTCCCCAAGTGGACTCCTGGCTGCGAACCACTGAGATTAGCGGTCCGACAGCCTGCTCAGGTCCTTCAGGACACGGTATGTACTGTCCTGCCGACTGCTCTTGCAGATCTCAGCGAGACTCTGAGCTCCAATTGCTCAAAGATCAAATGCAACTCATCATTCAGACTCTGGGAATTAAAGATCTTTTCAAGACCCACATGAGGTCTGAGGGCGCATCATCGGTGGACCAGACAACAGAACCGTCGGAGGAGGCGACAGAAATTTTTTCGATTGCTCCTTCGGTGGACTCTAAGACCACCGATGCACGGATCAGCAGGACTAAACTAAAGGAAAGGGTTACAATCTCTCGATCACAGAGTAGATCGGCGAAGGCTAGGACTGAGGTTCAGAATGCCAAAAGAACTGCCTCCCGTACTACCCTTCCTGCTGTTGATTCCAATGCAATTGCCCAGATGTTGCTCGCCCAGACCCTCGCCGGAGCTGGTGTGGCTAATGATGCCGCCAAGGTGTCTGCCATTACGGCCGGTGTTGGGCTGGATTCACTTCTAAATCCCACTTCATTGCGACTTCGTCAGGTTGCCAAGCAACCGAAGTATAATGGGAACCCCAGACGTTGGCCTCAGTTCCAACGGGAATTTAAATTGTGGGTTAAGACTCAAAAGCTCCAGGATGATCAGTTCCTGATGGCCCTTCTGGACTGCCTTGAGGGAGCGCCGGCCAACACTTGGCTCAGAACCTGGAGTGATCGTGAAGATTCAAGTTCCCCCCTTACCTTTGATGAGGTGTGGGAACAGTTGGAGGTACGTGGATCCCGGCTGCCTGAGGACCATTACCACCAGATGTTGAAGAATTTTCCTTCGTTCTCTCGATTAATCTTGCATGAAGTGCAGGACAAGAGACAGCGCTTCTGGAATCTCGTAGAAGAATCCGAACATTCAGGCGAAAAATTTTCCAGTGCCGAGCTGAAAAATCTGATTTTTGACAAGATCCCCTCAGAAACCGCCGCCACCCTTCGGAATCGACAGTCCGAAGAAAAGGTCAAGACCTGGTGGGCGGAGATCGATGGCTTTGACGCCTCGGCCAACCGGTTTACCGTCAGGGAGGCACTTCAAAAGTGCTCCCCCACGTCGTTTACCAAGGTGAAATTCACTGAAAACACGTGGAAAATCAAGTTCAATGAACACGAGGATCGGGACTTGTTTGTCCAAGTCCTCAACAGGGGAGTAAGCTTCCATGGCAATCGTCTGAAGGCCAGGAACTGGGTGTTTTCGTTTACTCCGCAGGAACTGTGGGAAGAGGTTGAGAGGCTCGCTGACGCCGCCAATCAAAATTTCCATGAGGGTCTTGGAGGAAACAGGAACACCCAGCAAAACACCCAAAATGGGGCCCAAAAGGGCAACAAAAAGGTGAATGATACCCGGAATGTTCAGGATCATTGTAGCATCTGTCTTCATTTAGGTTCTGGGAACCGAGCTAAGACACATTCCACTGCTAATCACCGATGGTCTGCTTACGATCACAAGGTGATTGGTGAAAATGTCAGTAATCCTCAGAATTCAGACAGGAATGACAGGCAGGTGCATGGTGCCAAGGGGGGAAAGGGTAATTCGACTCCCTCCGGTGGGAACAAAAATACTGGAGGCCCTGGCGGGTCCCAAGGCAAAGGGAATCGGACTCCATCCGGTTCCGGTGGACAGCCGAACGGCCAGACGAGTCCCAATTTCAACGCCGGAGGCGGAAATCGAAATCCAGGCCAAACCCCTCAATCCGGTCAAAACAAAGGAAATGCTCCAGGATCACAGGGTAAGGGTAAGGGAAATCCTTCAGGAACCCCCTTCTCTGGTAAGGGCAGAGGGCGTGGCGACGGTGGTGGCCCATCATCCGGCGGCCGTGGCCGTGGACGAGGAAAGGGCAACCATCGTGTGGATCAGGTCTCAGGTGCAGACCAGGTGTCTGATGCGGATCGAGATTATGTCGAAAATGCTCTGAACCCAGCGGATGATCCGTTCCAAGATGAATGGATCGATGAAACAGGCTGTGTTCACAACGTTAACGCAGCCGCTGGAGGTCAGAACGCCTAGGGGAGCCACGAAAATCGCCCCTCCCCAGGCGATTTCAGGCATGATCCCCAAATTCCTGATCGACCATTACTTGATGTAGGGTCGCTTGTCTCCTCTCCCTTGGATCCGGCAGCGGATCCTTCTGTTGTAGTGGACGAGGTTGGTGTACAGTCCAAGCACAGGGCTCGTCAGTTTGTCACAAAGCTGTGGGTCTCTGATTGCAAGGGAAATTTCCACCTCGCCACTTGTTTGTGTGATAATGGATCGGAGGTAAATCTCCAATCCAATGCATTCTTACCCGACGACTGCGTGTTCGAGTCGCCTCATCCTGTTACCCTCGAGGGAGTTTCTGGACACTCTCTCGCAGGTGGGCAACGCGGTTGTTATATATCAACCCATTTGGTCGCTCAAGACCTTTGGGAAGAGCAAAATGTGGAAGAAGTTGTCCTTAAGGATGACTACTTCTACCGAGCTGACATAAAGTATGACCTTTATTTAGGCCATCCCTGGCTTCGTAAGAACAGGGTAGCGCCTGTAGGTCATCGTCGTTGTTTTTTGCTGGAGTCAGGTCCTTTGGAGCGTCCTGAATTTCGTTTTTTGCACGCAGGGTTTAAAAGTGCAGAAGAATTTTTGAAGCAAAAAGTGACACCAAAATTTGGTGAAGATGTCACCATTGCAGAGGTGAATGGGAGTGCCGATTACTCCCAGGAGTTAGAATGTCTTCGTAGGGACTCCCAGCCACGACGCCCTTCGCGCTGGCACTCTTCATCCTACAGAGTTGTCGACAAATGGCGCGATGCAATTTGTGAATACTTTCATGAACATCATTCCTTTTGGCCTCAGTATGATGCATTTGCTAACCGTATGAACAAGCGCTTTGACAAGCACTTCAGCGACGCTTGGACCCACAAATGGGACAAGAAGTTGTGGATTAATCCTCCGTTTCACTTAATCCAGCAGGTCATCCATAAAATCAAGCAAGATAAAACCCAGGCAATTTTGGTTGTGCCCTTGTGGGACGACAAGCCTTGGTTTCAGGAATTACAGGAAATTTGTGTTGATTACATCGAACTTCCCAGGAAGATTAAGCTGTATGCCAGGGACGACACAGGTCCCCTGCCACAGCGGTCCTGGAGTTCGCTTGCATTCCTGGTGGATGGAAAGCTTTCTGACTCTAATTCTGCTGATTTTAGTACAGATTCCTGTGTTGGGTCTGAATCTGAGGTTGAGCGTGGTACTGATGATGAATCTATTTTTTCTGATTTTTGTTCGTCAGATACCCAAGGTGATTCAACGACCAATGGATCCGCCTCGGCTCCCTCTTCACCAATACGGTCGACATCGAAAAGAATCTTCAGTGCACGGGCGAGGAAAAATCTCCAATCGCGCCGCAAATTCAGAGTTTTTTATGAAAAACCCCCTGTGGAAGCTTTCATGGATCCTTTCGAGGAGCTGGATCGCGAAGAAAATCTCTGGGATTTCGACTCAAGACCCACCTATCTTCAAGAGGCAGTGGATACGGACCTGTTTAGGGACATCCGTAAGAAGATTCTTCCTGCCAAAGCCGAAGAAGTCGCCAAAGTTTTTTCGACAGTAATTCCTGGCGATCAGGTGGACACTGAATTGTGTTCGAGGTCAAGAGAAAAGATTTTTGAGGAACGGAAGGACACAACCCTTTCAGGAAAGTTGATCAAAGATCCCCCTGTCCGTGGACAGTTCGGTGAAGCCTTCATCGAGCTTCGTGAAGGGTACAAGGCAAAAAAACAGCGCCCGTATGAAAATCATGGACACAAACATGAGATTCTTAGAAAAATCATTGAGAGAAATCTCAGGGAATTTGGTTGGCTTGAGGGTTGTATGACCAGTGAATGGTGCTGTTCACCCTTCACAGTCCCGAAGCCACCGCCTGCAGACCAGAACACCATTGATGGTTGGCGAATGGTTGTTGATTTTCGCAATCTCAACGCCGAAACCAAGGCAGATTCACACCCCCTGCCCCTCATTGAGGAGGAAATCGCCAAGAGGGCAAGAGGTCGTTTGTTCTCTGTGCTGGATCTCCGTCACGGCTTTCACCAAATGCCGTTGAGGAAGGACAGCAGACCTCTTACCTGTATGTGCACGCCATGTGGCCCAGTCCAGTGGACCGTCATGCCCATGGGATTGAAGAACGCCCCCTCATTTTTTCAAAGAATGATGGAGGATGTGCTGTTCACAACCCATCCGGAGCTTCGTGCCTTCGTGAGTGTGTACATAGATGACATAATCATCGCGACGGAGGGGGAGGGACTGACCGAAGCCGAGCTGGTGGCCCTACATGAGAAGCAGCTGAACCAAGTTTTGGATATTCTTGACGCCAATCAGCTGATTTGTGGGCCAAAGAAGGGAAAATTATTTTTAAAATCAGTCGAATTTTGTGGTTCTCTCCTAGAGAATGGCACTCGACGACCCAGTCCAGGGAAGCTCGTCGCTATTCAGAAGTGGAAGCGCCCTGAGACGATCACGGAGTTGCGAGGATTCCTAGGTTGTTGCAATTTTTACCACACTTTTGTGCCGAATTATGCCAAATTTGCTGCCCCCCTCACTGAATTGTTGAAGGTAGGGAGAGATGCAGGCAAGGCAGGTTCAAAGGTTCGTGTCAAGTGGACTGACGAGTGCGAGGAGGCCTTCCATCACTTGAAGGCAGCCCTCTGTGAAGTCGCCACGTTGCATGTGCCCCAATTTGACCGACCCTTCTACATTAGAACCGACGCATCTAGGTACGCGATCGGAGCTGTCCTTGAACAGGTTGATGAAGCCACCGGCGATCATTACCCTCTTGCATTTTGGTCTCGGAAGCTAGCTCCACGCCAAATGCAATGGTCGCCGCGTGAGCAAGAGACTTACGCCATCATCTGTGCTTTAAAAAAGTACCAATCGTGGGTTGGCACCAATCGAGTCGAGGTCCTGACGGATCATCGATCTCTGGAGTATTGGGGGACCGAACACATTGATACTGTCGCGAGCCCAGCTGGTCGACGGGCCAGATGGCACGAATTTCTCTCTCTGTTTGACCTCCATGTGTCGTATCTGCCTGGAAAACACAACACGGTAGCGGATGCTCTGAGCCGATGGGCTTACCCCGCCTCAGAGGGGCTGCAAAGTACCAACATCCATGGTACGGAGCAGGACCGCCATGTCATCATCGAATGGGATCAGGAAGAAAAGAAACTCATTCGACGTGCATGCATGCAGTGCGCTGTCAAACAGCACGCATTGCCGTGTCACGACATCACGGCCATCTCAGATCCGGCGCATGCCCATGAGATCTGCACCAAAACGATGAAAGTCGTGGAAAATGTCACCGATCCCTCCACAGGGAGTGTGAAACGGTTTGACTACACCCGACGAGTAAATCGATTTCGGTTGATCCAAGGCATTAAGCGTCGAGATCCGGCCAAAACTCCACCCCTGCCGAAGGATTCCCTGATCATCCGTGACTGGACGTCCGATTACCTGCAGGATCCCATGTTTAAAGAGGTCTTTGGAAATCTCAAATCCAAAGATGCTCACAGGGATGGGATTTTTGCAGAGTACTCGTTGGATGGGGGGAAGCTGTGGATGGAGGGTAAATTGTGTGTGCCAGACGCCCTAGCCCCCCGAGTGTTAAACTGGTGGCACAAATGGGAGTCCCCCCACCGCACATGGCCGTCGACTGTGGTCGATGATTAAGCATAGGCTGTTTGGATCGAGGCTCTACACTCATTGCATGAAAGTAGCTGCCGGATGTGCCCAATGTGCTGTCTCGACGCCTCCCAGCGCGAAGAAGCACGGCCATCTGAGGCCTCATCCTATTCCGGAGCGTCTCTTTAACAGAGTCACCAGTGATTTCTTCTATCTCGGTGAACTCGATGACGAAGAGTGCCATTGGACTAACAAAAAAGTCAATGGTGTGCTCCTTATTCAGTGCCGTCATTCCGGCTACATTCAAGTGTTGCCTTGCAACATTGAGTCGATGACTGGCAAGGCTGCCGCCAAATGGTGCGCGCAGACCTGGATGGGAGGCTGGGACGTCCCATCCGAGGTGGTCACGGACTCAGGCAAAGAGTACACCTCCGAATGGTGGAGAGAATTGTGTGCTCGCCTTGGAATCCACCACCTCAGGTGTGAAATCCACTCGCATCGAGCGCTGCCTGGCGAAAGAGCCGGCCGCTCTGTTATAAATATGCTTCGTAAGGAGCTCGCGAGTGAGAAGGATTTCCACTGGCTTGAAGTTCTCTTCGCATTGCTTCGCCGTTACCACAACACGCCTTTGTATCATGGCCTTTCTCCAAATGAAATTGTCTTTGGACGAAAGAAGTGTTGGTGGAACATGCCGTTGAATAATCCTCGCCCCTGTAAAGATGCTTCGCTGTTTTTGGACGAAGTCCAACGAGCAGACAAATCTGTGTCGAAATTAATTGAAAAGCATCAAGCTGACTGGCTTTGGGTTCAAAATCAAGGTCGAAAAAACCCCCACAATTTTGAAGTCGATGATCGAGTTTGGCTTCGAAAATCCGAAACCACCCTGGACGGAGATGACAAGCTTCTTCCCTTGTGGGAGGGGCCATTTGCTGTTACAGCACGTCTTGGGGAGAACAGGTGGAGGATCCGTGTGGATGTCAGCAGGGAAATTGACGTTTCGGGCGATCGCCTTAAGAGAGAGATCCCCTCCCCCAAGGATCGAGTTAAACCCCTTTTTTGGACTGCAAAACACTTGTCCGATCGGGTAATCGAAGGGGGAAAGTACGAACTCAAGAGGATTGTTGAAGCAAGACGTGACGCCAAGGGCGAATGGGAATTTCTGTGTGAGTGGAGGGGCTTTGATTCCAGTCACAACAACTGGGAACCAGCCCAATCTTTTGTCCATGGATACACCAAGGGGTTCATTGACTTCCTGAAGAAGCACCCCGAAATTGGTGTACTCCTGACAGATTGTTTGTCGAAACCAGACAGACAAGTGGAGAGCGACGGAAAACGACCTGTGGTGAATCGAGATCCAGCCTTTTACGGCCCTCAGCAGCCACATTCCAGGGCTGATCCGTCGATCCCCCCTCCTGCGGTAAGGCCAGCCCAGGAACCAAATGAGGACCAAGCTTCAAGTTCGGCCGCTGATTTGCAGCGCCCAAGCCGTACCAGGGCCCGACCAGACAGGTTGGTGGTCACCTGTATTCGTGCTTGGCCGAATTGAGAAGCCATCCTACCACATTCTGCTCAATCCACTGTTCATTCTTTCTGTGTATGTCATGATGTGGAGAACTGCGAATGTTTGATAATTTGACGTCAATCAACTTTTCTTTGGTCTCCGTTAGGCAGACAAGGCGTAGATACGCTGACGGAGTGTGCTGCCGTGTTCAGAAAAAACCAAACTCAGGCTTAATTCAGGCAGATTCGGGGTAATCTTGTCTCTGTTGGTCTGTGCATCTTTGGAATTTGGCTACTCGTGCAGATGGAAGCAAATGTACATAATCAAAACGCTGGCCAGCGACATTCACCCCTACAGGCAACCCCTGTAGTACTGGCTGCACCAGAGGCGACGCCAGGAACTCAGATCTCACCTTCATTTGCTGTGATGCTGACGCCAAAGTCCAGATTCAGATCCAGGATCCTCAAATTTACCTTGAATTTCTCAGGTTTGTCCATCATTCTGCCACTGTTGTACGAAACCCAGACGTCAATTGTTCAGACAATCTTCATCTACGAGCTCTAGGGACTTCTAACAGCAACCTCTGAAGTCCGTAAGCTTCGTTGTATTTTTGGCACACGCCAATGTGAGCTCAATCCGACCTGAAACTGTCGAGAATGGTGAATCCAAGTGTCTTGCGGGACTCCATCGAAAGATTGGCCTTGTCCAAGTCGATTGACACCACCGCCACTGTAAATTCGGTGTCTCTCAGTTATATACTGTCAGTAAGGTGCCTTCAGCGAACCTTCGGCGCGTTACATGCCAAGGATCCAGGGCCAGCATGTCCCATCATGATGCATCATCACATGATCCACATTTTGATAGAATCTGTTAGATGCTCGCGAACCAACGTGCCGGAAAGCACAATTGAGCTGAATAAACGACAATATATATTAACTTTAGTCTAAACGAAGGTGTTGGTAGTTTCAGTTGTACACATTCCGCTTCATTTCACCTTCATCTCAGGGAATTTACTCATGCTAGGACAATTTAGGTTGATTGCCTTGTCATCTCCCATCATTCCTCGAAGATCTGTCGACGGCTTTGCCTAACTTCGTTGACGCTTATGATTTTCTGTGCACTTAGGGTCTGTAGACTACATGTGTATTTGTTTAACCGCTCTGTGATTGCTTAATCCCCTTCATCTCTGCCCAATTCACTCTCATTTTTGCTGAATCTTGTGATCATCCACCAGATGCGCCAAATCTGAGCCACATGCTGTACTTTTCAGAACGAGAAAAGCGGGATAACACGATGTAGAGTTCGGCGAGGACACCGTAGCGTGCCCGCGACAGCGAAACTGTGCCAGAGCGCTGAGATGTCACTCCAATTCTTGATCCCCCCACTCAATCCACCAATAATCTACCTCATTCTCAACCGATGCATGGTTTGGTATCGATCCTCGATACGTTTACATGCTTTTTAGCCCGTGACCTAATGTTTTACTGCACGGAGGACTGTTCGTCACTTCTCATTCTGTCTCATTTCAGGTTCATCCACCCTGATTCAGTGCCAATTCAGCCCAAATCAGGTCAGATCAAGCAGATTTCGCCCCATCGAGGCTACATTTCTATGTTTTTCTGGGACTTACCCGCACTACGTTCTTCGTTGACGTAGCGACACACCCCAGTGTGTTTTTGGAGGGGGAGTGTAAGTGCGGCTAGCCCCATCTGCTCAGATTTTCAGACATTCTGCCCAGATTGGCTACATTTTGGTCATTTTCTTTGCTTCGGCGGAATTGCCGCCTCGCAGCTCAGTCACAGGATATTTCCTATATATTTCTGATATGCCGGATTTGATTCCGCGGTCCATTTCCCGTAAATCCGCCGCATTCCGCTATTTTAGCTGGAATCGCCATTTGCCGCTGGCGCGCGCTCGCGGGCCTGATCGGCCATACAATTTTACATAAATGGATTATTTAAATTCATTCGGACAGTTTTGGACACTCAGATGTATTTAGAATAATTCCCCTCAATTTTCTTCATAGACTGGGATTTTCTGCCGGACCACAATCAGCATGGACCTTGCCTCTGTTGTCGCTGCTCTCGCCTCCGTTGGTGTTCGTGTATCCGGTTCCAACCCCAATAACAACATCCAGGGAGACTCCTCGCGTGCCTGCCCCACTGGTCTTGCCGGCCCCGAGCCCTCCGGCACCCACAACGACCCAGGGCAGCACTTTCACGCGGTCTTCTCGCGATCGCCCGAGACGGTGATGAGAAGAGCGTTCCGCAGGGAGTGCCGTTTGACATCCCGGGCCACGTTCTTCTTTGCCCAAGACACCACGTTCGTATGATACTCCTTGGGGAGCATCATCTTGACCGTGTGGTTGGACTTGGCCCGCTTGGATTCCTCCTTGGTGACCCTTTTGATCCATGCTTCCGGCAGCATGGAGAGCAGGCGAGCCTGCTCGTCACCCTCGTTCCAATCCTCCACATTGCGGCGGAAGAGGGTGTATTTCCCTCGGAAGTCACGCCAGTCCCGTAGGCGGATCTCCCGTCCATCATGCTCAAGCTTGATGGACTTCCAGCGCTTGGCAGCCACCTGCGGAGCGTCCACCCGCTCCTGCTCGTTGAGCCACTTCTTGGCGTCCTTGAGGGTCTTGATTTTCCCCTCCTTGGTCGCCACGAAGTATAGCTCGCCGAGCACTTCCGGCAGGCGGTACCTGAACCGTTTGAAGACATATCTCTCCGCATCCGCGGGAGGTAGGTCTTCAGTGACGGTCAGCCCCCAATCGTCCAGCTTCTCCAAGAAGCGGTCGAGGTTGAGGGGGTTGCCATCGTACATGGGGGGCTTGATGTCCTTCAAGTCTTCCCACACGGCGGCGTCCGCGGCCTTAGAGACCATGAACGCCGGCCGCGAGGTCGACCGAGGTTCCCATCGGCCTCGCCCACGGACTCCCACGGCCGCCACGTCCATCTCCTCCATGGAGTCCCTGTGGCTACGCCGCGGTTCCTCCACGTACGCTGAACCAAAATGTTCACGCCGTACTGCATCCATGTACGCATCCTCATCACGGCGCCGGCGGCTGCGTTCAGCGGCCTCCCGTCGTACACCACGCGGCGGGCTGATGTCGAACTCCTCCAGGTCCAGGTCCAGGTCCAGGTCCTCACCTTCGCCGACATCCCACTCCACGTCTCCTCTGGGGACCTCATCCCTGAGTCCACCATAACGTCCTCCAGCCCTGGGGATTGGTGCCGGGGCTGGTGCCGGGCGTCGGGGGCGTACCGGCGTCCGCGGTGGGGCACGGCGGTTGTGGTAGTCCGCGCTGAGCCACTCATCGCGCCATTCCTCACTGCCACTGTCGGGCGGCACGCGCTCGTTGCGGCGGCCCGCGCTGTGGTGAGAGGGGGCGGTGAGAGAGGGGGCACTGGCGCTGGGGCGACTCCTGGGGGCTCCGCCGGGGGCGTGGGGTCTGCCTGGACCTGGTCCGGGTCCCCAGCCGTCGTCCGACGAGCCAGACTCCAGGGGTGGGTGGTCGCTGCCGACGCTCCCACGGGCTTCCAGCGCATCCAGCCTCTCCTGCAGGCGGCTGACGACGTTGGTCAGCGACTTGGTCTCGGCCCTGGCGATGTCCAGGTCCTTCTGCGCGCGCGCGACGACCCCGGAGATGCGAGCCATCTCGACCTTGCCCGTGTCTACCTCGCACTCGAGGGCAAAGACCCTCCTGCGGAGGTAGACAATCCACCGCCAGGTGGTGTCCGGGTCGCCGTTCCCTGGTGGGTCGTCGGGGTCCCCAGGGGGTCCTCCAGGAGGGCCTCCGCCGGGTCCGCCCGGTCCAGGGGGTCCTCCCCCGCCCGGTGGTCCGCCTCCAGGGGGTCCACTCGGTGGGCGTCCTCCAGGGGGTCCTGATGGTCCTCCGCCAGGGGGTCCCGGTGGGTCTCCGCCGGGTCGCCTCGGTGGGTCCGAGGATGGGCGCTTCCTCGTGATGCCGAACTCCATGTCGTCATCCTCGTCCATGTCGCCCCACCTGGGCGTCTCGGTCACGGAGGACTCCGAGCTCCGGTAGGGAGGAGGGGGATCCTCATCCTCACCTTCCGGTTCCATGGGGACGTCTCCGCCGCCTCCGCCCGTCCAAGCCACCGCTTGGCGATGTCGACGGCCTCGTTCATCCCCATCACTGGCGGTGAAGAAGGGGTCACTGTCGTGGGGGTGCCCACCCGCTGGCCTCCGCGGCCTCTCGGGGGTCTTCCCCTTGCCCTTCCTCCGTCGACGGGCGGTGGTGCCACCGCTCCCACTGCTGCCCGTGTCGGCCTCATCCAGCGCCATCCTGGAGGAGGCGTCCCCTTCGAAAAGCTTTCGAAGGGTCTCCACTCGTGATGCTCCCGGGGGAGTCTCGCGGCGGAGTTTGGCCTCTGCCTCCTCCATTGCGGCGGCGGTGGCTGCGGCAGCTCGCGCTTCGGCTTCCTCCCGAGCACGAGCCGCCTCGGCTTCCCGGGCCTGCAGCAGCCGCGCCTTCTGCGCTTCCAACGCTGCCAGCTCCGCCTCCGTCTTGGCCTTCTCCTCAGCGACCTTCCGTCGCGCGGCCTCGATGGCTTCCTTCTTGGCGGCGTCCTCCTGGGCCTTAGCCGTCGCTTCGGCGTGGGCCCTTTCCTCCGCCTCCTTCTTTGCCCTCTCTTGGGCAAGCGCCTCTTCCAGCGCCTTCACCTCGGCCTCCTTGCAGGCAATGGCCTCCTGCGTCAGGCGGGCTTCCTCGTCGGCTGCCGCCAACTCACCGTTGACCTGGGCAGTCGCTGCCCCGTGGGCGGCCACGGCCGTGAGTCCGGCCGCAATGGCCGCCATGGACTGGGTGTGGATGGCCATGCCATGCGCCCACTCCGCAGCCTCCTCCTGGGCGATGCCGGCGGCGCCCTCCACGGCAGCGCTGTACTGCTTGGCCCGTTGCCGGGCAACCCGACGGTTGCAGGGCACCCCACAGGCGCGCACACAGGCGCGCGCCACGTCCCTTTCGGGAGCGACGCTGCTGCTGGAGCTGGCCTGGTCGGCCGGCATCCTCCCGCGGTTGGCCGACTCCACGTCGCTGCTGGGGCCTGCTGGGGCCTGCCGGGCCCTCAGGAGCAGCGGACGGGGCTTGTGTAAGTGCGGCTAGCCCCATCTGCTCAGATTTTCAGACATTCTGCCCAGATTGGCTACATTTTGGTCATTTTCTTTGCTTCGGCGGAATTGCCGCCTCGCAGCTCAGTCACAGGATATTTCCCATATATTTCTGATATGCCGGATTTGATTCCGCGGTCCATTTCCCGTAGATCCGCCGCATTCCGCTATTTTAGCTGGAATCGCCATTTGCCGCTGGCGCGCGCTCACGGGCCTGATCGGCCATACAATTTTACATAAATGGATTATTTAAATTCATTCGGACAGTTTTGGACACTCAGATGTATTTAGAATAATTCCCCTCAATTTTCTTCATAGACTGGGATTTTCTGCCGGACCACAATCAGCATGGACCTTGCCTCTGTTGTCGCTGCTCTCGCCTCCGTTGGTGTTCGTGTATCCGGTTCCAACCCCAATAACAACATCCAGGGAGACTCCTCGCGTGCCTGCCCCACTGGTCTTGCCGGCCCCGAGCCCTCCGGCACCCACAACGACCCAGGGCAGCACTTTCATGGTAGCAGAGGCTACCTGAATGTTGTTCCTTTGGTGTCCCAACCACAGCTAGCCCCTCAGTATGTCCCCGTAGACTCCGCCACCTCCGGAGACGTAACGATCACGCTCCCGTGGTGCTGTGCGAACGAGGCCTTGAGAGGAATGCCTTGCGCAAGCCCAAATTGCCCAAGAAGGACACAAATCAGCAGCTGTGGAGGCCCAGATTACAATCAAGATCCCAGTCGAAATTGGCCATCAAGTAGCTGGAATCTCCCAGCCTACGCTAATGGCAACGCTCCGGTGGAGCTTACGGACTTGGCAGGTACTAATACTCCCTACCAATGTCCACATTTCGAGACCATCGATGCCGACATTGACGACATTGAGATGGGTGGTCCAGGTGAGGTACCTACCTATAATCGACCAGCCTCATGGGCACAATGGGATAACCATTTGTCTTCGGAAGTGACCCGAAACCTTGAGGCGCTTGAGGCCCTGTGTCTATTAGCCACGTCTAAGCTGATAGGACAAGAAAGAATCGCCTCTGATTTTTTATTTGAATATTTTTTCCTTCTTCAAGAAGAAATTAATACCAGGATGTGGTGGTGTTCTCAAGAAGATGAATCTTTTGCCATTTTTGTGCAGATTTGGGAGGCAAGCCCCTTCCCGAAGGAGAAGACCAAGGCACCGGTTGCCGGGCCCTCCGCCCCTCATCCCTCTGTTTCCATCCGCGACGATCTAGCCGCCGCGGTTGAGGAAGGAATCTTAGAGGCAGCTAGGCAGGCAAGCCTGGAAATTAGGACTGAAGGAGCTCCCCAAGTGGACTCCTGGCTGCGAACCACTGAGATTAGCGGTCCGACAGCCTGCTCAGGTCCTTCAGGACACGGTATGTACTGTCCTGCCGACTGCTCTTGCAGATTACAGCGAGATACTGAGCTCCAATTGCTCAAAGATCAAATGCAACTCATCATTCAGACGTTGGGAATTAAAGATCTTTTCAAAACCCACATGAGGTCTGAGGGCGCATCATCGGTGGATCAGGCAACAGAACCGTCGGAGGAGGCGACAGAAATTTTTTCGATTGCTCCTTCGGTGGACTCTAAGACCACCGATGCACGGATCAGCAGGACTAAGCTAAAGGAAAGGGTTACAATCTCTCGATCACAGAGTAGATCGGCGAAGGCTAGGACTGAGGTTCAGAATGCCAAAAGAACTGCCTCCCGTACTACCCTTCCTGCTGTTGATTCCAATGCAATTGCCCAGATGTTGCTCGCCCAGACCCTCGCCGGAGCTGGTGTGGCTAATGATGCCGCCAAGGTGTCTACCATTACGGCCGGTGTTGGGCTGGATTCACTCCTAAATCCCACTTCATTGCGACTTCGTCAGGTTGCCAAGCAACCGAAGTATAATGGAAACCCCAGACGTTGGCCTCAGTTCCAACGGGAATTTAAACTGTGGGTTAAGACTCAAAAACTCCAGGATGATCAGTTCCTGATGGCGCTCTTGGACTGCCTTGAGGGAGCGCCGGCCAACACTTGGCTCAGAACCTGGAGTGATCGTGAAGATTCAAGTTCCCCCCTTACCTTTGATGAGGTGTGGGAACAGTTGGAGGTACGTGGATCCCGGCTGCCTGAGGACCATTACCACCAGATGTTGAAGAATTTTCCTTCATTTTCTCGATTAATCTTGCACGAACTGCAAGACAAGAGACAGCGCTTCTGGAATCTCGTAGAAGAATCTGAACATTCAGGCGAAAAATTTTCTAGTGCCGAGCTGAAAAATCTGATTTTTGACAAGATCCCCTCAGAAACCGCCGCCACCCTTCGGAATCGACAGTCCGAAGAAAAGGTCAAGACCTGGTGGGCGGAGATCGATGGCTTTGACGCCTCGGCCAACCGGTTTACCGTCAGGGAGGCACTTCAAAAGTGCTCCCCCATGTCGTTTACCAAGGTGAAATTCACTGAAAACACGTGGAAAATCAAGTTCAATGAACACGAGGATCGGGACTTGTTTGTCCAAGTCCTCAACAGGGGAGTAAGCTTCCATGGCAATCGTCTGAAGGCCAGGAACTGGGTGTTCTCGTTTACTCCGCAGGAACTGTGGGAAGAGGTTGAGAGGCTCGCTGACGCCGCCAATCAAAATTTCCATGAGGGTCTTGGGGGAAACAGGAATACCCAGCAAAACACCCAAAATGGGGCCCAAAAGGGCAACAAAAAGGTGAATGACACCCGGAATGTTCAGGATCATTGTAGCATCTGTCTTCTTTTAGGTTCTACGAACCGAGCTAAGACGCATTCCACTGCTAATCACCGATGGTCCGCTTACGATCACAAGGTGATTGGTGAAAATGTCAGTAATCCACAGAATTCAGACAGGAATGACAGACAGGTGCATGGTGCCAAGGGGGGAAAGGGTAATTCGACTCCCTCCGGTGGGAACAAAAATACCGGAGGCCCTGGCGGGTCCCAAGGCAAAGGAAATCGGACTCCATCCGGTTCCGGTGGGCAGCCGAATGGCCAGACAGGTCCAAATGTCAACGCCGGAGGCGGAAATCGAAATCCAGGCCAAACCCCTCAATCCGGTACAAACAAAGGAAATGCTCCAGGATCACAGGGTAAAGGTAAGGAAAATCCTTCGGGAACCCCCTTCTCTGGTAAGGGCAGAGGGCGTGGCGACGGTGGTGGCCCATCATCCGGCGGCCGTGGCCGTGGACGAGGAAAAGGCAACCATCGTGTGGATCAGGTCTCAGGTGCAGACCAGGTGTCTGACGCGGATCGAGATTACGTCGAAAATGCTCTGAATCCAGCGGATGATCCGTTCCAAGATGAATGGATCGACGAAACAGGCTGTGTTCACAATGTTAACGCAGCCGCTGGAGGTCAGAACGCCTAGGGGAGCCACGAAAATCGCCCCTCCCCAGGCGATTTCAGGCATGATCCCCAAATTCCTGATCGACCATTACTTGATGTAGGGTCGCTTGTCTCCTCTCCCCTGGATCCGGCAGCGGATCCTTCTGTTGTAGTGGACGAGGTTGGTGTACAGTCCAAGCACAGGGCTCGTCAGTTTGTCACAAAGCTGTGGGTCTCTGATTGCAAGGGAAATTTCCACCTCGCCACTTGTTTGTGTGACAATGGATCAGAGGTAAATCTCCAATCCAATGCATTCTTACCCGACGACTGCGTGTTTGAATCGCCTCATCCTGTTACCCTCGAGGGAGTTTCTGGACATTCTCTCGCAGGTGGGCAACGCGGTTGTTATATATCAACCCATTTGGTCGCTCAAGACCTTTGGGAGGAGCAAAATGTGGAAGAAGTTGTCCTTAAGGATGACTACTTCTATCGTGCTGACATAAAATATGACCTTTATTTGGGGCATCCTTGGCTTCGCAAGAACAGGGTAGCGCCCGTAGGTCATCGTCGTTGTTTTTTGCTGGAGTCAGGTCCCTTGGAGCGTCCTGAATTTCGTTTTTTGCACGCAGGGTTTAAAAGTGCAGAAGAATTTTTGAAGCAAAAAGTGACACCAAAATTTGGTGAAGATGTCACCATTGCAGAGGTGAATGGGAGTGCCGATTACTCCCAGGAGTTAGAATGTCTTCGTAGGGACTCCCAGCCACGACGCCCTTCGCGCTGGCACTCTTCATCCTACAGAGTTGTCGACAAATGGCGCGATGCAATTTGTGAATACTTTCATGAACACCATTCTTTTTGGCCCCAGTATGATGCCTTTGCTAACCGCATGAACAAGCGCTTTGACAAGCACTTCAGCGACGCTTGGACCCACAAATGGGACAAGAAGTTGTGGATTAACCCTCCGTTTCACTTAATCCAGCAGGTCATCCACAAAATCAAGCAAGATAAAACCCAGGCAATTTTAGTTGTGCCCTTGTGGGACGACAAGCCTTGGTTTCAGGAATTACAGGACATTTGTGTAGATTACATCGAACTTCCCAGGAAGATTAAGCTGTATGCCAGGGACGACACAGGTCCCCTGCCACAGCGGTCCTGGAGTTCGCTTGCATTCCTGGTGGATGGAAGGCTTTCTGACTCTAATTCTGCCGATTCTAGTACAGATTCCTGTGTTGGGTCTGAATCTGAGGTTGAGCGTGGTACTGATGATGAATCTATTTTTTCTGATTTCTGTTCGTCAGATACCCAAGGTGATTCAACGTCCAATGGATCCGCCTCGTCTCCCTCTTCCCCAATACGGTTGACATCGAAAAGAATCTTCAGTGCACGGGCGAGGAAAAATTTCCAATCGCGCCGCAAATTCAGAGTTTTTTATGAAAAACCCCCTGTGGAAGCTTTCATGGATCCTTTCGAGGAGCTGGATCGCGAAGAAAATCTCTGGGATTTCGACACAAGACCCACCTATCTTCAAGAGGCAGTTGATACGGACCTGTTTAGGGACATCCGTAAGAAGATTCTTCCTGCCAAAGCCGAAGAAGTCGCCAAAGTTTTTTCGACAGTAATTCCTGGCGATCAGGTGGACACTGAATTGTGTTCCAAGTCAAGAGAAAAGATTTTCGAGGAACGGAAGGACACAACCCTTTCAGGAAAGTTGATCAAGGACCCCCCTGTCCGTGGGCAGTTCGGTGAAGCCTTCATCGAGCTTCGTGAAGGGTACAAGGCAAAAAAACAGCGCCCTTATGAAAATCATGGACACAAACATGAGATTCTCAGAAAAATCATTGAGAGAAATCTCAGGGAATTTGGTTGGCTTGAGGGTTGTATGACCAGTGAATGGTGTTGTGCACCCTTCACAGTCCCGAAGCCACCGCCTGCTGACCAGAACACCATTGATGGTTGGCGAATGGTTGTTGATTTTCGTAATCTCAACGCCGAAACAAAGGCGGATTCACACCCCCTGCCCCTCATTGAGGAGGAAATCGCCAAGAGGGCAAGAGGTCGTTTGTTCTCTGTGCTGGATCTCCGTCACGGCTTTCACCAAATGCCGTTGAGGAAGGACAGCAGACCTCTCACCTGTATGTGCACGCCATGTGGCCCAGTCCAATGGACCGTCATGCCCATGGGGCTGAAGAACGCCCCCTCATTTTTTCAAAGAATGATGGAGGATGTGCTGTTCACAACCCATCCGGAGCTTCGTGCCTTTGTGAGTGTGTACATAGATGACATAATCATCGCGACGGAGGGGGAGGGACTGACCGAAGCCGAACTGGTGGCCCTACATGAGAAGCAGCTGAACCAAGTTTTGGATATTCTTGACGCCAATCAGCTGATTTGTGGGCCAAAGAAGGGAAAATTATTTTTAAAATCAGTCGAATTTTGTGGTTCTCTCCTAGAGAATGGCACTCGACGACCCAGTCCAGGGAAGCTCGTCGCTATTCAGAAGTGGAAGCGCCCTGAGACGATCACGGAGTTGCGAGGATTCCTGGGTTGTTGCAATTTTTACCACACTTTTGTGCCGAATTATGCCAAATTTGCTGCCCCCCTCACTGAATTATTGAAGGTAGGGAGAGATGCAGGTAAGGCAGGTTCAAAGGTTCGTGTCAAGTGGACTGACGAGTGCGAGGAGGCCTTCCATCACTTGAAGGCAGCCCTCTGCGAAGTCGCCACGTTGCATGTGCCCCAATTTGACAGACCCTTCTACATTAGAACCGACGCATCTAGGTACGCGATCGGAGCTGTCCTTGAACAGGTTGATGAAGCCACCGGCGATCACTACCCTCTTGCATTTTGGTCACGGAAGCTAGCCCCACGCCAAATGCAATGGTCGCCGCGTGAGCAAGAGACTTACGCCATCATCTGTGCTTTAAAAAAGTACCAATCGTGGGTTGGCACCAATCGAGTCGAGGTCCTGACGGATCATCGATCTCTGGAGTATTGGGCCACCGAACACATTGATACTGTCGCGAGCCCAGCTGGTCGACGGGCCAGATGGCACGAATTTCTCTCTCTGTTTGACCTCCATGTGTCGTATTTGCCTGGTAAACATAACACGGTAGCGGATGCTCTGAGCCGATGGGCTTACCCCGCCTCAGAGGGGCTGCAAAGTACCAACATCCATGGTACGGAGCAGGACCGCCATGTAATCATCGAATGGGATCAGGAAGAAAAGAAACTCATTCGACGTGCATGCATGCAGTGCGCTGTTAAACAGCACGCATTGCCGTGTCACGACATCACGGCCATCACAGATCCAGCGCATGCTCACGAGATCTGCACCAAAACGCTGAAAGTCGTGGAAAAAGTCACCGATCCCTCCTCAGGGAGTGTGAAACGGTTTGACTATACCCGACAAGTAAGTCGATTTCGGTTGATCGAGGGCATTAAGCGTCGAGATCCGGCCAAAACTCCACCCCTGCCTAAGGATTCCCTGATCATCCGTGACTGGACGTCCGATTACCTGCAGGATCCCATGTTTAAAGAGGTCTTTGGAAATCTCAAATCCAAAGATGCTCACAGGGATGGGATTTTTGCAGAGTACTCGTTGGATGGGGGGAAGCTGTGGATGGAGGGTAAATTGTGTGTGCCAGACGCCCTAGCCCCCCGAGTGTTAAACTGGTGGCACAAATGGGAGTCCCCCCACGCACATGGCCGTCGACTGTGGTCGATGATTAAGCATAGGTTGTTTGGATCGAGGCTCTACACTCATTGCATGAAAGTAGCAGCCGGATGTGCCCAATGTGCTGTCTCGACGCCTCCCAGCGCAAAGAAGCACGGCCATCTGAGGCCTCATCCTATTCCGGAGCGTCTCTTTAACAGAGTCACCAGTGATTTCTTCTATCTCGGTGAACTCGATGACGAAGAGTGCCATTGGACTAATAAAAAAGTCAATGGTGTGCTCCTTATTCAGTGCCGTCATTCCGGCTACATTCAAGTGTTGCCTTGCAACATTGAGTCGATGACTGGCAAGGCTGCCGCCAAATGGTGCGCGCAGACCTGGATGGGAGGCTGGGACGTCCCATCCGAGGTGGTGACAGATTCAGGCAAAGAGTACACCTCCGAATGGTGGAGAGAATTGTGTGCTCGCCTTGGAATCCACCACCTCCGATGTGAAATCCACTCGCATCGAGCGTTGCCTGGCGAAAGAGCCGGCCGCTCTATAATTAATATGCTTCGTAAGGAGCTCGCGAGTGAAAAGGATTTCCATTGGATGGAAGTTCTCTTCGCATTGCTTCGCCGTTACCACAACACGCCTTTGTATCATGGCCTTTCTCCAAATGAAATTGTCTTTGGACGAAAGAAGTGTTGGTGGAACATGCCGTTGAATAATCCTCGCCCCTGTAAAGATGCTTCGCTGTTTTTGGACGAAGTCCAACGAGCAGATAAATCTGTGTCGAAATTAATCGAAAAGCATCAAGCTGACTGGCTTTGGGTTCAAAATCAAGGTCGAAAAAACCCCCACAATTTTGAAGTCGATGATCGAGTTTGGCTTCGAAAATCCGAAACCACCCTGGACGGAGATGACAAGCTTCTTCCCTTGTGGGAGGGGCCATTTGCTGTTACAGCACGTCTTGGGGAGAACAGGTGGAGGATCCGTGGGGATGTCAGCAGGGAAATTGACGTTTCGGGCGATCGCCTCAAGAGAGAGATCCCCTCCCCCAAGGATCGAGTTAAACCCCTTTTTTGGACTGCGAAACACTTGTCTGATCGGGTAATCGAAGGGGGAAAGTACGAACTCAAGAGGATTGTTGAAGCAAGACGTGACGCCAAGGGCGAATGGGAATTTCTGTGTGAGTGGAGGGGCTTTGATTCCAGTCACAACAACTGGGAACCAGCCCAATCTTTTGTCCATGGATACACCAAGGGGTTCATTGACTTCCTCAAGAAGCACCCCGAAATTGGTGTACTCCTGACAGATTGTTTGTCGAAACCAGACAGACAAGTGGAGAGCGACGGAAAACGACCTGTGGTGAATCGAGATCCAGCCTTTTTCGGCCCTCAGCAGCCACATTCCAGGGCTGATCCGTCGATCCCCCCTCCTGCGGTCAGGCCAGCCCAGGAGTCAAATGAGGACCAAGCTTCGAGTTCGGCCGCTGATTTGCAGCGCCCAAGCCGTACCAGGGCCCGACCAGACAGGTTGGTGGTCACCTGTATTCGTGCTTGGCCGAATTGAGGAAGCCATCCTACCACATTCTGGTCAATCCACTGTTCATTCTTTCTGTTTATATCATGATGTGGAGAACTGCGAATGTTTGATAATTTGACGTCAATCAACTTTTCTTTGGTCTCCGTTCGGCAGACAAGGCGTAGATACGCTGACGGAGTGTGCTGCCGTGTTCAGAAAAAACCAAACTCAGGCTTAATTCAGGCAGATTCGGGGTAATCTTGTCTCTGTTGGTCTGTGCATCTTTGGAATTTGGCTACTCGTGCAGATGGAAGCAACTGTACATAATCAAAACGCTGCGCAGCGACATTCACCCCTACAGGCAACCCCTGTAGTACTGGCTGCCCTAGAGGCGACGCCAGGAACTCAGATCTCACCTTCATTTGCTGTGATGCTGACGCCAAAGTCCAGATTCAGATCCAGGATCCTCAAATTTACCTTGAATTTCTCAGGTTTGTCCATCATTCTGCCACTGTTGTACGAAACCCAGACGTCAATTGTTCAGACAATCTTCATCTAGGAGCTCTAGGGACTTCTAACAGCAACCTCTGAAGTCCGTAAGCTTCGTTGTATTTTTGGCACACGCCAATGTGAGCTCAATTCGACCAGAAACTGTCGAGAATGGTGAATCCAAGTGTCTTGTGGGACTCCATCGAAGGATTGGCCTTGTCCAAGTCGATTGACACCACCGCCACTGTAAATTCGGTGTCTCTCAGTTATATACTGTCAGTAAAGTGCCTTCAGCGAACCTTCGGCGCGTTACATGCCAAGGATCCAGGGCCAGCATGTCCCATCATGATGCATCATCACATGATCCACATTTTGATAGAATCTGTTAGATGCTCGCGAACCAACGTGCCGGAAAGCACAATTGAGCTGAATAAACGACAATATATATTAACTTTAGTCTAAACGAGAGTGTTGGTAGTTTCAGTTGTACACATTCCGCTTCATTTCACCTTCATCTCAGGGAATGTACTCATGTTAGGACAATTTAGATTGATTACCTTGTCATCTCCCATCATTCCTCGAAGATCTGTTTAGATCTAAGTGAACAGAGGAACATCTCTACCTTCGGTGGTTCACTTAGGGTCTGTAGACTACATGTGTATTTGTTTGACCGCTCTGTGATTGCTTAATCCCCTTCATCTCTGCCCAAATTCACTCTCATTTTTGCTGAATCTTGTGATCATCCACCAGATGCGCCAAATCTGAGCCACATGCTGTACTTTTCAGAACGAGAAAAGCGGGATAACACGATGTAGAGTTCGGCGAGGACACCGTAGCGTGCCCACGACAGCGAAACTGTGCCAGAGCGCTGAGATGTCACTCCAATTCTTGATCCCCCCACTCAATCCATCAATAATCTACCTCATTCTCAACCAATGCATGGTTTGGTATCGATTCTCGATACGTTTACATGCTTTTTAGCCCATGACCTAATGTTTTACTGCACGGAGGACTGTTCGTCACTTCTCATTCCGTCTCATTTCAGGTTCATCCAGCCTGATTCAGTGTCAATTCAGCCCAAATCAGGTCAGATCAAGCAGATTTCGCCTCATCGAGGTTACATTTCTATGTTTTTCTGGGACTTACCCGCACTACGTTCTTCGTTGACGTAGCGACACACCCCAGTGTGTTTTTGGAGGGGGAGTGTAAGTGCGGCTAGCCCCATCTGCTCAGATTTTCAGACATTCTGCCCAGATTGGCTACATTTTGGTCATTTTCTTTGCTTCGGCGGAATTGCCGCCTCGCAGCTCAGTCACAGGATATTTCCCATATATTTCTGATATGCCGGATTTGATTCCGCGGTCCATTTCCCGTAGATCCGCCGCATTCCGCTATTTGAGCTGGAATCGCCATTTGCCGCTGGCGCGCGCTCGCGGGCCTGATCGGCCATACAATTTTACATAAATGGATTATTTAAATTCATTCGGACAGTTTTGGACACTCAGATGTATTTAGAATAATTCCCCTCAATTTTCTTCATAGACTGGGATTTTCTGCCGGACCACAATCAGCATGGACCTTGCCTCTGTTGTCGCTGCTCTCGCCTCCGTTGGTGTTCGTGTATCCGGTTCCAACCCCAATAACAACATCCAGGGAGACTCCTCGCGTGCCTGCCCCACTGGTCTTGCCGGCCCCGAGCCCTCCGGCACCCACAACGACCCAGGGCAGCACTTTCAGCTTGGCCTGGGTCTGCTTGGCGACTTGGATGTAGTCGCCAAGGGTGGTGGAGCCGGGGTGGTGACCACCATTGGCCCGTTGGGGACTGGGGGCTGGGGTTCCGCCCTTGGCGCCTTGGGCAGCTTCGGCGGCCAGGGACTCCTGGTACTCCCGCCACCTCCGGTCCCTCTTCTTGTCCCCGGCGGACTGCTTCTCCTTCCCCGGAGACGCGCTGCTGCTGCCCTGCAGCCTGCGCTCGCTCCCCGGTTCCGGGAAGTTCTTCTCGATAACGTCCCACAGGGAGACGTTGATCGAGGCGCCCGACGGGTACACGTTAGGCTCATCGTCCTCCTCAATCCCGTCGCGACGCAGGCCTTCGCCGGGCCTGTCCGGCCGGGTCCACGTCCTCCAGCGCCTCTGCTGGTGGCGGTACTCGTACCCTTCCGCCCGCAGCCAGTCCTCCACGGCCTGCAGGCGGTCGGGGGCGATGTCCGTGCGGAGCTCGAAGCTCCTGGGCATGCCGCCTTCGCACTGGGGGTTGCTGTGGCGGTAGTGCTGGTCCCAAACCAACCCACGCAGCAGGCGTGCTGCATGGGGGTGGGGCCGCGGCCACGTCCTGCCCGCTTCCTGCCAATTCACCATGGCAGCGGGGGCGTAGATGGTCTCGAAGTCCTTGATGTGAAGTCGTTCAACTCAACGAACTGGTTGTGGTTGTTGAGGAGGGTGCTGCAGCACTGGATTGGAAGTGCGGCTGGTGCTGGTCAGCCGGTGGTTGTGGAGGTGGTTGACGCGGCCTTGCTGGTCGGCCGATGGGACTCCGGGTCGGCCGATGGGGCTGATGCAGGAGTCCTGGTCTGTGCACCTCTTTCACGGTTGCTGCGCGGTCAGGGCGATGCGCTGGACGGCGCTGCGGGCTCCGTGACGAACTCGGCGCTGTCGCTGAGTGGCGCTGCGAGCCGCTGCGCTGCGCTGCGAGACGCTGCGCTGCGCTGCGAGCTGCGAGCTGCGCCGCGCTGCTGCGACGCGCTGCTCGGGGTTGGTGGCCCCGAGTGGCACGCGAGGGCTGGGTAACCCCGCGGCGGTGAAACGCTTGTGACGCGTTCCCGTGGGGGGCCGCCCACGGGACGCTGCGGTGACACGCACAGGTGAGCAGGCAGGCAAGGCACTACGCTCACAAGGGCATCAATACGCCTGTGTCATGTGACAAAGCGTTTCAGAATCCTTGCCACTCTGCAAAGAGGGAACGAAAGTATGTACAGCAACACATCAGGATATGTACACATGGGGTTAAGACTGGACTGGGGTAAGGGCATCACAGGACCATAGACACTCAGTCCCAACTCATATCCCAATCCCAGGTCCGACCCTCTCAGTGGCTGATGGGGGCGGGGGCTCAAACACAACCCATGCCCTGCTCAGTCCGGACCCTGAAACCCTGCCAATAGGGGGGGTGTCCCGCCCAGCCACAGGCGAGTTCCTGGGAACCAAGGGGCTCCAAGGCCAACCGACAGTGGCTCCCTATGCTCCCTTAATGGCAGGTCCCAACTCCACTCTGAGCCAGAGATATGGCCCCGCCATTATCACCCAGGAGTTGGTAGCTGAAAATGGGCTGTTTCAGCCCAAACTGAAATTAACTCAAAAATCCCCAAAATTGACCCCTCGTCCGGACCCGCCAGAGGTAGGGACGAGGCAACTGACCCTGTGCCCTTCGAGTACGAACCCCCTGGAGCCCTCACCCAACCTGGTTCCCTCTGAGGTCCCGGCATCAGGGCAACACGGATGAGTCATGTGGGGTCATGATGCCAAAATCACCAAAATTGGCGTCATTCCCACGCGTGGCTCGCCCGGCCAAGGTAAGGCCAATGGCTCACAGGGTAGGAGGCAGGAGCTAGGACTTATATCTGAGTGTACAACTTGGATTTAGGTCCGGGCTCCCTCTGGGCTTAGAGAAATGGGGCCGCCAATTGACCACACGGAAGGGGGAAATTGGGGTCCCAAAATTGGGTCATTTTGGCTGCCTGAAATGAGCCAAAATTCGGTGTGCTCCCAATAGTATATCTCCACGCCGGCTTGGAGATCGGATCCGCCATTCCATGTGTGATCCATCGGGAGCCCAACGGAGACTCCCATGCCCTTGGCTCTCAAAGATCTCCATGCCACTCGGCGTGGTGACGATCCCAATTGGGTCCACAAATGGAAAAATGGCAAAATTGCCCATACTCAATTTGGCCTAGCGCCTTAACGAAGGCGGCTCCGCTTCGCCCACGTAGTGTGTGGACCATGGGGACCATTACCCATAACACCCATGTCATATATGGTCCATTGGTCCATGCGTCCGGCGTGCACGAAGGTTAGAACATGGGGCACGGCGGGCAGCAAAAGTGGAAAAATGCTCAAAATGGCCAAAAATGCGCACACTCATGGTTGGGGCAAATGAGGCACATGCCCGACTCGGACCGGAGTGTGCCATAGGATTGGTATCAAGTCATATTGGTCCAACATATCTCTTGGGCGTCGCCCAACTCCTCCGATATTGGGAATGGCAGGGTCGCCAAGTGAGCCCATGATTTGGGATAGTCCCAAATCGCCAACATGGCGGCCACGGTATGTCAAGCCTAAGAGGAGTTATTCGCCGGGTCCAAGATATGTTGGGCACCGAAGTATGTACCCTCATTTCATACTTGGGTCATGATGTCAATTGAGCGCAACGTTGAGATACACGGTCGCCACTTGACATCATGACGAGCCAAAAATGGCAAAATTGGCACAATGACACACAAAAGTGCCTTGAAAGGTCTACAATTATATTATAATATCTCCGGCTTGGATCGTGCAATCACTTAATCCTTCTAAACACAATGACTTGACACCATTGACCTTCGATCCCACATATGTGCTCCACTTGGGGCGCCTTGAAAGGTTACGAGCGCTACTTCCCAAGTGGGCACATGAAAATATGGAAAATTGTAAAACACACACCTTGCTCCCAACGCATCGCTTCGGGATCACCACACAAGCTTCCCTTCACGAAGGTTAGGCATGCAATTGACCGTAGGGAGTATGGAGAAGGGGCTTGCACAATATGAGGTCCATTGGCGGGTTCGACTTGGAGCAATGGACCCGCCAAATGGGCACGCAACACAACACATGGCACATACCACATATTACCCAAAAAGGTAGCTCCCACCACGATATGTCATGCCCCTCCAAGGGCATAACTTTGTGTCAATCGCTCATAGGAACTCAAGGAGAGTCCCTATGCCACACCAACACTTGCGCGCTACACTCGAAAGTTATCTTAACGCACGCAATATCATGGCCAAAGAGTTATAACGCAAACTCTACCCAATTGACCATGATCCATTACACTAGCGCGCACGTGTGGAAACGCAAGGCATATAATGCTTCCTAAATTACGTCGGGAGTATTGTAAATACATCCCACGTTTCCTTATCGTAATTCCTCGCAAGCAACACGAGATATGACCTTCACAAGTGGCCTCACGAATCAACTTTGTTTTGCCCATATCTTTAAGACAAATGGAGGGCAGGATAAAAGGGGAGTTGATTCGTGCATACGGAAGCACGTAGGTCCACTCGAAAGAGGTCAAATCAAGTGCGGGGATGTCGAAGTCGAAAATCCGATTTCGACATCCTGAAAAATTCGGATTAAGGTTGCGAGTATTAATTATGAAAATTGCGGAAGCATCCATGCAGTTCCTGGCGACTTTGGAGCCTTCGTGACGGATAGCGTTAAAATTTCCATTATAAACAGTTAAACTGGCGGTTACGGTAAAGTCGCGAACCAACCGCCAGCAGTCAAAACAGTGAGTATCGGAACGGAAGCGTAAAAATTGACGGAAACAATATGAAAATAAAACCCTGTTGATTCCTGATATTCTGATACACAAATCTCCGCTGGCGGTGCATCGGTTGCCGATGCGGGGCTTCACGGCACGGAACACGCCGTGCATGGGGTTAGTGGACCGGAGACCGGTTGTATGCCGTAACCTGGCCATGGGGTTCTGGGTACCGCTTCAATCCAATGTATCAGGTTGACGGCCGCGACGCGGCTTAGTCTGTTGACATACAGCACAAGAATGCACCAATGAGTGACAAGCATCAGATACAGATACAGGGTTATACCTAGCATCAAGTACCTTGAACCGTCGGCGGAAAAGTTGTTCAGTTTTATCTATGCCCGGATGGGCATACGAGTGAACTGCAGCTAAAACTTTGGACAAAATTGCTTTTGGGACACAAATTTTGCCTTGGTGAAATATTTTCCCTTTCTGCAAGAGCAAATATGCGTCCTTCTTAGGATCATCCACATACTCAGTGGTTTGCAATTCCGCCCACAGCTGCTTGTACACCTTGTCCTTAGCATAATGCTTAGACCAATCTTGATACAATACATGTATGTCTGGGGGGACAGGTACTTCGTGTACTGCATGGACAGAGGCTTCAGCTAGGCACTCAGCCCCTGCCATATGCCAGCTTAGGTTGTTTAGACTGCGAGTGACTTCTTGAAACGCGACGGGCACCTCACTGCTTGAATGGACGGAGAGGTCTTCATGTATGCTGGCGACCAACTCAGAAAAATTGTTGGTGACCATAGCATCTGGCATTACAAAATGCGCTCGCGTAGCCGCTGGAGACTGCTGACGAGCTTGTTGATAACACGCCCGTAGTGTGCGTACCTGCTCCTCATGGTCGCCTAAAGTGACCATGGAGACTACACCATCAATGTCAGTCCTTGCTGTGCAGGCACCAAAAGCATCGGGGTATTTTTGTCTCAAAACTTTCTCCTGTTCTGTTTTTTCTTGACGCTCAACCTCCGTCCATCCCAAAGCATCCTCATCAGACCCATGGAAGTTGGTATCCTGTGCTGCCCCTGCAGGGTAGGCCCACCTTGACAGAGTGTCACCGTCAGCGTTGTCATCGCCTGGGATGTACTCTATCAATAGATTGAAACGGCTAAGGAACTCATGCCACCTACCCCGGCGTCCCAACGGGCCGGAGATGGTGCACAAGTCTTCCTTATACCATTGGACAATGCTTTTGTGGTCAGCTCTGACCACAACCTCATTGAATCCAATCCAGGACTGGAATTTTAAAAGACAACACACCAACGCGTAAGTCTCCTTTTCCCTGACCGTCCAGCCCATTTGACCCAAAAACTTATCCCCTTGTCGGCTACCTTGCAGCTTACGCGAAAAATAGGCAACAGGCATGTCCCTTCCATCGGGCTGTTTCTGCTTTAAGATGCCACCTACTGCATAGTCACTCGCGTCCGACTGAATGATCCAACTGCCCGACAAGTCTGGCAGACACAACTCTGCATTTCGTACAATCTCCGCCTTGAGCTTCTCAAAGCCCTCAATCATTCGGGCATTCCACGTGATTTTCATCTGTTTGGGGGGGAGTTTGATTTTTTTTCTCTTCACGGGTTTGCCGTTTCCGTCCAAAGTACCTTTCTTGTCGGGGGGGATTGGCTCATACTGATACTTACCAGACAGCGCCTCCATGAGAGGCGCTGCATAGTCAGCATACTTATGAATATAAATGGAATACCAATTCGCCAACCCAAGGAAGCCCTTGAGTGCTTTTGGCGTCTTGATATCCTCATGCTTCCAGTTGGCCACAGCTTGCGTTTTGGCTGGGTCTGGCAGGCGCTTCCCATTACGCAAAATGTGGCCGACATACTTTACTTGGCGCATAAACAAGAAGCATTTGCTGGGCTTAACAGTGAGTCCAGTATCTGCAAACGCCTTAAACATGCGAAAACAGATTTGGTAGTGGTGTTCAAAACAAGCGTCCCATTCTTCTACACTATGAGGGAGTGGGGGGTCTGAATCACAATATGCATGGCTGTCCATCAGTTTGCCTTTTCCTCGTTGCTCAGGGGGGGGTTTTCCAGTAGAGGAAAGGACGTCATCAATATATGGACCTGATTCGGGCATACAGTTACGGAGTACATGCTGTACCATACGTTGGAATACCTGTGGTCCCACCTTGACCCCCATGGGTAAGACGGTCCACATGTATGTACCAAAGGGGGTGATGAACGCGGTGAGCGGTTGCGACTCCTCGGCTAGCCTCATTTGGTGAAAGCCATCCTCGAGGTCGACCAAAGTAAAAATAAAACGCCCACGCTGTTTGGCGATTTGGTCCTCAATTACCGGTAGCGGAAAATTGTAACCCTCTAACTGGCTGTTGAGCCATCGGTAATCAATGACCAACCGCCACTTGCCGTTGGGCTTGGGGACCAAAAAGGCCCTGCTCACCCAGTCCATTTTGTCACTACAAGGTACAACAAACCCTCTATTGATGAACTCGTCCACCATTTCCTGTAAAATTTTCTCCCTAACTCCTACGGCACGTACCGCCTTACAAGATTTGGCGACCGCGCCCTTCTTTTCTTTGAGGCGTACGGTACCAAACTCACCTCGTGCTTTCAATTGAGCTGGAGTGACATCACTTCGCTTCTTGGAGGTAAAGACGCTTTGCCGAAAATATTCTTCAATGCGTTGGCGGTACTTTTCGGTACCAGGGTATTGCTCATCACCCTGGATTACTGACCTAATGGACCTGCTGTAAAGAGGATTACGCACTTGATCACCCCTCTCACAAGGCCCTTTCGTTCCCCGTGCCTGAATGTCTTCCATAGTCTGGTCGACTGGGAAGGCACCAAGGGGTTCCCAATCTTGATGTTCGTTTCCACAGGAAACGTTCTCAGGGTTACCGTAAGGATTGATAGGGTGGGGGTCTACACGAGTTTCATGAACAGGCACACCAACCCCAAACTGCTGATCTTCTTCCTCATCGAGGTCGATATCAGCTTGTTGCTGCCCAACTGCATCAAAGTATACCAAACGATACTGCTCGCCCGGGGGTGTGCGAAGGGGTTTGCCGTCCTTGGTTTGAAAAATTTCAGAAGTAGGGGGGATATCCACCCAATCAATCGTGATTTCCCCCATCATCCACCACCACTCATGCTGCTTTCTGGTAGGAAGCAACATGAACCCTTTACACCCTTCACCAAAAATCTTTTGGACAGCTCTTTGGTACATCCCTGTGGGTGGCAACACCCACAAGGTTGAGCCTACCCACTCCTTGTACAAAGGCCCCTTGAACGCCCGTGAAAATGTTTTAGGCGCAAGGGCCAAGGGGGGATGCTTACTAAATACATCTACATCTATATGGATTTCACGCTCACTACACCAATCACGCACCAATTGTACAACATTTGGCCTTAGGCATAAATCACCACGCCTAGCCACAGACGCAAAGGCATGCCACTTGGGCTTGTGGCGCACCTTGGCCTGCAGCCCTTTTACAGATGATGTGGCACCACACTGCACTGGTTTGGCCGGAGAAGAGGACTTCAGAATATCGGCTTCGATGGACATCAGACTAGATGGGTCGGTTACAGCCACTGGAGGCGAAGAGGCAAGGTTTGCCTGTTCCGCGCGACTGTAGCCCCACCCACCCATAAAGTGGTCTGGTGCACAAGGGGCCTTGTAGCGGTTTGTGGAGTTGCCCACGCACTCATCATCTGTAACCGCTTCAGAGGACATTCCCTCTGAGTCCGCCTCGGAATTGGTTTCCCACCAAGCTGCATCATCTGAATCCTTTCTGTGGTTCCGGCCAGAGAGCTGGCCAAGCTCGTTGTTCACCTCACGACATTGTTCCGGATATCGAAGTCCCAACGCCAGTAACGTGGCGTCCAAGACCTCCACCGTTGCTTCGTCTGCTGGGTTAGCCTGACCCAGGACGACGTCTAGGCTATGGTCTACCATATGCTCTAAACGCACAGGCAATCCTCGTGGGATTCCCGTGGCCCGCAGCCCCAAAAACAGGCTGGGCTGAGCAATGATCCTTCCGAGTACGCCGGAGGATATTGCAAAACATTGTAACATAACACAAGTGGAGAGGTGCCCAAGCCCTCTCAGAACAGACTGATAATGATGGGCTAAACATGCCACAATACACAACATACGGCACGTCATGCTATGCAAGACAGCTTCAAACTCAAGCTGGGCCGAATTACGCCCAGCTGTCGAATGTGAAATGCGCACGGCACGCTGATTGACTTGCATGTCAGAAAACCATTGGGAATAGGAAAGTAGCAAGTCTTGCCAGGCTCGTTCCTCCTGTACACGGAGGAGGTAACCTGCACGACATGCCTCGGTTCGGACTGACCGAAGTGTCGGTCGCGGTGCGTCAGCCGGCGCAGTTTCATTCTTGTCCGCCATAGACACACGGTCAGTACTACCAAACCCACCCTTGCGGTCTGTTTCATCCAAACTGTCTGTCTGAACAACATCACATACTGCATACCGATTGAGTAGTAGTTGCGCAACTGGCTTGTCACCTGGCACCACCCGGTACTCAGTGGAGCCCTCATTGGCAATTATGATTTGTATGTGGTCCCTGTAGTCATTGTCAATGACGCCACCGGCCACATCCAGCCAATACTTCAATGCGAGACTGGACCTAGAAGCTAATTGTCCATACAAACCTGTTGGAATGGCCATGGCCAAGTCAGTTGGCACTTTAACCCGTTCCTTGGGGGGAACTACGACCTCGGCTGCGGCAAATAGGTCGAGTCCTGCAGACCCTGGGGTGCCACGCCTCGGTAATCTGGCATGCTCAGACAACAGCTTTACCATCAAGGGGGGGTTTGGCTGTGCAAAACCTGGCATGAGCCCGCGTAGTGCCACGGAGTACTCATTAGTTGTAAAATGAGCTTGGATACCAGGCTCAAATTCATATGGGTCATGCAATGTTCTAGCGATGCGTGGACATCGCTCCTCACCTGAAGTTGGAGGGGGGGTGACTGAAGGTTCGGGTAGAGCGACATGACATTGCTGCACTCGAAGGCTTTTATAAAAACTGCCATGTGTTTATATACCGTGTCAGGTCCAAAAGGTGTGTCGTGATAAGTCCCAAAATGAGATCCAATGTCATGAATCAGCATGCGACCATTCCATGTGACCTTTCGTACAGGGTCAGTCTGCCATGGATCTGCACTTGTTGGCTTTAAACACCCATACAAAAGGCCCATCTTGTCATGTTTGTCCATGGCCTGCAAACATACTATGGGCTGTGAACCATGCCGAGGACAATGTTTCAAGTAATTGCATGCCACACATTGGACACGACACTCCTGTTCGGGCTGACATTGGTGACATTGGACCACAGTTCTCAGGGGACCAGTCCAAGGGCGGAGTTTAATACAATCCGTGGGCACCAAGTACGGCAATCCGGGTATCAAGGCGAAACCAAATCGTAATAAAAAAGGAAAGCCGATGATAAACTTGGAGCCTATATCCAATATCTTAGCCCACGCAAACTGCACCCTGTTTTGCGCGCCGAACGCGCAAAAAGGACCGGTTCGCAACAGGGCAAAAAAACTATTTTTTTGGATGTTTCATGAACGTGATTTTAGACGTAGTGAAATAAATTGCTTTTTTCGTGTTGTGCAACTCCGTGTTCCTCAATGTGACGTTTTTTATATTTCTCTGGCGTTCTGAGTGCGCGAGGCCTCGCGCACTCAAGATAGCGAAAGCAGAGTTTATCACGAAACGTAACAACCCGTAAGGACTGGCTTTTGCGGAAATACGCAGCTCCCACACGGTATTAAAATTAGGATTGTGTTGACCAGGGAGCATTGGAAGTGTATGGCTGTCGGACTTCCCATGTTAGGGGAAACACATGTACTGTAAAGTGAAAATAAAATACAAATTTAAGCAACCTGAGTGCGCGAGGCCTCGCGCACTCAGGTCACGTTATGTATTGAATTTTCAGACTGGATGTGACGCGTACAATTGCAGGTACAGTACGAGACGGACAAACACGTTTGATTTTTCCGGTGTATATGTGTGTAGACACCATGTTGATCAGATTCAACACGGTATAGAACATTGTTTCCCCGGAAACAATCAGTGCGCGAGGCCTCGCGCACTTAAATGACAGAAGAAAATGAAAAAGCGATCAAGCTAGGCTACACCGGTATTTACATTCCCCTTCACGTCTACCACCTGTGACAGTCGATTATACATCGGTAACCTTCGTCATATTTTTCAGGGGATCAGGGGAATGATTTGCTTTTTTCCAACAGCCACTCGATGGTAGACGTGTCCGGTTTTAATAGCGGCGTAGCCTTCGTTGACCGATAGACATGGTTTTTTTTTCCAACTGGGTTTAAAGACGGACGCAGAACAGGAAATTGTGGTTGCGAAAACAGTTTGCGGTTACTGGGAACGGAGCGCACGCAGACACCAAATCCAATTTGCGGCGACAGCACACGCACCAGAATGACGACAGGAAAAGGCCAGATGTTTTCTAATACATTTTTTTTAAAGGTCGCTGTGCGAAACGATAACCAACATATGTGCGCAAATATAATTCCACAGAGAAAGACGCAAAATGCCACTTCGAGCCAGAAAATCCGTAGAGCAACGCATGATTGCAGAAGTAAGCAAAGGAGCAGCAGCACTACGAGAGGCATGCGCGGCAGAACCAGCATACCAAACAGCAGGTGACCTATGGAAAGGACTGAAACGGAACGACCTGGCGGCGCAACTGGTGTTAACATTTGCACAGCGACTCAGGTTCAACAAAAGAACGCGCCACAGTTTACCAGCAGCTAAACGACAGGAGGACAAGCGCTGGGTGCGCATTTTGCAACAGGAGGGCTGGAACCTGTACCTGTTGATGCGTCAACGGGCAGTACCAAACAGGAAAAAACCGGGAAACACAACAGGGTACCTGACGCAAACAGAAAGACGAACAAAAGTACGACTCGGGCAAGCAGACGCTGCCGCAGACACAGTGGACGAACAGGCAGCAGCAGCACTTAAAGCAACTTGGTCACTGGTGCTTTCGTCGTGTTGCGTGCTGTGGATAGACAACTGGTACCGGGCACAATACACGACACACCCAGACGAAAGTGACCGGTCGCAAAACTGTACTGCAATGGCAGTACTTCAACTGAAACAGAGGCCCACGTATTGGGCAGGACATCCAGCCATTGAGGAACTGGCAGCACGGATAACGACAGTCGCAAGGGCTCTGCAACAGCGTGAACGGAGAATCCACCAGACATTGCGTGACATGGGGTATGCAGATGGGTGTACACCAGACGCTGGAAACGTGAGAGCGCCGTTGGATGTGAGGAGGGATGCAAGGACTGTACAGGCACCGGTGTGGCGCCCGTTTGCCCTGTCCAAAGAGAAGGTAACTTGTGGTGTTGGTCTGTTAAACTTGTTACACTTTGCAAGGGACGTAGCACAACAGACAAACAGAGTTCTACCGCTGTTGGTTGACGAAAACATACACTACAGGGTACTAAAGTTGTTGTACGGTGCCAAGAACCAACGATGGAACATGCGTGCATACCTGCGTTACGTGCCTGTAGTTTACGGTGTCTGGCATGCCTACAAGTTCGTTGTTACTCATACTTTTCGGGTGTTCTGGCCTATTCTAACCTACCTACGGAAAGGTCTGCTACGACCTGGTTCCACCATACTATCATACCCGAAACTGATAGTTATGGAAAAAACTATTGCTGCGCTGATGCTTGCCACACCCCGAATACTACGCCCGTATCGGCGCAAGGCACAAGCTGCAACCGCGATCAGTGGTCGTGACACTACGCATGCCAACAGGGCAGCAGTGGCAAACGCAGTCTTGCATTTGTTGTCGGATTGGTGCCCGTTGTTGTTGTACTTGGGTCACCTGGTACGGGAGTGCAATTGGTCGGGGGAAAACAACGCTACAGGGACACGAGCTCAGGAGGTGTTGCAGTTGAGTTTGTGTCTGTTGCGGAGGCTGCGTCGAGGACCGTGTGACACCATACTGAAGTACGAGCGCACAATCATGTGCACATTGTTGTACAACAGCAAGTGGCACCAGGACCTGCCCGGTCAGGCACACTCAGAGGAGTTTGGAGAAGGGATGTTGAGCAAGCTGGTGCGGGACAAGGCGAGAAACACGGGTTCTGTTACTGTTCAGGAGGTGGAAAACCATTACTTGTTGCTAAAGGTTGGTCCTGGTGGAAAACGCGTGGGGGTGCAAAACGTTCCCAAGAACCTGGTACACAGCATGCGACAACGACTGACCAGATTTTTGGCGACAGACCGGATATGCATGGCCTATGTGGAATGGGAGTCGGACAGAGTAAGCACGGTTGCACCTTCTTGGCCGCGGAGGTTACCGAGATTTCCGCCCTCACCTACACAACCCCTCGGTTACGACCACTACCGGCTACTTGGTCACAGCGTACTAGATGCCCTCATTGACCAGAAAACAAATCCCACCAACCAACTGAAACGGAAACTGGATGCTGTTGTGGGACAGAGAACAGATATGGATGCCGACAGACAGGAAGCAGCAACACGCAACGTGCGGCAACGCTTGCGGTAACTGACACCCGCAGTGCGCGAGGCCTCGCGCACTAAACGTTATGAAAACAGGTATGTAATGCGATGTGAGTGCGCGAGGCCTCGCGCACTGAGTACTTCGCTAAGTGCCGTGGATTAAGTCACAACAAAGACGTTTGTGGAACAGATTTCCGAAAACGACCTGCAAAATACCGTTTCGACTGATTTCAGAGTTCAAATGACCGTGTTTCATGTCATGCCATTTGCCCTTTTCAGGTATTGTTTGGCATCATGAGTGAACCAGGGTCGCCAGAACGTCCAGTAACAGACGCAGAGGCCATGGAGTCGTCACCAGGGACCGACCACGGGGACACGCCGAAGAAAGGACGCAAGAAGAAGGGTGAGAAGAAAGCAATACCGGAGATGAAGCTCACAGTCGAAGTGGCACAGTGGCTGCGGCAGGAGAATGGTAAAGCCGTGAAGGTAAAGATTGCTGATTTGAAAATTGACAAGACCAAGGAGCGCGGACAGATCCGATCCATCAACTATGACGACGTTGCCAGAAAAGTGGCAGGATACCAAGCACTGCCACCAGCTGGACCGTTGCGCATAACGGCGTGGGAGGATGGTGGTATGACTCGCTTCGCTTTCGATCGAAGACGGTTCTTCTTTTTGCTTCGGTACATGATTTGCTTTGCAGATGGCTCCCTTTACGTTCTGAATGGTCAACATGGCACAGAAACATGCAGAAAGATTCAGCAACAGCGTCTCGAAGAAGGCAAAGAATTGGAGGATTGGCAGGAGTTTTGCTACGTTGACATTCTGAAGTACGAAACGCCTTGGAGGATCCGTGCCAAGGTTGCAGGATTGCAACAAGCTGGCAGCCAGTCTGTGACGTGGATTCCGCTGTCCGAGGCGCTGGACAACATGTTGTTGTACATTGAGGATCAGAAGCGGGAAAAAGAGCCACAAGATTTCGAGAGGTTCAAGATTGCTGTTGTCCAAGCTGCCGTCAACTCTGCGTTTCTTGCACCCGAGGCTTTGGAGGAAGCAGGACATACAGTATGTATTCGTGTATCGCACGGTTACAGTGCGCGAGGCCTCGCGCACTCCATGACACTGTCTCCCCCCGCAGGACTCGACATTCAAGAATTGGAGGGACATCTTCTCCCTGGCGTATTACTGCGGCCGTGAGGCGGTTACTGGTATGAGGAACCTCGAGAGTAAGAGCAAGAAAGAGGACGTTACAAGGAATGCCTTCAAGAGGCTGGAGGGGCTGCATCTACCGAGCCTATTGCAGAAAGTCTGTGCGCACATGAACCTGAAGGACTCGACCTTGAAGACCACCCAGAACTACATTGACGCGCAGATTACGGAACAATGGGTTATTTTCCATCTTGACCATCCGGACAATACGCAGCATGTCAACCAGACCGCAGGTATGCGTCAGTGTCGCAGCTGCAGTGCGCGAGGGCTCGCGCACTTCACCACGTTTGTCACATCCGTACAGCTGCCGATGCGAAGCTCCGAGCAGAAGTCGCAGCACTGGGCACGCCGCAATTGAAAATTGGGCTTGGAAATTGGGGTTATTGGGTGGACGCAAAAAGTACGAAGTTTCGGTCGCCCTGGCCAAAATGGAAGACGTTGCTCACTGCACCTCTGTGGCGCACTGGGGACAAGGGCGCACCTCCATTACCACAGACGTTGGCCGTGCGGAAACAACTGCAAAGGAAGGTTGAGGCACCATCATCGGCACCTTCACAGACACAGCTCAGTAATGGCGATGTGATCAATGTCTCCAAGTCGGACGAGCAAGGGATCAAATACGCTTTGACAGCCTGCCGTATTGAGAATATTGAAGAGACACCGCCAGGCCGTTTCCGGGATCTGCAGTACCCGTTGTGGATCATCAACGCTGACCTTTTCATTGAATACGACTCTCCAGGATTTGTTCCGAAGTGGCTGTTCGATGTGATGATGCTGGGGAAAGACGTCATTTTCTATGGCGAGGCTGATGTTGTGCACCGTATTGGCCGCGAAATGCAGAGGCTCTGGCGTATGGAGAAGGACAAGGATCCAACCACAGTGCCATTCTACCATGTTCGGTTGCCGGTGTACTCTTGGTTATCGGGTCCCGTGACCAGCAGTACGTATCAGTTCGACGAGCACTGTATGTGGATCGGAACAACGAGTCGCTGGGATAAGCAGGTATATCTGCTTCTTTCGATTGTTACGATGCCGTTGTGTGCGCGAGGCCTCGCGCACTGCTGCCTCCGTTATTCGTCTATATTCATCACATTTACAGTTGCCGAACTATGTGTCGTATTCCGCTGGACATTTCGAAGAGATGCAAGAGAAGAACCTCGGCGGTTTCATGCCTCTGATTCACGTGCTGTGGTACCTGGACAGATACGTTTTGTGCAGTGGGCTTCCTGATGCAGTGGTTGTTGTGGACGACACGCCTGCCATGGCCGCAAAGATTGCGATGTCTGACCTCAAAACTAAAGTGGCGTTTCTGGCTGTGTCAACGATCAAGCAAAAGGACCTAGGGAATGCCGTTGGAGGTGCTCTGCAGCATGCAATCGTGATGCGGTACATGCTGGAGGCCGATCAGACGGAGCAGGGAGCAACAGCTGCAACTTGGGATACTCAAGAAGAGTGGCTCCAGCGTGGCATTCCACTGTGGGTTTTGGACAGCAAACGAGGGCATGAAGGGCACCAGCAGGTGCATGCTGCAGAAGCCGTCCAGCAAGATGTCGTGACTGAGGCCCCCGCTGAAGACACTGAGCCTGGTGCGCCTGCACCTACCTTGCCAATGCAAGCCAAGATGAAGAAGACTGCCAAAGTTGTACCAACTCAGGGTACTGCAGCCGGAAAAGGAACACCCTCGAGTACCAAGAAGCAAGCAAAAGGGAAAGAGAAGGAATCGGACAAGCCCGCGGAATCAGACGACGACGATACTGACGAGGAGTCAGAAGAAGACGATCTGGAGCAAGTACTGGAGACCCAGCAGAAGCGCAAGCGGGCATCCGCCTCTCACTTCGATGCAAGCAGCCCCGACTCTGGTAAGGAACAGTCCAAGAAGAAAGCGAAGACTGCTGCCAGTGCTACTGCAGAGTTCAAGCCGCCCTCGCGTTCTGGTACCCTGCCGTCTCGAGGTACCGTTGCCTCTCCAAGTGGGACAAGTACAACAGCAAGAAGCCTGGGTTCCAGGTTGGCTAAGGTTGCTGGACCGAAGAAGAAGTAAGTCACCATTAACCCAAGTGTTACGCCTCTTTTTGCAGTCATGAGTGCGCGAGGGCTCGCGCACTCGCCTTCGACGCGAATGCAATTATATGCCCTTAAAGGGTTGTACATTTTTGCCAAGCTTTTATCTCAGTGTTTGTACGTTGTGCACTTCGTGTCCTGTTTTTGTTGCCCTCTGTACACAATTGTTTCCATGACCTTGAGTGCGCGAGGCCTCGCGCACTCAGGTACACAAAAAAGCAATTTATTTCGCAGGACAAACATAGGTGCAACTGGAGACCCGCAGAATGTCATATTTTGAAAATGAGCTCCCGAACAGGCACGCACCAGTTGGCTTTTGAAATACAAAAACGACAAGATTGGTAAAACACACCCCTCAAATCAGACAAAATAATAGTTTATTTTGATAAGCAAAAAGTGGAAAAAAGCAGCAAATTGGGTAAAATTGTATTTTTTCGGTGGCATCTGGGCCATGTGTGTTGCAAATGTCCAAAAAAAATAGTTATTTGGGCGGTCATTTTTTAGGTCCTTCTCTTCCAAAAGGGGGTGCAGTTTGCGTGGGCTAAGAATATGTATACAAATACATGTTTACAACGAAATAGTTGTGGGCCGTTGCTGCTATGTGCTGGCAGCACTACGTTCACCCATACCCCCTTTTGGCCACCGTGGATGGTGTTTTTGTCTGCCCCTGTCACATGCAGCGGAAAAGGGGCATCCACGATGAGGTCTTCTGGGAACAGACCAATACCAGCACAAAATGGAACACCGCTGCCGGTATCAGCCAAACCCTCAACATCTTTGGGGGGTTCAGTGGGTATCACACCTTTGCTCGACGGGAACTCCAAGCGCATCGGAGTGACCAGCTCACGCTGTTCCGTCTTGGTTTTGCGTACTTTCTCAGGCTGACGCTCAGTAACTGGCCCATCAAAACCTATATGTAACACACTACATACAGCCGTTCGCCATACTGGACCACCGGGCCACACCTTGCGCGGCGCCCATTTTCCTGCCACTGCATGTGATGGTGCCGCATTTGCCTTTCGGGAATTCGGGGGGGCGGCCCGCAAACTCTTGGAGCGGCTTAGGCCTTTTCCCGTGGCGTCACCCTAATTGTTGTTGGTCCGACGGCTCGAGGGGTGAGGTGAATTTGACCTGCGCTTGTCTCGCGACCCTGACCTGGAACCTGTAGATCCAGTTCGCTCTCGCGGTGTGGATCGTTTGTCACGGGAACCTGGACGGTCTTCCCGATTCCTCCAATGCGGTGGCCGCGGATTCCTACCTTTATCACCCTTATCCCAACAGAATTCGGCCCTATGTCCAGACCGACCACAATACGTGCAGTGGTCAACTGGACGATCCCCTTTTGACGCACTTGGAGATCGGCTGCGTGTGCGACTGGGAGTACTTCCCTGTTCCTGGCGGGGGGTACCGCCAGTGTTGCGGCGTCCCTCGGACGCGCTATTTCGCCTACCACCAGAAGAACCATAACGGTTGCCCTCTGGCGTGTGACGGCGCCGGTCTGGCGTGTGCCCCGTGCGGTTGCCATTATCAGGGGCCCCACGCTTATCATTGTGTGTGTCCCTATTGGTGGCACTCAGACTGCGACGCCGTTCATATGGCCTGCTGGGAGTGTTACCAGTTTTGCTACTCCTCTCGTTACTCCGGTCTCGACTTCGATGCCGCGGATCCGATCCGGATCCCCTACGATCCCTATGTCGGTCACCTCCTGATTGAGGCTCCTTGCGGTCACGTGACCATGAGCGGGGACGATACGGGCTGCTGCGCCCGCCATGAGGTGACCGGCTTCGCGATCTAAAGGACTCCCGTTCGGACGACATTGCACGCACACGGTGCCGTTGCCGCCCATATTCACGCTCGTGGCGATGTTTATCTTCCTCAGCCTTCAAAAATGGCATGACAAGAAGAACACCTCCACGTAGGAGAATCGGAGCCCCGTTTGGGCCATGCGCCGATAGAGTTTATCAACGACATGCCGCAGCACGGGAGTCTTGCCCGAGTCACCATGGAGCACCAAGGCACGCATAATATAATTGTGTGCCATTGCACACGTCACGCCTCCTGTGACTCTACACCCGGCCTTACTCCATCGGGTGTACCAATCCACCCAACCCTGAGGTGTCAATTGCTCGTCCGGGATTTGGCACTCCTCAAACTCAGTAAGGGCTTCTCCCGAATGCTGGTCTTTACGGCCGTCGGCCGCAATGAGGCGGAAAAGTTTCAAGAAGTCACACTTGAGTTCTTCACGTGTGTCTTGCCACTTCTCCTCCTCTGCCTCGGGTTGTGTGGCAACCAGTGCATCAAGTTGGAGCTCGGTAGGCAACAGACGACCTTTGGAATTGAACCACCGAAAAAGTGCTTTTTCGAAAACTCTCCAGCTACCTCCCTTTTTGTACGTGGGTACACTGTTCATCGCTTGGACCCGGAGCTGTGACTTGGGATCGAAAATATCGTGCCGATTTTTGTAGATGGCATATGAGCGGGTGTCACCAGCCGCGGTGGCGACCGCCGCCTGTTGCATTTTGGCATCTATGTCCCCTTCAGGTCGCACTTCTAAAAATGCGAAACCCCAACTAATGCCTGTCGGCCGGACCTCCGGGAGAGAAGCCGGCGGGTAAAGGGCAAGACGGGGAACAAAATACTGATCCTCATCATGGCACCAGTGGATCTGCTCCCATGCCTTTGCATCTGTTGCTCCACCACTCCATTCGGGCGCCCATGTGTCCTGTGGCGCCGACGGCGACCATTGCTGGAAGCCATCACCGGTGACTCCCATGCCACTCACACCCCGTACATCATACACTGGCACCGGTTGTGGGTGCCTTGCCACCATGGATTGGGCAGCATACTCAGACTGCCCCACCTGCCAATACTCTGTCCGTGAGGGCCCGTTTAGAAACTTCTGGGCCGCCTGAGGTGGCTCGGCACTCCACCAGTATGCAGGGGGTGGTGGAATTCCCTTCCCTTTGCCCTTACCTTTACCTTTGCCGTGGGTACACACGGCACCACCTACAAACGACGTATTCTCACCATAAAAAGGTCCGGGAGGCGGGGGTTCTTGGGAAAAAGGAGGGGACGACCCTTGTGGAGTACCAGTTAAACCACCACGTGCGTCTTGCGGGAAGGGAGCAGGGGAAGGAGATGCATCATGCTCAAAGGGAGAGGAAGAAGGGAAGGAGGGGTGTGGTTGACTTGTACCGAAGTTGTTGACCGGCTGCGGAGTTGGCGTATGTGGATGGTCTATCAACTGATTATGGGCTCGATATGCCGTAAACCGAATCCTATCGCTTTGAGATTCATGTGCTGGCGGGTCTGTTGATCTAGCACCGTGCGTCTGAGAGGAAGCAGTACGTGCGCCAAGACCGTACCTCTCGTCTCGCTGGTGCTCCGCAACACCCACACCCATAGCAACGCCACTACCAGAGGTGGGCCGGAGCAAGGGTGAGGGTGACGGATCATTGGATTCATGTGAAGCTTTAACACCCTCACCAAAAGCAACGCCACTGCCAGAGGAGGGCCGGAGCAAAGGTGAAGGTGATGAATTGGATTGATGCGAAGCTTCCCATGGTGTGGGGTGGGGACCGTGATTTTGACGAGCAAACATTGTTTCTACCTGTTCGGCCAAGCTCTTGACTTTCTCATGTGCTTGTTGCACTGCTACCACTTTATCCTTTATTTGAGAGACATTACTTTTCAATTTGTCCTCAAATTGTGACACCAACTCCGCAACCGACTTTCCACTGCGTGCTTGCTCACCCATATGGTCTTCACACTTTTGTAGCGTTTGGTTCAATCTAGACACCTCATCACGCAACGTGTCATACTGAGCCTTTAATGCACCTGCGTCCTCGGTTGAGCACCAGGTTGTTTCTTGAGCCTTTGCCTGGTAAGAGCTGAGTTGAATACCAAGGCTCGTTACCCGGTCACTCAATGATACCTGCTGAGAACGCAACGCACACATGTCGGAATCATATGATTGCCGGGTTGCAGCTTGACCAACCTTGGAGCTGCAATCGGCAAGACCGTCGGTGAGACTAGCTATGTCACCTTTGATGGAATCAAGGGAAGGAGACAAGGATTGGAGAGAAACCTTCAACTCACTAACACGTGCCTGTGTTTCCTTTTCAGCTCTCTCCAATTTCACCATTTGCTCCCTATCCTTGGCTGCACAGCTTTCCAAGGTGGCAACCCGTTGGGAAAGGGGGGGGATGCTGGTTACTACTTGTTCCTCGGTTGCCATTTTTTCTCTTGTGCTCCTTTCCATGGAAGTCAACCATTCATCATGAGATCCCAATTGGGATTCCATTGTGGTAATTCGCTGGACAAGGGGGGAGAGTGTGGAGGCGACATGGTCCTTGGTTGCCATTTTTTCCCGTACTCCACGGTTCATGGTCGTTAATTGCTCTTCATGAGATCCCAACTGTGCCTCGATTTTTGTGAAGCGTTGGGCGAAGGGGGAGAGGGAGGCGGCAACCTGATCTTGTGTGACCATCTTTTCTCGCCTGTCCTTTTCCATGTTAGTCATCCAATCCTCAGCCGAGCCCAGCTGCGACTCCAATTTGGTGAGGCGCATTTGGACCCGCACCTCTAAGTCATCAATAGTAGAAACCATGTGTTGATGACCCGCGGTGGATTCCTGCTCCATGCGAACAAACTTACCATCAAGAGTGGAGAGGGAGGAATTGGCACGGGAGTGCTTGGCGCCTAGCTCCATCACTTGTGCTTGAAGTTTTTTGATCATTGGGGAGACATCCACTGGGGGATGCGGGGTTGTGGAGCTAGCACCGTGTGACACACCCATGCTTTCAATCGCATCTACTCGACCTTTGACTCCCATAATGCCCATTTCGTGTTCCTGAAGTTTCTGTTTCACATGGGTGTCTGCTTCCATTGAATTTATACGTTGCTCAAGAGTTTGGAGAAGCGATGCGTTGGAACTTTGTACCCTCACCAATTCATCAATTTTGTGTTTGACGATCAAACCCAATTCTGTTTTGGAAGTGGTGGCTGTGGAAGGTTCAAAAGCTTGGAGGGTAAAAAAATCCTCTCGCATCTTGGACATTTGGGTGTTTTGGGTTTGCTTCACCACTTGAATTTTTTGGTTTTGGGATTCAAGTTGCATCGCTAACTCTTGTTTCGTGGCTTCCATTTGGGCATTATGGGAGGCTTGTTCCCGTTTTGCTCGCTCGTTGGCCTCGTGCGCACTCGTCTTAAAAGATTGCAAGTCCGACTCCGCACCCGCAATGCGAGCGAGAAGTGGCTGCAATTGCGCAGTAACTAACTCACTAATCTGATCCTCGCTTAAGATTGTGCGGATCTTGTTGGTGACGGTTTTCTTAAACTCCTTCATGTCGGAGATGTTCTTGCTCTCAAATTCCTGCATGCGGGACAAGGTCACCTCATATATGTCGTTCATGTCGATTGTCACCTGCCCACGTTTGCGGTGCCGGGGTTGCGGTTGACTACGACAGGGAACCTTGGCGTGTTCCCCGCTTAGCCTAACCTTAAATTCTGCAACATGAGGGAAAGCTGCTCCACCTGTTGCCCTAGACGATGACGATCCCCCAGTCTTCAAGTCGGATGAGTCGTTGGCAGCATGCACATGACTAGATGCCACGTGCAACAGGGATGCTGGCTGCTTCCCTTTGCTGCGTACGGGTTGTACATAATTGTCTGGTTCCCGGCCTTGATCTAGGTCACCTATCTCGTTAAAGGTAATGCCATCGCCCCTGGTTGTACTAGCCGACTTCGAACCCCCAGTCTTCAAGTCGAATTGGTCGGCGGTAGCCCGCACGTGACCACGTTTCACGTACGTAAGGGATGCTCTTGGTTGCCCCTGGCTACGTACGTGTTGATCATAATGGCCCTGTTCCCGCTGTTCATCAACTACACCTTCGTGCCCCATGGCCTCGTCATGGACTTCGGCCATCCCGGTGTGCTCGGGTGCTTCAAATTGAGTTTTGCAACCCTAGAGCGTTGCACTCGCTTTCGATTGTACCGGGTACGGGACACGTAAACCCCAATAGGCACGCGCGGAGCAAGTAACAAAGATCTCAAACAAGTTCAACACTCCGAGTTGAAACTCAATTAGTCTTGAAGCATCCTAAATAAAAACAAATAAGCAATCATTTAATATACAAATATATCAAATGCACATGCACAAACAAACACAATGTTCAATGTCATCTCCTACCTTAAACTTTTTGACCTTCTTGACCGTGGTTTGTTAACCCTTAACCTTTCTATGTTAGAGGAAGGGAAGAGGGGAAACAATACTCTTGGTTTGTTAAACACCCAACCTTGTTCTACTCTCGTTGGACACTTTGAATGAAGTGTGGAAGAGGATAAGGAGGCAAGGCACAAATTGACCAGGGTTGGTACAATACAGTACGTGTAATGTATCGTATCGTTCCGATACAGTACTGTAATGTAACGTATCGTATCGTTTCCTAACAAAGTACTGTTTGGTCACAAAAGAAATGTTCCTAGAACTTGCAGCTATTCTGTTTTAGTGTACAACCTGCAATTGCTTGTTAATTTTTTTTGGAAAATTAATGAACAAACGACCGAACGATGAAAATAAACGAACATGGTTTGTTAATTTTTTCCTTGTTCATGTTGTTTCGGTTTGCTTCTAATGGTTTACTTGCTTCTATTATGCCCCTTCCTAGTGCTTTTTCAATAAAAGTAGACTCACAATGTTTTTTGTTGACAAAATAATGTTTCGGATTTTTTTAAAAACCATTGTGTTTCTTTTGAAAAAAGAATAATTCAGATATTTTTGAAAACCATCGCGTTCAAGATCAAGGCCCCAGGAATTCCAGCCTCACAAAGGCACCTGTCCCCAGGCTGACCAGCAAATGGCCAAAAAATGGCAAATGGCAAAAAGCGAGCAACCAGCAAAAAATAAAGCAAGCGCATGTATCTGTACAGCTGCTGCAGCACACATAACAGGTCCCTGGCGTCACTTGAAGCCTCTGTGCAGAAGTGAAATTTTGAGATTCAAATGACATCACTGAGATGCAGCAGCAAACTGACTGAGTCCACCATAAAGGGTCATATAAAGGACAACGAAGGCTCACTCAAAACTGTCGAGACAACAGAAGCGAGCGCGACGAACACTCAAACGACACTCACAGCACGCGCCGACACTCAAATGACACTCACAGCACGCGCCGGCACTCAAATGACACTCACAGCACGCGCCGACACTCAAATGACACTCACAGCACGCGCCGGCACTCAAAGGACACTCACAGCACGCGCCGACACTCAAATGACACTCACGGCATGCGCGAACACTCAAAGGACACTCACAGCACGCGCCGACACTCAAATGACACTCACAGCACGCGCCGGCACTCAAATGACACTCACAGCATGCGCGAACACTCAAATGACACTCACAGCACGCGCGAACACTCAAGTGACACTGACAGCACCTTCTTCCTTTTGTGCTCCTTCTTCGTCTTCTTTGTCTTCACTCCGCAGTCTTCTTCGCTGGTGCAGCTTCTCGAGCTTCTTCTGTCTTCTTCTTAACGTCTCTTTGATCTCCTTCGCCTCTTCCGCTTCTTTCTTCTGTTCTTTCTCTCTTCATATTCTTCCCTCTTGTTCTTCTTCTCCTTCTTCTTCACTTGCTTCTTGTGTCGCCCTGCAAACGCAAGACAGGCAGAAAAATTCAACCACCAATGTTAATGAAACGAAATTCAAATTAAAATCATTGCAAATTCTATAAAGTGCCTCACATTTGCGCTGTTAATCCTTGGCCATGTTTGTTTGCTCAGCGGCGCCCGCGACTGGCGCCAGATGCTAGTCTAGGAACAAGACGCGTACTGTATTGTATTCTCGCGATACAGTACGCGTATATATACGTTACGCGTATATATACGCCGTCTTTTCCAACCCTGAAATTGACACCAATTGCACAAATGAAACATGTGAGCATTTGAGGGATGGGGGTCAATTTCAGAAATTCAGATTTGATAATGTGAGATTGTAAGATTGGTTCACCATTGAAAGAAAAAGTCGAAATCAGAAATCCGAAAATTGATTAGCGATCGAAGATCGCTCATGAAATCCCAAAATTCAACAGCGATCGAGGATCGCGCATGAGACTCACAAGTGTGCACCTGTGCGATTTCAGTGCTAAGCTTGAGGCTATTGCACTGGCAAGGTGCAGGAGGGTGAGCCACTGGAAGGGTAGGGCACCAACTCAGTTCTCAACCGCACAGAGGAGGAGACCATTCTGAAGTTCATCAAAGAGTTGAAGTATGAGGCTGCCGTGATTGACTTGGACACCATTGCGGCGCTTGGAAGAACAGTCGCTGAGAGGTCTCGTGGGCTTGGTCTTGCTCCTGTTTTGGACCGCTAATGGGCTGCAAACTTTCGTCGCAGGCACAAGATGGGTTGTGTGAAGAAGATCACGACCGAGCGGCTGCCTTCTACAGTGTTTGACTTAGCGCTGGACACCAAATGGAGACGTGAATTCTTGGACCTCGTTGAGCAGCCTCGAAAGTATGGTGTGCGTATCCCTGAAGGTGAACCCCAGTCGCTGCCGCCGTGGGCGCAGTTGGGCCTGGACGAGACGCCCCTCCAGTACGCGCCCAAGTTGCGCGGAGGGTATGTAGCCGGAGAAAAACAGGTCAGACAATACAGCAGCGCTGACAAGCGACAGGCCACGGCCGCGCCTGTGGTCAACCGTGAAGGCACCGTAAAGGTACTACAAGTGTTGCACAGAGGAAAGACAGGGCGCTGCCATGTGCGTCTCGACCTGCCTCAGGGCGTGCCATCCTACATGCACGAAGACCACGCGGAGAAGAAGTGTCAGACTGGCGACACGTTCAAACGCCTGATGATCAAGGTCGACACTGAAGTTGCGAAGGACAGACGCGACCATGGCGTGGCGCAGAATTACCCATGTGTCGTCATCATGGATTGGGTTGGAAGCCATCTCGACGATGACGAGTTGAAGCGCGTCGACGACGTTGAAATAAGGCTGGCAAACTTATACTATTTTGTGGCGCGACCACATACGTATGTTTTCTTTGGTCGCGCTCGTCGCAGCCATGTCAGCAATGTTGGCGATCAGGTCATCAATCCAAGCATGAGAGCATGGTTGCGCGACAGACTGAAGCGTCGCCACATTGACCATTGCCTGAAGATCCACGATGGACTGCTGCCAAAGCACTGCAAGCTGGATAGCAGCAAGCGTACGATGAAGGCGCTCCTTGTAACTTGGCTTGCTGAATGGGCAACATCCCCTTTGACAACCACACACATCCTCAGCAACGGGAACATGGTGTTTACGGAGGTGCCACTGACAGAATCTGTAGATGATGTGGACCTCCCCTGCCCTTCAGCAGCCATCCCCATGCCTGCACCTTTGCTGTTTGTTGTTCCTGGTCATGTTTCAGATTCAGAGGAAGCCTCAAAGGCACAGGCAGAGGCAGATGAAGCCGCTAGGGCAGAGGTGGAGGACAACATTGACGTCCTGTCAGTCCCAGGCACACCACCTGTACAAAGAGCAGCAAAGAGGAGGGCTGAGACCCGGTTGGACAGACTTGCCAAAAGGTTTCGTGCTGCACCACGTGATGTACATGCTCAGCGTGCGGCGAGGGAGGACAGGCAAAGGGCAAGGGACGCGCGGGAGGCAGTGCAGACTTCGGATGATGAAGGCACTCTGAGCTGTGCAGTGATGCTTACCATGAGTGAAAGAGAGTAGTACCTCCTGTTTCCTCTTGAATAACAGCGAATCGATCAAATTGAATATGTGGTTCATCCTTTGCAACAGCGACATGTCCCTCAAAGGGCACTGAAGTCTGTAGGGTTGGACGATTTGCACACGAGAGCACTTTTTTTTTTGTGGGCATTTTTCCTATTTCACGCGAGTTGCGCACGGCAATGGTGGTTCATAAAAAAGCAGGATCTCTGACCACTTCAGAGAAGAAAAACAATATAAAAAACAAACAGGATTTTCAACATAGAAGTCAGTGACAAAAAAAAAAAACAATATTTCAGTAGGTAAAAAAAAATGGCATTTTGAATGCAGAAGTGAGTGACAAAAAGAAACAGTGTAGGTTTTTCAGCACAAAAAGGAGTGCAGGTTTTGAAGAAAAAAAAAAGGTAAAACATTTTACAGGTTTTTCAGCACAAAAAGGAGTGCAGGTTTTGAAGAAAAAAAAAGAGATAAAAGATTTTACACAAATAGCAAGAGTGCAAGGTGTAGAAAAAAAAAGTGTAATGTTTTGAAAAAACGAGGAGAGAGAAATAGTACCAGTGTTGTACAGTGTTGTTCTGGTTTTTCAAATTTTTTTTCAAAAATAGAAAATACAAAGAAACATTAAGGTAAACAAAAGAAGAGAATGTCGTTACCAACCTTTACATGGAAAAACACCAGCCTTTTACCAACCGCTGCATGAAAAACACGTCTAAAATCACCTTTTACCAACCGCTGCATATATGAACTATTACCACCCCCTGTAGCTCAGATTTTTTTCTTGAGAAGCCAGAGATGACTGCTGGGATACTGGTTTTGCACCACATGCAGTCTGTTATGTACATAGCTCCGCAGTCCAGTTTTTGAGCCAAGGCTTATAGGCTTTTTGCAGGCTGTGGACCAATAAACTTGAGTTGTCAGATAATGATTGAACAAAAATTGTTGTGCAGTGAGCGTGTGCAATACAAGTGTGTGCGTGGTGCATGGTGGGTGTACAGGTGCTGCAGTGGTGCTATGCAAAATGGTCTAACACCTCACATTTTATTTTGCCCCCTCGCTTTGAGTTGGAGCATGCACATGGCCACGTAAGTAGTAGCCCTCATAAGGTTTCAGAGAATGTACTCACGCCGCTAAACACAGTGCAGCAGCTGGCGCAGGTGGATGTCAGACGAAACACCCACGAGTGTCGTGTAGTTTTTATGTGGGATTAGTTGGTTCAATGCTTGAGGGTATGTCTGTTGCAGTGCTTGTGTTGGTCAAGCTAGGTCGGGTCTGGATAGACTAAAGTGGCTAAAGACTGTCGTACATAACCGAATACCGCCCCGTGTGCGAGTGCACATTGATGGAGCATGGGTTGCATGGTAGAGTGCCCCCACGGTGAGTGTGTGAGCAGGGATGTGCATGGTGGAGTGTGTCAATGCGGAGAAGTGTACTTGTGGCCCATTCATGCCTATATTATTTGCTTGCAGCCCAGCCGCTGTTTGGTGAGCTGGCACTGAGCTTGTGAAGGGAGTGCAATAGGCCCGAATGTGCAGTACACTGAAATGTCGTGAAGATCGCAGGCGCGAGATAGATCAGGCACGTGCACCCCGAGGATGCATCAAATATTGCAAAGGAATGAGACCCTGTTGAATTACGCATTTTTATTACATTGTTTCAGTGTTTTATAATGTAAAAGCGATACTGCAATGATTGGTGTAAAATATCATGATGCTCAGTAAAGTTCAGTGATCTGTATTATATTGTTCTTTCACAGACCAATGTATGCAAAGAGCTGTGAAAGTTTCAGTCCGCCCGGAGGACATTGAGGTCTGGTTCGAGACTAAGCAACACGGGATCAAGAGACCAAATCTGAGTTGGTGTTGGCGCTGGCAGTGCATGGGTCTTGCAAAGGTGTGCTCTGTTGTTTTCGTTTTTGCTGTGCAAAACAAACAAGCAGGAGGAAAGTAGTGGTGTTCCAAAGCCACAAAGAGTCGAGAAAAGAATCACTAAGAGCCCGGTGGGATTGCACTTACGTGGTCTTGCATGTCCTGTTTGGTTTGATTTGATAACATGATTGAATACAATTTCTGCCACTTCCACCTGCACAGCGCTAATGGTTCTCTCTCAATTAAAAAGAATTCCAATACATGCCCCACTACCACACCTTGTTGGTATGGAATGGAGTGCAAGTGCCCATGCAGTAGCAACCGCAGCCATCCAGAGCCGAGCTAATTGTGGCAAAGAAATGAGGCAGGTGGCAACGAACCCCTCGTTCCCTCCCTTCCAGGTGGCAACATGGAATTTGCGCAGTGTTCATGATTACCCCAAGACAGCTGTTTTCCCTCCCTCCGGTGAATGTTTGGCAAAGCAATTGCATAGTGTGCTGTGCTGTTTGTGTTTTTTGGAGAGTTGCAAAGAGCAAAATGGACAAAAACAGGGCCCACAGGTGCCTTACCCGACGCCCCCAAAACACCTTGAAAACCCTTGACTGGATCACTTTCCACAGATTTCCAGGGGGGGGGGAAAAATGCGGTCGCCGGGATTGGAAAAAAATGCGGAAAAATGCGGAAAAAATGCGGAAAATGCGAGAAAAAATGCGGCATAAAATGCGGTTTTGCTAAAATGCTATAGGACTCCCAAAACCCCTATGTTTATCAAGACGCATGTTGATCTGTTGACACCATCGCTCCATCAATGTGAAGACTACGGCCCCGTCGTTCCCTCGTCGGAAATGACAAAGTTGATGCGGTCTGGATGAATCTGCGCAGTGGCTAAGGAGCTCAGAAGGGCACCCGCGATCTCTTTGTGCTCCACACCCCGCTGCGGACCCTTGCCCTCGAGGAAAGCAACGTCGATGCAGAACTTCAACCGGCCTCCAACATGGGCAATAATTGCAAGAACGGGCACCCCGCATTCATCTGTCCACTCATCAAAAAGTAGTGTGGTGTTGCGGTCGGCAGTCTTCTTGTGAATTGCTCCTCGGTGCCCGTCAAGCACACGCTGGCCGTTGACTTTGGGGAAGTCAGAGCTGCCTTGCGGCAAGCAACCGGCAATGGTGGTGTACTTCTGCAACCAAGCACGCACAAGGGGGTGATCCAGCTTGTCCAACGGGATGCCGGCACCGGCGAAGGCAAAGACCGTATCATCAGCGGCCTTGTTCTTGTCGTTGCATGACGCCACAACGGATTGTAGGCTGGGCTGCCTCATTGCGGCTTTATGAGGTAGAGCATCTGCCTCTGCCTTTAGGCGGCGCTCGACCCGTGCCTTCTCCCTCTTCTGCATAGTCTCAACGGCCACCTGGTGCTTTTTGGAGTCCAAATGACATTGGACTGTGCTCTTCGTTGTGTGGCTCACGGGGCATCCACACGCATCGCACCATAGTACTTCAATACCAAGATCATTGGTGCGGAGACTCAGGGGATGGCCAGGGAATTGTTCCTTCCGCTTCCCAGGGCCCATGGTGCAATACTTTGCGCCGGCACCACCTCTCCCCTTACCACGTACTTTGCGGCGGGGTGGGCTATTTCCATCATCAGATGTGGGCTCAGAAGGAGGGCAATGGGAGGGCATAGCATGTGACATGTCTAAGGGAAAAGGAGCCATGTAACAAACAAAAGTGGCGGTGTTGGGAAGGTATGCAAACACTGACTTGACTACAAAACTACCCTTTAGTTGAACTACACAATGCCACTTGAATGTATCCTCTTGAACATTACACTAAGGGACCTGCCCAGAAAATGCGAAAAAAATGCGGAAAATGCGAAAAAATGCGAATCGCATTTTTCCCCCCCCCCTGGATTTCCGGCTGCGAAGTATGTGGCCTTCAACACTTTGGATCGCTGCGGGATGGCTGAAGGAGTTCTGCAAAGTGATACGATGCTGCTACTATCCATCTCAAATGGTGCATGTGCCTTCATGGTGGGCTAGGTATTATCGGCTGGGTGCCTGGCTAGGTGCTATCGGCTGGGTGCTATCGGATTCATCCGTCATGCCAGCTGTCATGCTAGCCACCATGCCAGCTGTCATGCTAGCCACCATGCTTGGTGTCATGTCACCTGACACTAGATCTACGTTGTGTGATGGGGCATTCTGGCCTACAAAGTAGCTTTCTGGTCGTTGGAAGCTACACCTGTCAAGTGATTTGGATTCATGGCGTTTTGTGGCCAAACTGGAGACACTACTCTACAAGGTGGCAGATTGGTGTGTGCGTTGGTGGACCACATGGATGTGCACGTAGTTTTGGCTGTGATTGTCACCGTAGTCAGCCCTTCCTTTGCTAAGCGTTCTGCTCTTCCAGTCCTACTCAACACATTGCTGCAAACTGAACAATCCACTAAATTTCCTGAAACACAGCCCAACACAACGGACTGGTTCAGAAGATTGGTTTGTCCAATGCGAACTCTGCGGGCGCGGGCTCAGAGCCAACCTTCAAACTGGTGATGACGACAATTGAACTTGACTCCACATTGCACAGCTCGAGAACTGCCAAACTAATGCACATTTGTGACACATAACACACAGACTGCAACAAACAACATTGCTTGCTGGCAAATTTCCAGTTCCTCGTATGATTCTGAAAGAAGTTTCATCTCCATGCAACAAAAACTACACTATGTACACTTGAGTGCCAACCCTTACGAGCAGCTTGTGAGCAATGTCTATTGTGACCCCTCCCCCGTGCCCCAACACACATTCCAATCTATTATTGGCAGAACCAATGCGCACGCTTGGGTAAACAGCAGCTGTGTGCACACATGTGCACTCGCGGTTATGGAGATTGATACAGCATTTGACTGGTGCAAACAAAACTCCATCAAATAAACAGGGGTGGGGGCAAAACAGACAGAAGGAAAACGCATGTGCACAGCCCAAACGCCTTCTTGGTATCACACACCATTCATTCTAAACAAAGATTGTCTGCAAACCACCACTAAGCCACCACTGGTGCACCTAGGTGCACCCTCCCTCACTGACACTATATTTCATCTGCACATGTGCCCGCACACGTGACATCAGAATGAAAGGTTGAACCCTTCCTGAGGGGTCCATGGTCCATGGGACAAACAGATTTTCGAAAGAAGCAGACGAACGCTCTAAGAGATGTACAAGTTATCATTTCTGTTTGGGTTAAAGTGCTGTCACAAGAGAAGGGGTTAGAAAGTAGTCAAACGACACAATGCTGAATAACTCCTCTTTGCTCTCTTCGGAGAGTGCAATGTGAACAGCAGTGTCAGGAACAAACAAAAATATGCACTGGCATTGGAAGATTGGGAGGAAAGGGTCATGCCTGTAGGAGTAGCGGCAATCCATCACAAAGGGCAGGTCAGGCTCCAAAAATGTGCAACTGGTTTCACCCTTGTTTCACAGATATGCTCTTGGTAATCCAGCCGTCGATCTTCAGGCTAGAAACTTCAATTGCAGGAGCCACTTAACGTTTCAAACCATGACAAGCATTTGAAAGATCCCCCTTTACACAGTCGCCATTTTCTGCACTACACTCCCTGAAACAACATACGCTGGCTACAGGAGGTCGGTTCCCCAATGGGGAAAAATTGTCCTCTTGGAGAACCCCCCTTCCTGGTTCCTGCATTGGGGATTATGTCCTCTTGGGAGAACCTGCCTCTCCGGTTCCCGGATTGGGGATGTGTTGTCCTTGGAGGACAGAAATGACAACCCTCGACCAGGGTCACCGGTTGGGGACAGAAATCGCCCTTCAGGAACCCAGAGGGGGGTTCTCCTGTGGGGACCATTTTCAGGCCGGTTCCCGGATTGGGGATTTTTGTCCTTGGAGTACAGAAATCCCCAACTCGGGAACCGGGGAGGGGGAGGCACCCAGCGATTCACAGCATCATCACTTTCTCCCAATCAAGAACCGGTATATACTGGGGCAAGTTCCCGAATGGAGGCTCTTGGGTCCTCTTGGGAAAACCCCCTGGCCCCGAACAGGCCATTTTTGTCCTCTCAGGAGCACCCCCCTCCCTGATTCCCAAACTGGGGCTTTTTGTCCTTGATATCTCGGGGATCACACCTAGTCTTTCAAAACGGCACTGCTTTAAAATGGCACTGCTTTAAGGACTGTTGCATGAACTGGGTTTGTAAACAAGTTTATGCAACGGTCCTGAAAACACCACCTTGTTGCAAAGATGAATTGGATTGTGCAGAGCAAGCACACACATATGTTGAAGCACAAAACGATGGAAAAAGGTTTCACAGTCCATCACATCGTGCAGTCAAATATACCTGACATATGTGATGCATATGTGTGTGCATACACACTTATGAATATACACATGTATATGCACGTCTTGTCCTTTCAACCGGCACTGTTTTCAGCACCGTTGTACAACCTTGTGTGAAAACCCGGTCATGCAAAAATCCTTAAAACGACGCCGTTTTCAAACATCAGCTTCAATTCCCGTGTCGAGGACAACCCCCCCCCCCCCATTTGGGAACTGGGGAGAGGGTTTCTCCCAGAGGACAGTTTTCCCCCACTTGGGAACCAGCCTGGCAGCCAAGCAATGTTTGGTAACCCTGGGGATTGAACCTTGCCCTTTCAAACTGAAAAATAAAAGTGAATCCCTCCCTCCCTCGTATCAATCTGTCAATCCCTCACTGCCCTTATCAATGTGCGAGGCTGCTCACGGGTCCCATGCAGCCCACCAGTGACACTTGCATTGGACTTTGGCTGATCCCCCTTCTTTTGGTGCAACAATCAAACAACAAAATCAATTGACAACAGGCAGAGTTAAACTTTGCCTATGCAGGTTTCACAAGCTCGGCTGTGAGGGGTCCCTCATGGGTTCCCGCGCAGCCTCGCACATTGATAATGGCAGTGAGGGATTGCGACATTGATGATGGGGAGGGGGGGGAGGAGGATGTAATGGGTCCCAAAAAACCACAAAGCAACCACGCAGGCAGGCAGGCACGTAGGCAAACAGGCAGCAGAAATAGGGGGGAGGGGCGGACGCTCCTACAGAATCATCAGCAGTGGGGCACCTCTCAGCCTTTGTCCTGCCTGTATGAGGGAGGTACTACCCGGGGGTTATTAGGGGGGCGACATTGCTCCGAGATGCTGGCCCATGGGGATGAGGGAGGTCCCCTGCACCTCCAGCTTTTGGAGGATATAGGCATGCGGCATTGCCCGAGGACCGGCCTACTCTCCAAAACGTAGATCCCCCTTTTCTGCCCTAGCCCACCGTGCATGAGGTAGGCACTGCAGACCTCCCTCACCCCATACGTGTGGCACTCCAAGCAAATAGGCAGACAGACAGGAAGCAAGTATGGCATACCAGGCGGCAAGTAGGCAGGCAGATAGCCGGAGAACAATTTCCCCCCAAATCAATCAAAAGCTGGTGGACCCGTTGAAAAATTTCCCCCACTGCCCAATACACACCACCACCACCACCACAACCTCCATCATAGGCAGGTCACAACAGCACCTTGCCTAAGGGTGTTGAGGTCTGTGGTCCCACCTTGGCTGCTGGCTGGTCTGACTCCCTGGTGAAATGCACAGTCAAAAAAAAAAAAAAGCAAGAGAGGGAGGGAACATACCCGTAGGATTTCTCAGCCCAGTGGACTTCGAATCTGCCTCTATCTTGTTGATGCGTTGCAGTACCCCTATGCTAAAGCGGTAATCAAATGAAAAAAGCGTACGCTGTAAAGAACAAAAAACAATCCACTTGGCAAGATCCGCATGCAGGCAGGCAGGCAGGCCACACGTCTCACTCACCTAGGAGGCCCATCCACCCGCCCGGCCCGGCCTCACACATTGGCAAGTGCAGAGCAGCAACAAGCAGCAAAGCAGCAGCGGCGGCGGCACGGCAGCAGGCAGTAGCAAGGGGGAGAAACCACACATCAGGACATTCCAGGAATCGAACCCGTGAATGTCAAGGACAAAAATCCCCCTTTCGGGAACCAGCCTCATTGCAGACCACTTCCCCATCTAGGGAAAAGGATGCCTGCTGATTGACCCCCTTCAGACTCCCCCCTGTCTGGTTCCCAGATGGGGGAATGTTGTCCCCAGGGAGAACCCCCTCCCCGGTTCCCGAATAGGGGATTTTTGTCTACCTGGAAAACGCCCTGCGTACTTCTGTCCTCAAACAATACCGGGAATTGGGCCTGGGTCACAATGACCAGGACGGCTGTCGGGAGAACCCCCCCTTCGCAGTTCCCTAATTGGGGCTGACAGAAATCACCAATTAGGGAACCAGGGAGGGGGTTCTCTCAGAGGACAATTTCCCCCAAATCGGGAAACGGTCGGCTACAAGGGGGGGGGGGGTTGTTTGGGGATTGTTTCGCCGGGAAACATTTGAGGGGCGGAAATTTTGCCACCCCTGAGAATCCCAAAGCTGCGTTCAGAGTCATAAAGATTTGCAAATCAAATTGCCAGTGAAAGCAGCATTGGTTCACGGCATCTGGAAGAATCTGTTGTTCCAAACACTTGCCCAAAATCATCTTTGGGATACACAGCACACACGCAGCGCAACAAATTCTGGACCACCTACGTTCCTTCACGTCACACCACAGGGACCACTATATTTCAACCCCCCCCCCCCCGGGGGGGGGGGTTCGCATACAAAGACCAGGCCAGCCCCCCCCCACTCTGGTTGGGGGACCCCAGTTGCATCACAACACCAACACCCTGCACTGCATTGCTGACACCTCTCAATTTTGCCAGGAGAAAATTTCGCCACCTTCCTTCAAGACAAAAATTTCCCGCGAAATTATTCCCCCATGAACCCCCCCCCCCCTGTACAGTTGACCTGTCAGTGCCAAATACAATGACAGGGCAGTGAATACTTAATGTGCAAGATAAGGAGCAGCATTAGAGTCCACTCCAACCTGAGAGCAGCCCCGAAGGGTCTCCCAAAGAGGCAAATGGGCAGAACCCCAGGAAACACGTGGCACGCCAGGCGTAACTGTTTGCTTGATGCTGCATGCATGGCACCTGTCTGGGCTGCCAGTGGGCCGCAAGGCGGCTACCAATCCGGACAGCTCCAGCCTAAATCAGAGGAATAGAGTGGCAGCAGGTTATGGGGGCACGCAGACTGACCTTGGCACTGATGTCTGGACCCTGAACATGACACACAAATGACCCTGGACACCATGGCATTAGGCTGGGGTGAATCGAATTGATGCTGCACACAGGTTAGGATATTTACTGAGTTGCGGGACTGTATCTTACCGCACCACCTGGTTCAGCCCCATTGCAAGCAGCACATCTCATGTGGCATGATGGGGACATGCAGAATCTAACGTTTTGAGGTACGTCATCAAATCAAACGCAGCATTTCTATTTGGGCGGATATGTGTATGTGGTGCAGAAGAGGGGGGCGGAGGAAGAAAACGAACAAGTCAAGGGCATGCTCTCGCAGCTCAGCCTCAAAGACTGCGGTGCAGGGAGAGGGGAGGCCTTTGTTATGACATTCCCCATGACAGCGCCAATGTACTTCCTATTCTGGACGCCAGTTCCAAAGAGCAGAAAAAAACCGCTATCTAGAAGGCTCTACAATTCCTCCCACTTTGGACCCTGAATCCGTCCCTGTGCTCTTCCCTCTGTACAAAACCATCAGCTCAGTGTGACGGATCCTGTGTGCAACTGCACGAGTGATCCGCGCTGACCTGCCTGGCTGGGCTTAATCAATGGAGCACAACAGGCAGCAGCCCCGCATGATCCAGTGGTGAACCTCCTCCTCACAGTTCAGCTCGCAGTCAAACACCCAATTGATGTCGTTGCGGATGGGGTACTTGTACACAGGGCACTTGAACTGCTTCATCTCGCGGTTCTTCTTTTTGCCTCCGTGGCCGGCCGCTTCACCTGCCATAGCACGCAGGCAGGTGTAGGGAAAAGGAGGAGGGGCCACAAACAGGGTGGGTTAGCACAACGTCCAAACTGCATGATACGACTTGGCATTTGATGTCCACCGCCATGCGCCATTACTGTACCTTTGGCAACCACGCAATCGCCACCAGTGCATCAACCGCCGTCGGTTGGCCACCGACCACCATAGATCTTGCCAACCACCGCGGTCCACCCGTCGCCAATCGCTGTTGGTCAACAGCCATTGGGCATCCTTTGACTCAACACTGCCCTGTTGGTGCTCCAAGAGCCGCAGTGCTGCAGGAGCGCGCACGTGCACAGATGTTCACGGAGAAAACCTGTCCGCTGGCGCACCTTTGGGGTAATTTGGGATACCTGAATTTGAGAGCCGCAGCCCACTTGAGCTGTATGGAAGGGGCCTGCATCAATTGATGTATGACTCCCAGGCAGGGTTTCCCTTGCAAGTCCCCAGCGCAGGCGGTGGAGGAGGGATATTGAAAAGTGCCCGACACGACGGTGGCACCAGCCGGAAGTTTTGAGGGCACTTCCCCTCCACAAAGAGGCCATCAAAAGGGCTGTGGTATTCTTTGGCCGGTTCTCCAGCCTTTTGAAGGGGACGAGCCCTGGGTGTGCGCCAGCAAGAGTGTAGTCCTTGGAGGACAACAGTTTCTACTTCTGTGGGGGAAATTCTGATTCGAAAACCCAAAGGCGCCGTTCGTTCGCGAACCGCCCGAAGCTGATTTCCAACTGCTTAGTGTGCCCCATAGCCACCGCCGGTTGACCACAAACCGGTGGGTCAGCCAACGCTACTGCCAGCGATACTCAACCCCCATGACTTGAGGTCACCGCTGCTTCCCTTCTGACCCCCCCCCCCCCCCGAAACCCCCCCCCGGCCATCCCAGCACCCATATACCCCCAGACCTGTCACATGGACCGCCGGCAGCTCCTTGAACATCTCCTTGGGTGCCGCCTCCTTCACCTTCTGCTTGTTCTTGTCCCAACTGCAGCCCTCCAAAAACAGCCCAAAAATGTACACCCCCTCCTGGGGCCCGCGGTCGATTTCATGCTTGTCCAACCGCAGCACCTCCGACTTGGTTTCCATGGCGTCCAAGGACCAGTTGTCCTTGGCGTGCGCGCGGCACACCTCCTGCCGCACGCACGTCAGGAAGCCCTGTGGGTTGAAGAAGCCCGTCAGCCAGTACTTGGCCGGGCGGTCGTGCAGGATCCAGTCATTGAGCTGCTCGTGCCGCTTGATGACCTCCTGGAACCAGAGACCCAGATTGGGGGACGGCCAGGACACCCGCACCCACCTACAGCGCAGAGAAGGGGAGTGCTAGGCGATGTGGTGCGTAGAAAGGGTGTACGGAGGCTGGTTTGGGATGGCAGGTCACTGTACACACTGCACCGCACCGCACCCACCTGCTCAAGATCTGCCGGGGCCAGCAGACTCTGGAACAGGGCTACGGGAACAGCAGTTTTGTACAACATTGTGTGCACCAGCCACAAACAAGATCAAGCAAATTCTATTGCCTTCGGCAAGTCCACCTCGCAGAGAATCTACCGCGAGCAACACACACCCAAAATAGGGTGGAAACTACATAAATACCGGCTAAAACATGCTTTACATACCTTGGATGATCATTTTAGGTGATCACGGTATCAAAAAAACAATTTTCAAAAACTTCCATTTTTGAGGTGCCCAGGGTGACAAACTGCATCAGCAGGTTGTGTACCAATCCCTTGGGAGACCCCCCCCCCCCTTGGACCTAATATCCAAATCGGGTGAAAAACACGTAAATACGGCCTAAAACATGCTTTCCATAGCTTGGATGGTCATTTTAGGTGGTCACAATATCACAAAAACAAATTTCAAAAACTTCCATCTTTGAGCTGTCCGGGGTGAAAAACTGCATAAGCAGGTTGTGCACCCGTCCCTTGGGAGCCCCCCCCCCCCCCCCCCCCGACCTGATACCCAAATAGGGCGAAAAACACGTAAATACGGCCTAAAACATGCTTTACATACCTTGGATGGTCATTTTGGGTGGTCACAATATCAAAAAAATATGTTTCGAAAACTTCCATTTTTGAGCTGTCCGGGGTGAAAAACTGCATAAGCAGGTTGTGCACCCGTCCCTTGGGAGCCCCCCCCCCCCCGACCTAACACCCAAAAAGGGTGAAAAACACGTAAATACGGCCTAAAACATGCTTTCCATAGCTTGGATGGTCATTTTAGGTGGTCACAATATCAAAAAAACAAGTTTTGAAAATTCTATTGCCTTCGGCAAGTCCACCTCGCAGAGAATCTACCGCGAGCAACACACACCCAAAATAGGGTGGAAACTACATAAATACCGGCTAAAACATGCTTTACATACCTTGGATGATCATTTTAGGTGATCACGGTATCAAAAAAACAATTTTCAAAAACTTCCATTTTTGAGGTGCCCAGGGTGAAAAACTGCATCAACAGGTTGTGTACCAATCCCTTGGAAGCCCCCCCCCCCGGACCTAATACCCAAATCGGGTGAAAAACACGTAAATACGGCCTAAAACATGCTTTCCATAGCTTGGATGGTCATTTTAGGTGATCACAATATCAAAAAAACAAGTTTCGAAAACTTCCATTTTTGAGCTGTCCGGGGTGAAAAACTGCATAAGCAGGTTGTGCACCCGTCCCTTGGGAGACACCCCCCCCCCCCCCGGACCCAACACCCAAATAGGGTGAAAAACACGTAAATACGGCCTAAAACATGCTTTGCATAGCTTGAAATGTCATTTTGGGTGGTCACAATATCAAAAAAACAAGTTTCGAAAACTTCGATTTTTGAGCTGTCCGGGTTGAAAAACTGCATCAGCAGGTTGTGTACCAATCCCTTGGAAGCCCCCCCCCCCGGACCTAATACCCAAATCGGGTGAAAACACGTAAATACGGCCTAAAACATGCTTTACATACCTTGGATGGTCATTTTAGGTGATCACGATGTCCAAAAAGTAAGTTTCGGAAACTTCGATTTTTGAGCTGTCCAGGGTAAAAAACTGCATAAGCAGGTTGTGTACCAGCCCATTCACTAAGCCATTATTGGTGGAAAGAGCCATTTTGCGTTTTTGGCACGGGTTGTGAACGGCCCTAAGCAAGGCTAGAGACTGCAAAAAACGTCCTTCCGTATACTAGGAGGCAGATACTGTCACAACATCCCCACTCACACCCCTCAGGGTGGGTACCACGGGGTCACCGAGGTTGCCAAAACCGCCAACATAGCAAAAATGGCTGAAAAAGTGCATAAACTGCACAAGCGCTCGTCCCACTCCGCCCCATACAAACCCTATGGAGTCGGGACCCGGAAACACTTTTTCGGCTCAAAATCAAAAAAAACCAAAAGATTCATGATTTGCGACCCAAAAAGTGGGGGGGTCATTTTTTGACCCCCCCCCCACCCCCCCCCCCCCTCCTCAAAACCTCAAAAAAGTGGGTTTCAAGTGGGGGGGGGTCTGGGGGGTCCGGACCAAAAACTCATTGGGGGATGCGTTCATTGGACAAAATAATGATTTTACAAGGGGTTAAACCAACAATTCAACCCCTTGGGGTAGGGTACGCGAATAGGCCCAAAAAGGCCAAAATGGGGGGGTATGTGGCGTTTTCCCCATATATACGCCTGCCTGGCTTTGATCTAACAACCTCTGCGAGGTGACTTCGATTTTTGAGCTGTCCGGGTTGAAAAACTGCATAAGCAGGCTGTGCACCCGTCCCTTGGGAGACACCCCCCCCCCCCCCCCGGACCCAACACCCAAATAGGGTGAAAAACACGTAAATACGGCCTAAGGTATGCTTTGCATAGCTTGAAATGTCATTTTGGGTGGTCACAATATCAAAAAAAAAAGTTTCAAAAACTTCGATTTTTGAGCTGTCCGGGTTGAAAAACTGCATAAGCAGGTTGTGCACCCGTCCCTTGGGAGACACCCCCCCCCCCGGACCCAACACCCAAATAGGGTGAAAAACACGTAAATACGGCCTAAAATATGCTTTGCATAGCTTGAAATGTCATTTTAGGTGGTCACAATATCAAAAAAAAAGTTTCAAAAACTTCGATTTTTGAGCTGTCCGGGTTGAAAAACTGCATAAGCAGGTTGTGCACCCGTCCCTTGGGAGACACCCCCCCCCCCCGGACCTAACACCCAAATAGGGTGAAAAACACGCAAATACGGCCTAAAACATGCTTTGCATAGCTTGGATGGTCATTTTAAGTGGTCACAACATCAAAAAAACAAGTTTCGAAAACTTCGATTTTTGAGCTGCCCATAGTGACAAACTGCATCAGCAGGTTGTGTACCAATCCCTTGGAAGCCCCCCCCCCCGGACCTAATACCCAAATCGGGCGAAAAACACGTAAATACGGTCTAAAACATGCTTTACATACCTTGGATGGTCATTTTAGGTGATCACGATGTCCAAAAAGTAAGTTTCGGACACTTCGATTTTTGAGCTGTCCAGGGTAAAAAACTGCATAAGCAGGTTGTGTACCAGCCCATTCACCAAGCCATTATTGGTGGAAAGAGCCATTTTGCGTTTTTGGCACGGGTTGTGAACGGCCCTAAGCAAGGCTAGAGACTGCAAAAAACGTCCTTCCGTATACTAGGAGGCAGATACTGTCACAACATCCCCACTCACACCCCTCAAAGTGGATACCACGGGGTCACCGAGGTCGCCAAAACCGCCAACATAGCAAAAATGGCTGAAAAAGTGCATAAACTGCACAAGCGCTCGTCCCACTCCGCCCCATACAAACCCTATGGAGTCGGGACCCGGAAACACTTTTTCGGCTCAAAATCAAAAAAAACCAAAAGATTCATGATTTGCGACCCAAAAAAAGGGGGGGTCATTTTTTGACCCCCCCCCCCCCCCCCCCCCCCCTCCTTGAAAACCTCAAAAAAGTGGGTTTCAAGTGGGGGGGGTCTAGGGGGGTCCGGACCAAAAACTCATTGGGGGATGCGTTCATTGGACAAAATAATGATTTTACAAGGGGTTAAACTAACAATTCAACCCCTTGGGGTAGGGTACGCGAATAGGCCCAAAAAGGCCAAAATGGGGGGGTATGTGGCATTTTCCCCTATATACGCCTGCCTGGCTTTGATCTAACAACCTCTGCGAGGTGATTCCATAAGCAAAGAAGAAGTCCCACATCACTGATGCACGCACTGATGGTGAGTCAATGCAGCGCAAAGGATGATGACAGTCAAGGAGACACTCCATGTGCTCAGCAGCAAAGACAAAATTGCAAATCAATCAGAACACACAAATAAAGAGTGCACCACCAAGAACAAATCAGCACACAAAATCCACTTTTTAGTATCTTGGCACTGATGGTGAATCATTGCAACACATGACATGCCAAATCAAGCATAGAGAGCTGCACCAGCAGTGCTCAGGAGAAAGCCAGAGCACAACACGTGCAGCAAGGGATGATACTCATGGGAGCAGATGAACGACATGCCAAGACGGCAAGATTGCTGATCAGGAAGCACTGTTTTGTAATGGTGAATCCCAGTGGCCTCGCAATGCACAAAGCAGACGGAGCAAACAGACAATTATCAATCACCGTAAACAAAGCAAAATTCTATTGCCTTCGGCAAGTCCACCTCGCAGAGAATCTACCGCGAGCAACACACACCCAAAATAGGGTGGAAACTACATAAATACCGGCTAAAACATGCTTTACATACCTTGGATGATCATTTTAGGTGATCACGGTATCAAAAAAACAAGTTTCAAAAACTTCCATTTTTGAGGTGCCCAGGGTGACAAACTGCATCAGCAGGTTGTGTACCAATCCCTTGGGAGACCCCCCCCCCCCTTGGACCTAATACCCAAATCGGGTGAAAAACACGTAAATACGGCCTAAAACATGCTTTGCATAGCTTGAAATGTCATTTTAAGTGGTCACAATATCACAAAAACAAGTTTCAAAAACTTCCATTTTTGAGCTGTCCGGGGTGAAAAACTGCATAAGCAGGTTGTGCACTCGTCCCTTGGGAGCCCCCCCCCCCCCCCCCCGACCTGATACCCAAATAGGGTGAAAAACACGCAAATACGGCCTAAAACATGCTTTCCATAGCTTGGATGGTCATTTTGGGTGGTCACAATATCAAAAAAATATGTTTCGAAAACTTCCATTTTTGAGCTGTCCGGGGTGAAAAACTGCATAAGCAGGTTGTGCACCCGTCCCTTGGGAGACACCCCCCCCCCCCCGGACCCAATACCCAAATAGGGTGAAAAACACGTAAATACGGCCTAAAATATGCTTTGCATAGCTTGAAATGTGATTTTGGGTGGTCACAATATCAAAAAAAAAAGTTTCAAAAACTTCGATTTTTGAGCTGTCCGGGGTGAAAAACTGCATAAGCAGGTTGTGCACCCGTCCCTTGGGAGACACCCCCCCCCCCGGACCTAACACCCAAATAGGGTGAAAAACACGCAAATACGGCCTAAAACATGCTTTGCATAGCTTGGATGGTCATTTTGGGTGATGACAATACCAAAAGAACCAGTTTCAAAAACTTGGATTTTTGGGCTGTCCGGGGAGAAAACCTGCATAAGCAGGTTGTGTACCATTCTTTTGGGAGACCCCCCCCCACACCCAATACCCAAATAGGGGACAAAACACCCAAATACGGCCTAAAACATGCTTTACATAGCTTGGATGGTCATTTTAGGTGATCAGAATATCAAAAACACAAGTTTCGAAAACTTCGATTTTTGAGCCGTCCAAGGTGAAAAATTGCATAAGCAGGTTGTGTACCAATCCCTTGGGAGCCCCCCCCCCCCATCCCTCCCCCCGGACCTAATACCCAAATAGGGTGAAAAACATGTAAATACGCCTAAAACATGCTTTACATACCTTGGATGGTCATTTTAGGTGGTCACAATATCAAACAAACAAGTTTCGAAAACTTCGATTTTTGAGCTGCCCAGGTTGAAAAACTGCATAAGCAGGTTGTGTACCTCCCCATTCACTAGGCCATTATTGGTGGAAACACTCATTTCGCCTCTTTGGCACGGGTTGTGGACGGCCCCAGGCAAGGCTAGAGACTGCAAAAAACGTCCTTCCGTATCCTAGTAGGCATATACTGTCACAACATCCCCACTTGCACCCCTCAGAGTAGGTACCACGGGGTCACTGAGGTCGACGAACATAGCAAAAATGGCTGAAAAGTGCATAAACTGCATAAGCGCTCGTCCCACTCCGCCCCATACAAACCCCATAGAGTCGGGACCCGGAAAAACTTTTTCGGCTCAAAATCGAAAAAAACCAAAAGATTCATGATTTTCGACCCAAAAAAAGGGGGGGTCATTTTTTGACCCCCCCCCCCCACCCCCCCCCCCCCCTCCCTCAAAACCTGAAAAAAGTGGGTTTCAAGTGGGGGGGGTCTGGGGGGTCCGGACCAAAAACTCATTGGGGGATGCGATCATTGGACAAAATAATGATTTTACAAGGGGTTAAACTAACAATTCAACCCCTTGGGGTAGGGTACGCGAATAGGCCCAAAAAGGCCAAAATGGGGGGGTATGTGGCGTTTTCCCCATATATACGCCTGCCTGGCTTTGATCTAACAACCTCTGCGAGGTGATTCTATTGCCTTCGGCAGTGCACCTCGAAGAGAGGTTGACAGTCAGCCAATCAGTCCCTGAGCCAGCAAGCAGGCAGTCAGACAGATACACACAGTTTGGGTTTTTTGTCAGTGGCAGATGCGGCCCCAAGCAGCGGCGAGGCCCTTTACTTCAACCCAGGCAGTGGCCGAGTGGTGATGCAGCCGACCAACGTTCCTTTCGTCGGCGGTTCGAACCCCGGTCGGCCGAATTTGGCGCCGCCGCCGGCGCCAAAAGTCAGTAGACCAGGATTCGAACTGCCGACGGCAAACCTTACGTCGGTTGTGTGATGAGCGATGTGCTTCCCCACTGCTTGTAGCCTTTTGAGCAAAAACTTTTGACCCCCCCCCCCCACCCCACCCACCCCCCCACCCCTCCCCCCTCAAAAAAGTGATATCCAGTTTTAGGGGGTAGAGGCCTCAAAATAAAAAAATCCATTGGGGGATGGACTTATTGGGCAAAATAATGATTTTACAAGGGGTTGGACATCCAATATCATGCCTTGGGGTATGCTACGCGAATGACCCCAAAAAAGGGGGGTATATGACGCCCGCGCCTGCGCTTGATCTAACAACCTCTCTTCGAGGTGATTTTTGGTGCAGAATGCTGCAAAACCCCCATGAGCAACTCCAAAAACCGGGTGCTGTGGCATGCTGCGGCTGAAGGGCCCTTAGGGCACCCGTGGTCAACACGGGGGGGACGTCTCCTCGCTTTTATACGCGACCCCGCCCCCCAGTAGAAGTGGGCCGAAGGCCCACAAGGGGGGGGGGGGGGGGGATTGGAGGGAGGGGTTCAGGGAGGGGCGATGGGGGGGGTTGGGAGGGTCGGTTGGGGGGGGTACAGGTTGGGGTGGGGGGGTCCAGGTGGGGCGATTTGGGGTGGTGGGGTGGGGGGCGGGGGGGGGGGGGGCACAAGCTCCCATTACCTGGTTTGGCCATGCCAGCCATTGTTGATTGGGCTGAACAAGATCCCCCAAATATGTATGGCCAGAAGCTGTTGACCCTTGGCAACTAAGGGGGCCCGGAGGGCAGGGAGGGGGGGGGGGTCGCGTACCAGAACCGAGGAGACGTCCCCTCCGTGGTGGTCAACCGCTTTGGCGCCTTTCGCCCCATTGGTCTTAGCCCCATTGGACAGCACGGATCCCGAGCAATCAGTGCAGTAGTGCACAGAGGATGACCAGGGCTTCTGCTTGCACAAGCCTCAAGACCACATCTTGAGAATAAACTGCAGCGGCTTATGTGTAGGCAAGTGTGCTCCTAGTGGTTGCAAATGCAAGTGGCAATGAGAATGGCATCACCTCAAGCCTTGCATGTGTGGTAGCGGATATCAATGGTTGTGTGTTGTGGGAAGGCCAAGTGTGGATGCAACCGCGGAGCGCGAGCACCGACTTCCTAGAGAGGACGGCCGCATTCAAGGTGTGTGCCGTCTGTGCGTGGCTGTGGAAAATGCCCCACAATGTGAGTCCACTAGCGGTGGTGTGCAGCATCAAAGCCGTTGCTAAGGCTATTAGTCACTGCAGTATAACTCACGAATGGGGTTGTTTTAAAGTTAGGGTGATTGCCGATGCTATGGGGCTAGATGTGTGCACCCATCACATATGTGTGGAAGCACTTAGACAAGCTGCCAAGGTGGGTCAAAGGCAACCAAAATGAGCTTTGGTACATCCCGAGGTCTTGGGCAGATGGCTACACCATACTCAATCAACCTACGAATAAGGAACCCGCCATTGTCAAAGGGGGCAGTCCACATGCCCCACACACTACAAATCCAAGAGGACAGACAATGGAGGGAGTTGTACGTGTGGAGCAACTGCGTATCCTCCATACCAAGGATTAGGCACACACTCTGCTAGCTAGTTTCCAAAAGTCCACAGCAAGCTTCTATCATAGTGAAAGAGAGAAGGACAATATACCTAGTGTGGTGAGTCCTTCCTGTGTTTGAGCATCACATAGAATGTCCCTTCATCTAGCATGTTGTTGCTGATGGCATCGGGGCACTGGTTGGTGAGGCGGGGTGCACACTTGGTGTTGCGCTAAACAAAATTTGTAGCCTTCAATTAAATCATGATCCGGGGATTCAATGGGCAAACACATGGCACTTTTGTATGCGGGTAAAGCATATTATCGGCAAGGATTTAAACCCCCCCCCCCCCCGAAAGTAAGACCCCGCCCCAAAAGTAAGACCCCCCCAAAAGTAAGACCCCCTTGCAGGCTCAGGACCAGCCGTCCCAAAAGTAAGACCCCCTTAGTGGCACATGCACGGCAGCAACACATTTTGGTCTACCACTCATACAATCCACAATCATCCGTCACATATTTGCTGAGATTTGAACCACGAGGTGATAGGTTTCTGCTTTGCTTTGAAAGAGGGCAACCGGATAGGTGCCTCTTCAGGAACATCAACTGCTTCCTGGCGGGCACGTGCATCAATAGCTACCCTCACCTGCTACTCAACCTCAAACATTGGCATGAAAATATAACCTGGGAAGACTCGCAGCTGTGGTGGTTTCCGATTTTTTGGCACATTTTTCAACAATGGCTTGGACACGTTCCTCAGGACTTTTCTGTTCTTTGGAAGGCTCAGCACTATTGTCATCAGCCCCAGCATCATTTTCAGTGCTGTCCTCATCAACATCCAACAACAACTCCATCACACTAGGTGATTCCTCAGGCTGTTCAGGCTCTTCATCATTCACAGGAGCCTCAACAACTTCAAATTCTGAGTCATCACATGACTCTACCTCGTCAATGGTGTCAGTTTCCTCCAGCTGCAGGTTGTCTAAAAGCATGGGCTCAGACATTTTTTGTGTCGGGAAAGGTGAAGTGACAGCAAAGTGGATGAACCCAAAAGTAAGACCCCCCTTGGGACCCAGGACCAGCCGGACTGAAAGTAAGACCCCCGGTCTTACTTTCAGGGGGGAGGTTTATAGCACACCCCTCATCGGCGGTCGGTCGGCCATGACCTACTCGTCCTTGCCCACCCCATTTGGGATGCATTTTTCTCTCTGCAGACCATCTTCAAGGTTTCAGTGTGCCATTCACAAGGGCAGCTAAGCATTCCCCACTTCCCAATCGAGCACATTCCTACGATACCAGAACTATGGTTGTATGTAGAGGGCCGGGCAGATGCGCACTCACTGACATGTTGCAGGGGACATGGATCACCAGTTTTTGCCGGGGAGCATCCAAAAAGATGAGAAACACAGTCCATGTGCGATGGGAAGCCATGGGCGGCCATGTCCCCGCTGTAGTATGAGCACCGGTGGGGACCCAAGTATGAGCGACTGCCTCTGCACTGATTTACCGGTGACCTGGCCACGCCGGTGGGAACTCATTTTTTCAACTTGCGTGCGCAGCACGGTGCGCAAAGGTTTTTCATTTTTCGCTGCAAGCGAATCTAGGTGGATTCCGATTGCTTAGAAATGTAGGAAAAAGTATATTTGAAATTATGGATCAAGCTGGGGTGTTTCCCGCGATATACCCAAATGGTGTCAAAATGGCACTTGGTTGGCCAGGCCGGCAAGAACTGATTTTCTCAACACCTGCGTGCGGCCTGACACGCCAAAAAGATTCATTTTTCGATGGGAGCGAATGTGGGTGGATTGGGGTTGCTTAGAAATGTAGGAAAAAGTACATTTAAATGAAATTATGGGTCAAGCTGGGGTGTTCCTCGCGATATACCCAAATGGTGTCAAAATGGCACTTTGCTAGCCAAGCCGGCAAGAAGTGATTTTTTCAACACCCGCGCGCAGTGCGGCGTGTGAAAAAGATTCATTTTTCGATGGGAGCGAATGTGGGTGGATTGGGGTTGCTTAGAAATGTAGGAAAAAGTATATTTGAAAATATGGGTCAAGCTGGGGTGTTCCTCGTGATATACCCAAATGGTGTCAAAATGGCACCCGGGCATCCCAGGTCCAAGGCCAGTTGTGGGACCCGGCAGTCCTCTAGCAGTGATCCGCGGCCATCGCAACGCCATCGGTGCGGGCTGCACATATGGGGCTGACAGGACCACACAACATGGGGACGGAGTCCATCTGGCAAATGTTGTCGGAGTCGCAAAGGATCTAGCTGACCCACCCTAGCCTCATCAAGCTCTCATCATCAGGCCTCATCAAGGCCCGCGCAGGGCCCGGAGGCACGATGGCTGGCGTGGGTGTTGCGGGAACTTCTGCTGCACCAGTGAGCGGAACGACAGGGTGTCCCCGAGCGGCACTGAATTGAGATCAGCGCAGGAACCTGAAGACTGTGGTCCCTGGTGCGAAACACACGACGAACAGTGCGCACTTAGACACACAGCCCTGCCGGCTTGCATTTTCCCACGTGCAAGACCATCCTGGCCAAAACCTTTTGGTAACAGCACCTTTGGCACACCATACCATACCACACCACACCACACCACACCACACCACACCACACCACACCACACCACACCACACCACACCACACCACACCACACCACACCACACCACAGCACACCACACCACACCACACCACACCACACTCGTCCATACCACGGCACGACACACACCTAGGGGGGACGCGGGAATCATAAAGATAATCAAGAGCTTCCTGAAGCTCCGTGGACATGACGATGGTGCCAGCAATCGCCAGCTTCAGATCCTGCAGAGTGCGGCGTACGAGGATGATGACCACCTGCAAGCGGTCTATCTCTTGTCCACAGAAGATGTTCAGGGGCTGGCGGTGCCCAATCTTCTGCAGCAGCTCTTTGACGGTGGCCTTGTGCCAGGCCGGAGGAAGTTTCTTGAGCAGGTCATCTGATGTCAGTACCACCTGAGCATTCACGAAGGCAGATCTTGGCATAGTGGAAGGTGCCTCTGGCACCAATGGAAATAATGGTCCCTGTCAATTGAGCCCCCCCCCCCCCCCCCCCCCCATGTGAAAGTCAGACTTCCCCTGCGCTGGTTGCAGGCCCCAACTCCGTCTCCAGTAGTCTCCACATCAGAGCTGGGAATAGCCAGGGGCTGTTGTGATAGTGCAGGCTTACTTGGCTTGAGGCGATACCTGAAAAACCCATGTTTCGGTCGTTGTAAACCGTGCCACCTCCATGGGAGGGTTAGCTCACCCTTGACCCCCTTCAGGGTCACCTACCTCATGACTGTGTTCCCTGCAGCAGCAACAACCTGATCTTCGCGGGTGATGCTGCCCGCTGTGGCACCTGACCGGGGCTGAATATCCAATATTGTGGCCAGCACTTTGGCAGCTGTGCGCAGGCGGTACGTAATGTCTGCGTTGGAGTTGAGACCGAAGACCTCTGGCGGGTCGACCTCAGGAATGCGATCCTGAATGAACTCCCGATGCTTCTGGATCTCCTCATACCTATGAGATGATGTTGGGGGCGGTGATGTTCACCTAAAGCAGCCTGCAAAGCACCCAACCCATCAAATACCCCAACAGTGGAATGTCTGTCCCACTGCTCACAATTTCGGCATTCTGGCATCCACTCCCCTGCCAGCACTCACAGGCTTCACATTCAATCACCACCAAGCCACCAAGCCACTGGGGAAAATTATTTTCACTAAGTGAGAGTGGAACATTTGTCCTTCTGATCACAAGTGCAGCTTCTGCCCCTTGGTGTCCCTCCCATGCCAGTGCTGGCATGTTGCACACAAAGTCTCAAAGTCTCTCCCAAGACCATGAAATTTGGAGGGTGCTCACCACCACGGATGTAGGAAATGCAACACAGCGCCAGAGGTTCCGGTTCAACAAATCAACAACCCATCAGTGGTGCGTATCATGTCCAGGCATTCTGCCTTTGATCTTTGAAACGTTTTGTGCAATGTGCCAACATCAATGGAATGTAGACAAGGTCACAGCGCCATGGCTTCTTTTAAGGGTGAATTGGATCTTGCAGGCTAACAGGGTCACAGCTCCTTTCTGGGGCAGACTGAATCCGCCATATGCCAGCACATGGGTTGCACTCACTGTGTGTGTAGGAGGGGGGGGGGGGGGGGCATGGGGGAGGGCGTATTGACGGGGCCTTTGGTGTTCAAGAATCCCCCCCCTGTCATTGCTACATCCCTCACCCGTCCGTTTCTCCTGGATCCCAGGCTATTAGAGCTCATTGGTCCTTGCAAGATTTGGGGAATGTTGATTCTGGTTGCCAGTGGTGGTCCATTAGGGAACAATGGTGCATATACATAGGGAGACAGTGTCAACAAAGTCATCCATAAAGAAAATCTCAATCTTATAGGCAGCACCGGAAAACATTAGTAGATTCGGGTAATCACCCAAGCCCACACAAATACTCATACCTGTTTTCTACCTTATGCCAGTTGCAACCCAAGGGGAACCCCCCCACCCCTCCTAACATCACACAATCTGCCTAGGCCCCATGGGAGGGCCTTAGTGGAGCAAAATTAGAGGTGCCTGACAACCTAGGCCCTGCCACAACAGGGCCCTCGTGCACCATACACCTAAAGCTCGTGATTGCCTGACCCTAGAGCAAGGCCCCAATAAAACAACCATGTAAGCACATACCTACCTACACCTTAGCAAAGGGCCCTAGTGGAACAAAAACTAGAAGCACATAATTACCTACGCCCACCTAGCCTGTGAACCAAACAAGGAAAGCACATACGTACATAGGCCCCATGGAACGACCGTTGTAGAGCACAAAACTATGGTGCACAACCATTTAGGCCCCACTGTGATGGTTTGTGGAACAATTTTACCCTTCCAACGACTAGGGGGAGAGCAGTGCTCCATCCCGGTGTCCTCTTCAAGGGACTGCCTCCTCAAGGGTGCCAGAGGGGCAAGGTCTTCAAGCCGAGAGCCTGGAAGCAAATAGAATCCATCTTAATTGGTTTCCATCCTCCACAAGGCACCCCATTAGACAGCTTTATGTGGGTCGCCACCAACGAGGAGCATAGGCTCAGGTGCCACTGGTGGCAGGTAAGTCTTGCAATTCTGGCACTGTCTTTCATACTTGTGGTGGTCCCCGGACCCTGTTTCTCTCACCAATCCTTGGTGCACGTCATCGAGACACACAATGTACACTGTATCTCGTATGGACAGTTGTGGCTAGCCTTGTCCCAACCATCGTCAAGCATTGAATGCACATTTTGTGAATCTACGCACAGCAACGGAAGCTGGTGAGTTAGGATATCTTTCTTGGAGGTGTTGCCAATAAAAGGGTACCATTGAAGAGGGGGGGATCCATGGTTCTGGGTTGAGTTGCCTTGTCCCCTTTAGAGGAAAGGAGGATGTGGTAGCTGTAGTTGTGGTAAGATGACATGTCACTCCAAAAGGCGGTAAGAATTGCTTACCCGGGGGTTCATATCTATGTGCCAGTTGAGGCCTTCCTTGGCTTCCTTGACTTGTACCAAGAGCTTTTTTTTTTTGCGTTTGTGTCCTTGTGCATGTTTTGTTTGTATGCAATGAATATTTCCTTGTGCGTTGCTGCTTGGGCAATCCTACCCTAGTGGAAATATTTGGGTGGGACGAGGTTGACCCATTTTATAGCTTTTGTTCTGGCTTGCACAACAACTTGTCAAGGGTGTGTGGCCTTTCTATGGGTTGTGTAGGCTCGCATGTGATTATTCCTAAGGCTCCGTTGAGGTGTGCGGTTGACCGTAATAGCACTTCAATCGCACTACAAACCCCCAATTACTCAAACTGTGCCCGCAAGGCGTGCCGCATGTGCCGCACGCACCACAGGATAAGAGCCCCTATGGGTTGACTAAATCTACTGCAACACCCGGAGGCTATACCTCCATATGCTTGAAATTGAGCCCTACACTAACAATGGCTACAATGGTCTCGTGGTAGTGAGTAGGGCATTCACAAATGCTTATTGTCCTTGTTGTTGACACACGAAGAGCTAGGGCACATACAATGTTATGCCACATTGTATGTGCCTTAGTGGAGATCATACTTATGAAAACCATGTGCACCTATTCTCCGCATGGGCATGGCGCCACACATTGACGTCCATTGTGCTCTTTTTGGCAGACTAGGCAGTTTCCTTTGTTGCTGCCCACGCAACATCTTTTCCATGTTGTTAACTTGCGGCTGCATTTCGGGGGTTTGTGTGGGGTTGGTGATGTTGGGAGGTGTGTATTGATGGGTTTGCATTGCACTAGTTGGAGGTGTGGGGGCCGTGCGTGCTTTGTGTTTCTAGGGTGAGAGGGCTTTGGTGCTGTGTGGAGTTGCTTTAGATGTGTGGACCATTTGTAACATTTGTTCCGTTGTTGGGGCAGTTGTTGTGGAGGTACTGGCTTGTTGTCTCTTATGTCGCCGTTTGGTGATTGCAGTGTTGTGTGGTGTGTAGGTTCCCGCATGGGGGTTTGCACCTTTGCAGTGCAGTTGCTAGGGGAGGCTGTTAATGTTGTTGAATGTGTCATGCGTTGGTCATAGCCGTGCATTCCTAGGACACAATCGATGATTTACTAGCCACAGGGAAAGTCTCTTTCACCTCGTGAGAGCCTTGGCTCGAAACCTCCACACAAATGTGCTCCAAGAATAGCAAACTCACTGCCAACAGATACAGACAGATTCTTGTGTGCAGACAGATTCTTGTGTGCAGCAATGCAAGACGTCCACACTAAACACAATCACCTGACTGTGGTTGTTGCAATTATTTCTTGGATTGAGTGCTGAGTTGGGTGGGTTTCATTGGATGATGGTGAGGGTGGTGGTATCTTCGGGGCACAATAGTGGTGGTGGTGGTGATGGTGGTGGTGGCCGGGTGGGGCATGAAATGGGGGAGGGGGATTCACCAACTCAGGTTGCCCGATTGCAAGCGGACCTTCTCTGCTTCCCGGTATTAAGATTGTGGTAGATGCTCTTCATACTCCATTTCATGGTGCGATACATGCGCTACTCCACAACATATGTGCTGCTCACAATTCAAGTCATTATGGGTTTTGTAACGTGGCACTTGCCTTTGATAATCCACCTTCTCCCCGTCACATGTGCAAAACCCGTTGTTGTGACACAACCCATCTCCTTGCCATACTCTTCGACACCGGGGTCAATATTCGAATGTGTAGCAACATGCTTCTAGGCACCGAGCTGGTTGGCCGTGGTTTGGAAGGGGACACAAGGGGCTGGTGAGGGGGTTCCAATATTCTTCCCTCCACCACCACCTGAGCTTTCCGTGTGCAGCCTTACTAACGACCGCTCGCACATGCACACACACACTAGAGACTACTCGCCCACGCAATACTGAGCACCAACCTTGGCCTAAGGGGGCTGCCATGTCATACACTCAAATTTATTTTTCCCACACAGGGTCGCAATCTTTGTTGCAAAGAAAAAGGAGGATGAAAATACGTGAAACACTAGGAATATAATAGCATCCCCAAACTTGAGCCTGGTCGCAGTCCTAGGTCGAAAAAGTGCCACGAGCCCCTATTTTGGTGTGTAAAAATACAATCGCTGCAGAAACATGGCCCTTCTGGTTGTGGCATGTCATAAAAAAAAATCGCTTCACATACAATGCCGAGATTTTTTCTGGGAGGCATACTCTCAATCATGCTCAGCAACCTTACAAGCAGGTGCCTGACAACCCCTGGGGATGTGAAAATATTTGCAACGATTTTGGGAGTGCCCCTCTCAGAATTGGAAACAATGCGTGAAATACCCAGCGTACCCCTGGCATGCCCTAGGGTGGCTGAAAAAACGTTTGTGCAGGGGGGGGGGGGTTGGAGCCCCTTTTTCGGGACCCCAGCCCCTTTCGGGCTCACTTGACTGGGACCCCCAACAGGCTGATGGGGACCCCCGAGGAGCCGCTGGGGTAGGTTTAGCGGGGGTGTCCTGAGGTATCCCAACATATGGCTCAAAATGATCCCCATGATGTGCTGATAATTTTGAAGTACGTATCACGGGGGAAATTTCTTTTGAAAAGAAAGTCTTCCACGCCGCTTCGCAGCCCAGGTGGCGAGTCATCATTAGAGCCTTTAAGCCTGGCATCTTTGAACTGGCCTGTCACCCGAGCCCCTTTCCAGACCCCCCCCCCCCTCCTTCCTGACGTTCGCCAGACTCACATGTGGGGGCGTAAATGGCGCTTCTACCTACAAAGTGCTGGACATCTGGTACATTTGCACTACACGGACATGTGTTTGCACATGCCCGGCACCTGAAGATTGAGAACCAGGGTTCGTGAGGTGCTTTTTCGTGCCCTGCATTGCTGTGTACTGTGTACTTTGCCGTTGGGGCATGAAACCTATGCCGCATCCGGAAAGTGGGGACTTGTGCCGTGAGGATACAACACGGTGCCTGGGAAAAGTACCGGGTCAAACAGAGGGGCGCTGGACACCCGTTGGGAAGGGTAGGGCACTGCATGAGAATGGAACAAGACCTCCGGAGCAAGTGCATTAAGTGGAGCGACGCCCTCCCCTCTTGAGCGTCCAGCTGCCGAAAACCACGGGTGCGTCGAGCGGCGACACCCGTGCCCGTTTTCTCCTCCCCCGATGTGCGGTGGTCAACAGTGGGGTGGGTGGGCCCGAGCCATGCTCCAGCCCATACCAGTGCAGGTGCAAGTCCTGCAGACCCACCACCACCTCCTTCAGGGGGCTCGAACGACCCCCCCCCCTGCGCACAAACGTTTTTTCACTGTCCCCTACTAGTAAATAGGCCAACACATACAAAACACAGATTCTCATGGGTACCTCCGAAGAATTTGGCAAGCGACTCAACATGTTTTGACTAATTTTTGACCCGTTGTCGATGCACAGCTGGACGCAACAGGAAGAATTCATCAAGGACGGGGAACTGGGAATCGGAAACTTGGGAAGAGCCCCACACACCACGCACAAGGTGCAGGCACGTGCAATTCTTCCGTATCATACGTTCCCATGCAGCACAAACGTACCAGCAGTTGTTCGTATTGGACGGACAGGGGTTGGGGGTCAAGCAATGACAGTCAAGCATTGAACTGCCGTGAAACTGGCGCACTTGGGCAGCCTGTTCAGTCCGGTTTATGTCGTGTTGGGTTGTTGTCCGGTCGTTTCCGGTCACATCAGGTGGCGTTTGGTTGCGCACAGCCACCATCTGGTCACATTTTGGTTGTGTCTAGTTGCATCCGGGCTGCACGGCACACGGCAATGCAAAGACCTGGGAATATTGTACCCAGGGCAGAAGGCGAAGTCAGGCGTCAAGATCTTGGGGGCTATGAGGACCTCGGTGATGGTGGCCAGCAGCACGCGGTCCTTGTCATCTGTAACACGGCCCCCATACTGGATCTCGGAAACCATGTACCTGAAGTGGGGAGGGGAAGGTTGGGGGGGGGGGGTAGAAGAGGGCATCACAGTGGGTCCAGGTACGCACTGGAATAGAAGGGACGTTTGGAAGTGGAGGTCTGGGCAGAGTCCTCGTTGCCAAAGTAGATGGGCACATCCACAAACCATTCCTATAAGGAGGACTGCTTGGAAGATGCAGTGCTGTAGAGTGGATACATGCAGATGAGACCTTCGATGACGGTGGCCCTTCAGACCTTGGGTCTGCCTTGTCAAGTTCGGGTCACAGTAATGGCGTGGACATCTGCATGAGTTGTTTGCAACATGTGCAGTACCTTTCCTACAACACCCCACAAATGCCAAACTGATGCAGGTCTGGACTCGCATGGTAGCATGGTAGCACCCCTCCGCCCCAAGAATAATGTGATGCGCGTCACATTGTTTATCTGTGTTGTATTTCTTTTTGCATTGCATTATTTGGAATGTGCCTCATCGTGCTCCATATCTTCCAGTACAATAGGTGCACCATGGCTGAAATTCCCATGGATATTCCTAACCCTTTTATTACTGACTTGCAGGAATCCCATGACTTGGGTGACTGTGTTGTGAATGACTGTGCTGAAGCCGACATGATGGGGAATGAAACAATGACCCAGTGAGTGGCCCCAGTGATGGCCTCGATTACCCTTAGAACCAACTTGTGGATGATGAGAATGTGGAGGATGATGCAACAGGTGGTGTAGAAGGAGCCGGTCCACAGCACATCGTGCAGCAGGAGGCAAATGTGGTGGAATCAACTGTAGCTCGGGCAGCCAAGTAGACACAAGATTACAGAACTGAAGCTTCATCAATGTTGTTTTGTGTCTGATGTCTGCATGGATCAAGCTTTTTTGGGGTGCATCATATTTTTCAGACTCGAAAAAAAACCGCAATGCGCCCTATTTTTCATCGCATAATATTAAACGGTCGGTGTGTGTGTGTGTGTGTGTGTGCGTGGGGGGCACCATATTAGAGAGGGAAGCCCATATGGGTCTATGGGTTTAGAGAGCATTGCTTAGGGACCCATTGCTCGCGGCTGGTTGGTGTGTCTTGGCAAATGGGGGCCCTTACCCTCGCTTGGGCAAGGAGCTCTTGGAAAGGCTTGCTTAGGTGCATTCTGTTCCTGCACAGCCATGCTGTCTCACTTGGTGCTGTCTGAGACAACGCTACTTGGCGGCTGCATGGGGGGGGGGGGGTTCTCCCTCACTCGCAGTGCTGTGCTCATCCTCGACTACGAAGGTGGCTGGGGAAGCCTATGGCGTTCAGTTGCTGGACTTGCCCTGCTGCCCTCCAGCGTGCAGTTGCTCCCTGCTCGTAGTCTGCCCCGTGGCTCCTGTAGCCCGCGGGTGTCCCACATGACCCCTGGCACAGTTGGCACAACAGGAGCGGGCATCTCTACTGTGGGTGCCGGGGTGTCATTCACAGATCCATGACCAATGTAGTCTAAGGGGAGTGGGGGATTATGTGCCTGGTCAATTTCACGGTGGTAAATTTTGCCATGGGAAATTCTGCAGAAGCCCCTGTATTTTGTGTGGTAAATTTTGTGGCCAATTTGAAACGCAAAATTTCCCACATGAAATTAATTTATTGCCCACGAAATCCCCCACCCCACCCCCTGTACATCGCGTCTCCGGGCAGCTTGCTTTGTGCAGTCCCATTGGCGGGGTGAAAAGCTGAGCTCGCGGGGCCTAATCTAAGGCAGGGCCCAGTTCCTATGTTCCTCTGTGGAGGAGACTTCGAATTGGGACCTTGGGGAGCCCCCCTAACTTGGTTTGTGTGTGTGTGTGTGTGTGTGTGTGTGTGTGTGCCAATTGCCCATTGCCTTGCCACGAGGGTGTTTCACGCAATCCGTTCATGCTTGCGGCGGTTCTTTGTTGGCATTGTTCAGGCTTCTCTCGATGCAAGTCAAGCATATGCACATGTGTCATTAGGCTATCAGACTCTCGGTATCAGGAAGGCTATGCACATTTTCGGCCTAAGGCAGCGGCTCGTAGAGCTCTCTCATCATTTTGGGTAGACCCATGCACCAAAGGTGCATAGTCCTTGGGAATCTTTGCTGTTGAGATTCCCGTGGCCACTTTCACAGGGACTTTGAGACATAAGTACAAAGCATTGCTTGAGAGTCATGGTCAGTGCCTTGTTTGCCTGCTTGCGATGTAGAAACCCTCTAATCAGGTTCTAGGTCTGCTAGTTCGAGCAGCCCTTGCCGCTTCCGTTTGAGTCTTTCCCTAACAAATTTTTTTTTTCAAATTGCCTTCATGACTAGACCCTCTTACTTGCGCAGCCAATTGTCGTTCTACGCCGTGCCCCCTCACTACTTTACACCTACCGCCCCTTGTTGTTCCTCCGTCGACTGACATCTCTGGCTCACCTTACTAACATTTGTGCCTGCCCTTGCCAGCTTTTTGTTTCCTCATTATGCGGCACATAATTGTGCCCATATTACATGCGTCACATGGAAAGAACCTCGTCTCATGGTGACCATGGCATGTATATCCTCCCAAATATCGTGGTGCCGAATTGGATGTTCACCCTTTGTGAACCATTTCCTCAGCGTATATCGTTCTATGTTTTGCAGGACATCTATGCACCATTTGGAGTCACTGCACAATCTGGTATCCTTGTCACTGTTCACCTAGTGTAGAGTTGCGCGCACTGCTGACGCTTCTACCCAAATGTTTGTTTGTGCCCGCAAAACTCACTGACTCACATTGGCGTACTCCCCAAAAAGGGAAGAACACTCCAAGCCTTGTCTATCCCTTATTTAGTTATCCGCCCACCAATGCATGAACACTTGTTGTTGTGTTGTACTCATTGGAGAATCCTAGCCAGCTCTCCATGTCTGATAGATCACTCAGGAAATTGCCCCCTGTGTGGCGTGGCGGGGTGTTGTCCCCCATTCGCGAACATGCTGGTGGCCATTCTATGTGTGTGTGTGTGTGTGTGTGTGTGCGCGCTGTACTATTAACGAGGGTTGATGGCTTTTAATGTCCTGGCCGCTCTTGCGACGGGAGGGTTAGGGGTTAGCGGGTTAGAGCCTGCCTGAAGCCTGCCCTATCCCACCCCCGGCCCCCCGGTATGTCGCGGCGCGGCGGAAGGACGCCTTCCTGTGGCTATGTGCCCTCCTCGGAGGCCCTCCCGTGGCCCTTATCGGGGCCCCGAGTGCCGCCGCGGGGCGACGCCGCCGTCCCCTGCCCTGCTGGGCCTCCCCCCCCCCCCCCGGTCACGGGGGCTGGCATAATCGCCGACCCTCCTGAGGGCAACACGCCTGCTCGCTGCTGTAGCCCCCCCCCCTGCACCGGCAGGCACCGTTGTCCTCCCCCCAACACCCTGGGATGCCCCTCGTGATGGCGGCTGCAGCAATGCCGCACCCCCCTGTGCCCCTTGCATGACTTGCATGCCGGGGCCCTGTGCTCATCGCACAGGGTCTGCATGGGGCGCCGCGGCTGCCCCACCCTTTTTCCCCCTGCCCGCTGCGCCCTCTTCTGTGGGGGGGAGGGGGGCAGGGTCTCTCCCTGATGCCCTGTGACTGCCCCTGGGGAGGGGTCTTGCCCCGCCCGAGCGGCGGACGTCGCCGCCACGGCCCCCCTGGAGCCGTCCCCTGTGGGGTGGGGGTCTGTCGACATCTCCTGTCCCCCCCCTGAGGGGTCCCCCACCGCCACCTCCGCCCCCGGCGCGCCGCCCCCCGATAGACTAGGGTGGGGTTCGACCGAAGCCCCCTGATCCTGCCCCCCCCCTTGGGGGGGGGTTCGCGGCCCCCGGGGGGGGCTCGGCGCCCTCCCCTTTGGCTGATGACCCCGCCCGTGCCGCCGTCAGCCGGCGTGAGATGTCCCCGAAAATGTCCGCCAGTCCCCGGGAGGGGAGGGAGGGGGGGTGGGGACGCGGCTGAACCCCCCCCACTCGTGCGTGTCCGCCCGGGCGTCCGGCTGGCGCGCGTGGCGCTTGGACTCCGCGTGCCCCCCCGTGCCCCGTGGCTCCCGCTGGGAGGGGCGGGGAGAGCGGGAGGGGCCTCCTGAGCTCTCCCTGCTGGTTTAACATACCGGAGCCGCTTAAGCTGTGCGCCCCCCCCCTGGAGACGCTTGGGGGGGGGGGCGGGAACTCCTCCTGGCGTCGCGCGTGCTCGTGCTCCGGGCGTGCTCGTCGCGTCTCGCGCTCTGGCGAGGATGATTGCGGGCGGGGTCGTTTGCGAGCGCTGGGCGAGCCCCGTGCGGCCTGGGACGCCGCCACGGGGCCGGCCCCGGCCGGCCGCGCGGGCTGCAGCCACGCCCGCAGTGCTCGCGCCGCCACGCGTGCTTGTGCCGCGTCCATGCGGTGCCCCTTCGTGCGCCCGCTGGCAGCAGTGCTCGGCGCCCCGCTGCACGCAGGCGGCACA
>OZ038378.1:171218784-171238784 GCA_964036045.1 Eutreptiella sp. 'Long Island Sound 2002'
TGTGCTCATCGCACAGGGTCTGTATGGGGCGCCGCGGCTGCCCCACCCTTTTTCCCCCTGCCCGCTGCGCCCTCTTCTGTGGGGGGGAGGGGGGCTGGGACTCTCCCTGACGCCCTGTGACTGCCCCTGGAGAGGGGTCTTGCCCCGCCCGAGCGGCGGACGTCGCCGCCACGGCCCCCCTGGAGCCGTCCCCTGTGGGGTGGGGGTCTGTCGGCGTCTCCTGCCCCCCCCCTGAAGAAGAGTCCGCTACCCCTGGGGGGCGGCCTGTGCCCACCCCGGGGGCCGGGACCCCCGTGTACTATTAACGAGGGTTGATGGCTTTTAATGTCCTAGCCGCTCTTGCGACGGGAGGGTTAGGGGTTAGCGGGTTAGAGCCTGCCTGAAGCCTGCCCTATCCCACCCCCGGCCCCCCGGTATGTCGCGGCGCGGCGGAAGGACGTCTGCCCTTGACTTAGGTCACCTCACTGGAGGCTCTCCCGTGCGCCATCACCGGCACCCTGCTGCCCCCCTGGTGCGCCGGAGCCGGCGCCTCCTTGCTTCCTGCTGGGGGGCGTGCCCCCCTCCTGGGCTGTGCCCCAGGACCACCCGTGCCGCAGCCTGCGGCCACGAAGGGGGGAGGGGGCGGTCCGGAATCCCCACCCCCCCATGCCTCTTCCGCTGGGCCGGCGGCGGTTGAAGCCGACGTCCCCACATGAACCTCCTCCGGGCTGGCGGTTGCAGAAACCGACTGCCCCAGCTCCAGCGCTGGTGCTGCTGGATGCTCCTGTGGTGGGAGGGGGTGATTGTGATCCCCCTCCCCCCATGTACGCACCTTGTGCCCTGAGCGCGGGCTCGGGTTGCACGGGGGGGGTTCCCTAGCCCGTGACATCACTGGGCTAGCTGAAACGAAAGCCAGCTGGGCCCCACAACTCACAGAGAGGCCGGCGGCTCTGGCTACCGGCTGGGCCCCTCCGTTCCCACCGATGGTGGGCCGGGCCAATGGCCCCCTCAAAGATAGTGGCAGAGCCGCCACGCCCCCCCTCCCCTGGCCCCGTGGTCTGGAGGGCAGGAGGCTGGGGTGAGGGCAGTGGAGGGGGGGGGTAAGGCCCCTTCCCCGCTAGAACAAACGGTATCTGACCCCAGGGCTTAAATTGATGGGGGAGGGGGGGGGGGCAGAAAGGCGCATCTCCCCCTCCCGAAAACTACATCAGGAGCCCTAGCGTCGCCACGTGGAGCTCCTCTATGCACGTGCGGGTGCACAGCTCATCCTCCGGCATCTCCTGCTGCCCCCCGCCTCCTTGAAAGACAGCCTCAAAAACAATGCAGCCCCCGGACGCCCCAGGGCATTGGGTCAACGCAAGGGGGGGGCTGGTCATGACCACCTCCACCCCCCTCCCCCCAGGGTGCTCAGATAAGCGGGTAAGGGCCGGGGGGTTAGCACAGATGGCGCCCTGGGCGCTGGGGGATGGGTCCCCACCAGCCCCAGGCGCCCCGGTAGCGCCACAGACAGCGCCATTGGCAGCTTGTAGGCTGCCCGAAGAGTCACAGTTGGCGCCCTGGGCGCCTGGGGGATGGGTCCCCACCAGCCCCAGGCGCCCCGGTAGCGCCACACACAGCGCCATTGGCAGCCTGCATGCTGCCTGAAAGGTCACAGATGGCGTCCTGGGCACTGGGGGATGGGTCCCCACCAGCCCCAGGCGCCCCGGTAGCGCCACAGACAGCGCCATTGGCAGCCTGCATGCTGCCCGAAGAGTCACAGATGGCGCCCTGGGCGCTGGGGGATGGGTCCCCACCAGCCCCAGGCGCCCCGGTAGCGCCACAGACAGCGCCATTGGCAGCCTGCAGGCTGCCTGAAGAGTCACAGATGGCGCCCTGGGCGCTGGGGGATGCGTCCCCACCAGCCCCAGGCGCCCCGGTAGCGCCACAGACAGCGCCATTGGCAGCGTGGAGGCTGCCCGACAAGCCACAGATGGCGCCCTGGGCGCTGGGGGATGGGTCCCCACCAGCCCCAGGTGCCCTGGTAGCGCCACAGACAGCGCCATTGGCAGCCTGCATGCTGCCCGAAGAGTCACAGATGGCGTCCTGGGCACTGGGGGATGCGTCCCCACCAGCCCCAGGCGCCCTAGTAGCGCCACAGACAGCGCCATTGGCAGCCTGCATGCTGCCCGAAAAGTCACAGATGGCGCCCTGGGCGCTGGGGGATGCGTCCCCACCAGCCCCAGGCGCCCCGGTAGCGCCACAGACAGCGCCATTGGCAGCCTGCATGCTGCCCGAAAGGTCACAGATGGTGCCCTGGGCGCTGGGGGATGGGTCCCCACCAGCCCCAGGCGCCCCAGTAGCGCCACACACAGCGCCATTGGCAGCCTGCAGGCTGCCCGACGAGCCACAAATGGCGCCCTGGGCGCTGGGGGATGGGTCCCCACCAGCCCCAGGCGCCCCAGTAGCGCCACAGACAGCGCCATTGGCAGCCTGCATGCTGCCCGAAGAGTCACAGATGGCGCCCTGGGCGCTGGGGGATGGGTCCCCACCAGCCCCAGGTGCCCTGGTAGCGCCACAGACAGCGCCATTGGCAGCCTGCATGCTGCCCGAAGAGTCACAGATGGCGTCCGGGGCACTGGGGGATGCGTCCCCACCAGCCCCAGGCGCCCCAGTAGCGCCACAGATAGCGCCATTGGCAGCCTGCATGCTGCCTGAAAGGTCACAGATGGCGCCCTGGGCGCTGGGGGATGCGTCCCCACCAGCCCCAGGCGCCCCAGTAGCGCCACAGACAGTGCCATTGGCAGCCTGCAGGCTGCCCGACGAGCCACAGATGTCGCCCTGGGCGCTGGGGGATGGGTCCCCACCAGCCCCAGGCGCCCCAGTAGCGCCACAGACAGCGCCATTGGCAGCCTGCATGCTGCCCGAAGAGTCACAGATGGCGTCCTGGGCACTGGGGGATGGGTCCCCACCAGCCCCAGGCGCCCCGGTAGCGCCACAGACAGCGCCATTGGCAGCCTGCATGCTGCCCGAAAGGTCACAGATGGCGCCCTGGGCGCCTGGGGGATGCGTCCCCACCAGCCCCAGGCGCCCCGGTAGCGCCACAGACAGCGCCATTGGCAGCCTGCAGGCTGCCCGAAGAGTCACAGATGGCGCCCTGGGCGCTGGGGGATGGGTTCCCACCAGCCCCAGGCGCCCCAGTAGCGCCACAGACAGCGCCATTGGCAGCCTGCATGCTGCCCGAAGAGTCACAGATGGCCCGGGCACTGGGGGATGCGTCCCCACCAGCCCCAGGCGCCCCAGTAGCGCCACAGACAGCGCCATTGGCAGCCTGCAGGCTGCCCGACAAGCCACAGATGGCGCCCTGGGCACTGGGGGATGGGTCCCCACCAGCCCCAGGCGCCCCGGTAGCGCCATAGACAGTGCCATTGGCAGCCTGCATGCTGCCCGAAGAGTCACAGATGGCGTCCTGGGCACTGGGGGATGGGTCCCCACTAGCCCCAGGCGCCCCGGTAGCGCCACAGACAGCGCCATTGGCAGCCTGCATGCTGCCCGAAAGGTCACAGATGGCGCCCTGGGCGCCTGGGGGATGCGTCCCCACCAGCCCCAGGCGCCCCGGTAGCGCCACAGACAGCGCCATTGGCAGCTTGTAGGCTGCCCGAAGAGTCACAGATGGCGTCCTGGGCACTGGGGGATGGGTCCCCACCAGCCCCAGGCGCCCCAGTGGCGCCACAGACAGTGCCATTGGCAGCCTGCAGGCTGCCCGACAAGCCACAGATGGCGCCCTGGGCACTGGGGGATGCGTCCCCACCAGCCCCAGGCGCCCCGGTAGCGCCACAGACAGCGCCATTGGCAGCTTGTAGGCTGCCCGAAGAGTCACAGATGGCGCCCTGGGCACTGGGGGATGGGTCCCCACCAGCCCCAGGCGCCCCAGTAGCGCCACAGACAGTGCCATTGGCAGCCTGCAGGCTGCCCGACGAGCCACAGATGGCGCCCTGGGCGCTGGGCGATGGGTCCCCACCAGCCCCAGGCGCCCTGGTAGCGCCACAGACAGCGGCTGCAAAACTAGCCGCTACAGACTTCTCGAGCAGCCTGCAGGCTGCCAATGGCGCTGTCTGTGGCGCTACCGGGGCACCTGGGGCTGGTGGGGACGCATCCCCTAGCGCCCGGGGCGCCATCTGTGACTTTTCGGGCGGCCTGCAGGCTGCCGATGTACTATTAACGAGGGTTGAAGCCTTTTAATGTCTTGGCCGCTCTTGCGACGGGAGGGTTAGGGTGTACTATTAACGAGGGTTGAAAGCTTTTAATGTCCTGTAATGGTACTATTAACGAGGGAGACCCATATGTGGCGGTAGTGCTATCGGCATATTTAACCCCGCATTTGGGCGGGGCTGTGCATATGCTCGTGTTTGCGTTTATCCACGGAGTCAGAACCTCTGTGGTGTGGCGGGCTCAAGTAACTTCCGACGACGCGCGCCCGCGCCCCATGAAAAACAGGGTCCTTACCACTACCGTGTCGCCATCATCCACCTACATCCCCTGCGGCCGTGGGGCTGGGGGGAGGGGGGGATCGGGGATTTGGGTCTCCGTTGCTTGGGGGCTGGCGGTGTTGGTGGTAAGTGAGGTGAGCGTAGTTGCATCCGCGAGTGTGCTGGGGCTGCAAATTGCAGCCGGGGACGTTTGCTGGCACCTGCCGGGGCTGGCACTGTCCTTTTTCTCGGACCTTTGTGCGGGGTATTAACCTTGTAATGACCACGTTGGCAGCAGTGTCGTACACCCCGCTGCATCAAGGGTGCAGCGCGGGCACGGCGGCAGTCTGTGCGTCTAGCAGACCTTGGACAGCGGTCTGCGGTCTACATACCCTGGTGCATGGTGGCCTTTGGCACAGCACACGGCCGCCGACAAGCGGAGCCGTTTACACGTAACGCACGCTGGTAGTTTGTGGGCAGGGCATGCGTGTGATGTGATGTGTGTGTGTGTGTGTGTGTGTGTGTGTGCATGTGCGTGCGTGCGTGTGTGCGTGTGTGTGCCTGGGAAATTCCAAACAGAACCCAAGTACCCAAGTTCCCAAAAGCCCTACTTCTTGTGAAGCCTCAAGGATACAACCAGGATGGCTGATGATGCGGCGAGGATGTAGTGGGGATGGTTGATAATGTAACCCACAATCTCAGTTTTTCTTAGCTTTTCTTTGCTGCGCCACAGCCCATGGAATGTGCTTAAGGGGGGAAGGGGTGCTGAACGGAGGAGGGGGGAGGGGGGGTTGCATAAGAGGTTGCCAAAGCCGGTGCTACCGGCTGGGCAAACGGTTGGGGCACCAAGGCTGGTAATTCAAAAAACAGTTGGTACACTGTTGGTGGTGTACAGAAGCAGTAAGGCCAGTTCCGAAATGGAGAAAGAGAAAAGAAGAGGAGGAGGAACCCCCACCCTGGTGCTCAAAATGGGGGTCCCCTGGGAGAAGCCCCCGTTCCGGTTCTGAAATTGGGGAATTTTGTCCCCACCATCCAGGAAAAGAAGCTGGGTTTTGCAGAGGACTGTCCAGAGAGTCCCCTCTCTCAGTTCTCAGACTGGGGCGTGTCCTGGGGACAAACATACCCCATTTGACAACCGACCTTCAAGCGGTTGGGATGGAAAGCTCTGTCATTTCGAAGGTGGGGGTGTCCCTCTTCAAGCGCATGGCTAGACAGCGAGCGCAAGGCCTGCAGCCTGACAGGCGCGTACCTGATGGTATCATAGGACACTGGCGCCCCTTTCTTGGGATCGTCCCCGATGGTAGTCAAGTGGTTCTGGATGAATTGAATGCTTGCGGACCAATCCCTAAGAATCCGAAGATAAGGGGGCATGCGTTGGAGTACCAAGGGGGCCTGTGTTGCAATACAAAGGCAGACGTGCACGAGGGACACATGTGGGAGGTCAGTGTGTCTTGGTGCTGGTCACTTCACGGCTGCGATTAGTGTAGGTGGGCCTGCAGCCAGCATCCCATATGTGTGCGCGTCACAGACTTGCTGATGTCTTCACCACAACACCTGCCCAACTATCGCTGCTGTGGCAAGGCACAAATTCTCCGCCACTTCATGGGGCAATCAAGGACCCATTTTTTTTTAAATCAAGGACTTTTTAAATCAAGGACATCTGATGGGTCCCTCAGTAGCACCCACCGGATGCAATGCGTGATGCAATCGGACCCCGCGGGGGGCAGCTCCTCGGGTTTGGACGCCAACTACCCCCCCCCCCCCACTAACTGTTGGCCAGAGGTTGGTTGGGGGGGGGGGTCCGGGGGGCGATTTGGGGTGGGGGTGGGGGTGGGGGGGGCATATGCCCCCAAGGCCAAGCGTTGGTCAATCACAGGCCCCCCTTACCTCCCCTTGCCCATACCATCACCCTAAAACTAACCATAACCTTTTGCAGCGAGCTGGTTTGGCCATGCTAGCCATGTTGATTAGGTTGAACAAGATCCACCAAATTTCGGTCATGGCTGCTTTTGCCACATCATTGCTCTTCATTTTGGACCCCAACACTAACTCTGCCCTTAGCCTAGGGTTAGTTAGAGCTACGGCTAGGGTTAGGGCTAGGGTCACCGAGCTGGTGGAACCAGTCTTGGTTTTATAACCCTCTTTAGTGTCGAGGGTGGATCCAACAGGTTTGGCAAGCAAGCAGCAAGCAGCAAGCAGCAAGCAGCAAGCAGCAAGCAGCAAGCAGCAAGCAGCAAGCAGCAAGCAGCAAGCAGCAAGCATGCGCGAAATGGGGGGAAATCATAGCTCCGTCGTGGGCTTCGGATTCGGCCAAAATTTTGGTGGATGCTACCTATGGGTGTGAGGGACAACCACACAAAGTATGAGCCACAAACTCACCGGTGGCGGCCGGGAACGGGCGTCGCACGTGCCGGACCTCCATTTCAAAATGTGCAATTTAGGGCCAAAATCAGCCCTTTTTTTGCCCAAAACCGCCCTAGAACCTGCTGAAAATGGCCAAATTTGAATATGAAGGGAAATAGTGGCTACTCTACACATTGAGCCACGTAGCCCGAGATATGGTCTGTTTTTGGTTTGGGGCTGTCTGCGGCCAATGTGCACAAATTCTGGGCTTTTAAGGGCCGTTTGGGGGCGGTTCGCGGACATATTGTGGAGTTAGAGTTCGGCACGGGGAAGTCTAGCTGCATTTTATCACCCTCTGTAGTGTCTAGGGTGGACCTATCACGTTTAGCAGCAAGCAGCAAGCAAGCAGCAACAAGCGTGCATGAAATGGGCAAAATCACAATTCCGTCGTGGTGCTTCAAATTGAGCTGAACTTTCGGTGGATGATACTTGTGGGTGTGAAGAACAATCACACAAAATTTGGGCCCAAAACGGTGGCGGCCGGGAACAGGTGTTGCAAGTTAGGTTTAGGCCGATTTACATTTCAAAAACTGCAATTTAGGGCCACAAACAGCCTTTTTTTGGCCCAAAACCGCCCTGGAATCCGTTCACAACACCAAACAAAGGGAAAAGGTGGCTACACCCCCCATGCGGTCTGACTTCCCTATGTCAAAAAGCCCTCTACGGCCCTCTAACTCCATGATATGTCCGAGAAACGCCTCCAAATGGCCCCCAAAAGCCTAGGAATCTATGCACATTGGCCATTGTTAGCTTTAAACCAAGAAGAGGCCATATCTTGGGCTGCTTGGCCCAAACCGCAATTTTGAGGGCACCTAGTCCACCCGCAACCACCCACTTCTTGTGGTTTCCAACCCCCTTGAATTGCCCAAACGGACGCCTAGACCCCCGTACCTGGACCCAATGGGCTACGGCAAGTTGCAAGAAGAAGCCCAAAGAGGTGGGTGCCAAAACGGGTCAACAAGGTCCTCTGGGTTTTTTTTTTTCAAAATGGTCCCGTGGGATGCGAAAACAAGTGTTTTTGGCACGTTTTGAGCCTTTTGGTAGCCCATTTCAGCCCTTGAAAATCCCGAAATGCCTGGCAAATGGGGTTTTTGGGGACCAAAAAATGGGTCAAAAATGGGTCAAAAATGCGTTTTTCCAAAAATGATCCCGGAGCATTTGGGGTGCCGAACAAGTGAAATGTCCCCATTTTGAGCCCGTTGTAAGCCATTTTGGCCTCTTGAAAATCAAAAATGCCTTGAAACTGGGCTGTTTTGGGAGCAAAAATGGGTCAAATATGTGGTTCCCAATAGTAATTCCGGACCATTTTGGGGTGCACAAACAAGTGAAATGGGCCCATTTTGAGCCCATTTAGAGAATTTTTGGCCCCTCTCAATTCTGAAAGAGCCTTGAAAATGGGCAATTTTGGGACCACAAGTGGCTCAAAAATGGGTCAAAACAAAACCAAAAAATTCATTTTTTGCACGCTAGGGTTGGGCTAGAAGTAGTCATCTGCGGGTTACGCAAATGCTTTCGCCTCTTTTGCATGGCACAATGTGGTAGTAGGGGTTGCACGTCTCTTGTTCTGCCCATTTTTGTTGATCAATATTCTAGTATTTGGCTTTCGCTTCACCGCAATCCCATTAATTACCACCACTGTTTGTCACTCTTGGTCACTGGCAAATTGTTAGTATACATAATGCTTGGTGTGCCTTTCCACTTCACCACAATCGAACTTTGAACTCCAAAGTCTCAAACTTCCAATGATTGTGCATTTCACTACCATGCAGGTAAAACCGCACTCAAACCATACAGCATGCACAATTTTCTTGCGCTTTCGGCTATTGCATGCATGCCCCACTTCCCCATCAGCTCGGTCCCAATATTCGGCCTTGATCAGGGTTAGGGGTCAGGTTAGGACTAGGCCGAGGGTTGGGGTGGGCGTTAGGGTCAGGGTTGGGTATAAGGATAGTGTTGGGGTGCAAAGTGGACAAACTTTTCCTTTGGGCGTCTTTGGTGCCCACAGAGCGTTGGGCGCCTTTGGTTCCCATGGACTCCTAAGGGCAGCACCTTTGGCAACTAACTGTTGGCCGGAGGCCCCCTAGGGGGGGGGGGGGGTAGTTGGCGTCCTAGGACGCGCGGAGTCCCCGCCCCGCCCCGCCCCCCCTGGGATCAGACCCGAACTGTTGTTTCTGGGGCGAGGATGCAGTTGGGACAGTGTGTGTCTTCCTGTTGATGTTGGACTCGTACAATGGGAGCTGCGTGCGTGTTTTCGCTTTGGCTGTGCGCACTTGTTCGGGCAAGGGGTTTACATTTGGTCTGACTCCCCTTCAGTGAATCTTCGGTCAATGATGCTCATGTCATGAAAAGGCTGCGCCACCCGGCACAACCAAATACCACTTGCCCTGTCTCCCTTTGGGCTTATCCGGCGTCCCTTGGCACCCGTGCCGTGTCCCGCACACACCCGTAGTTGAACTCATAAGGAATGCACCAGCCAATGGGTCCAAACTTCCGTCGCTCCTGAACAACATGCAGCGATCGCTAGCACCAGGAGGCGCAGAAAGAAAGCACAAGAGGAATAGTGCAAGCCGAGGGTTGAGGGTGAAACACAAAATTTTAAGTCTGAGGAGGCCAAAATAACAAACACGCGTGTGGGATAGGCGGGCATCAGTTGGTCGGTAGGCTGAACTGGATGTCCCCACCATAGACACTTCCAGCCATTGTTCATCAGCCATTGTCCATCAGCCATTGTTCATCAGCCATTGTTCATCAGTCATTGTTCTCAGCACAGTGTCCGGGTCTTTGCTAGGCGACTGGCCCGGTGCTTTCGCATATGTTCGCTTTGCCTTTCTTCCATATGGGAGATACGATGTGAGAAACAGTAACACGGGGTCAGGGATTTCGAAGGATCACTAAGCCCTGCACATCAGTGGCGTGCTGCAATTCCAGGCCATGGGACCGTGGGGTCGCCAGTGCAGTGTCCTCCTGGTGCTATCAGCCCCGGCTGTGTTTGTTGGTGTGTGGTGCTTTGCAATACCCCACCTCCGCCCCACAGGCCCTGTCCCTGTGCCCCGAAGAGACAATCCCCGGATGAGGACACTCAGGTGGGGGGCAGAGGTTCTTGCTTTTGTGGGGTGCTGTGTTGCGGTGCTGCCCGGTTGTCCGGCCGAGAGGGTGCCCCTGTAGCCGAAAGGCAGAGCCGGAGGGCCCGAGAGCTGGGCTGGTTGTCTTGCTTGCCCTTCCCTATTTGCCCCCCCCCCCCCCCCCAAACTTCCCTCCCTGTCTCCCCTTGCTCCCTCCCTCCGGGTGGCTGTGCTGGACCAGGCCTCAGTAGCCCAGGCATTTTTCGTGTTGATGCTATTCCTGTTTTCTATTGGGTGTCACTCTGTAGAAAGCAGCTCGCTGAGCCTTCCAGAGCTTGGGGGCTACTGGTGCCAGCTGCCTGGGCAGGGGTGTGCCCTGTTGGCGTGAGTGTCGAATATCTATCCCGCTGCTCATAATCGCAGTGCCTTGGCTCCGTGGTGTCCAAGTCCCTGCTAGTGCCAGCACTCACAGGCTTCACCTGCAGTCATTCCCAGACTGTGAAGCCAGGAGGGTGCTCTCTATAGCAGATGATGTCGGCACAGCGCCAGGGGGGTCTGGGGCACCACATCAGTGGCATGCAGCTTTTCCAGGCCTCTTGCCTGCGAGTGGATGGTGCCCCCTCTGCCACAGGCCAGAGGTTGCTCCATTCTGTGCTCGTGCTGATGGTTGTGGGCACTGGAGCCCAAGTGCAGACAACGTGTGGAAAGAGGCGGACCACAAAGGCCAAGAAAAATCGACCGGTTGGAATATTCGGTGTAATTTCCTTGTTTCATTTTTGTAGAGAGAGTGCCGCATACTGTTTGGCAGTGGATGCTGAGCGGTGCAGACTGTGTGCCCCGGCTGTGGATTGCAAATGCTGCATTGAGTTGGCCACCAATTTTCATGCGTCAGCAAATGGCAAGTATTTTTGCTGCTGCCACATTCGCCAACGCCATGGCTTGCGAGAATGTGAAGTGGCCGAATATACTGAGCTAGAATGCACTTACAAGACTTCTTCTTAACGGGTACTTAACGGGTCTTAGCGGGTACAGATTATCAATTTATTGCAAAGTTTCGAATACACACAAATAATGGTGCGCAGTTGGGTGCAGCCATGGGTGGCAGTCAGCCAACACAAATGGCACAAAGGTTGCTTGGGTGTGGAATGGAACTTGTGGGTATGTGCCCCCGGTGCATCTGGGACTAGCTGTGTTGCTTTCCCTGGCGTCTGTTCTGACGGGATAGTCTGGTGTGCCACTGTGAGGCGGGGAGGGGGCATAAAGATTGGTAGCTTACCATGCACTACAAAGGGTGTCCAGTGGAATGTCGTTTTGTGCGCCCTGTTTGTGTAAGCTGCCTTTGTTGATCGAGGTCAGTTCTGGGGAGTGTGGGGGGGGGGGGCGGTGAGGACAGGTGATGTGGTGGTCTTGTGGGCGAGAGCGGGTACCTGTTCCACCGCCACCATTGCTGCTTGCTGCCTTTAGCCTCTTGTTTCCCAGTGCAGCCTGGGGCTGGAAACCTTTCCCCCTCGATCCTTGTGTGTGAATCCTGCATCAGTGTCACTGCTCTCTGCGCACCTTCTCGAAGTCCGTTACCAGGGGGATTTGCCATAAAGGACACAAAGGTCCGGGGGGCATACGCAATGGTCACTGGAGTCACTGGAGGGGAAGGGGGGGGGTCAATAGGGTGACCTGAGTAACTGCACTGCAGTGAAACACGGGGTCGTGCTCCGAAGGACCCCTTCACAACACAGAAGCGTGCATATGCCAAGGAGTGTGCTTGCGGGAGATGCTCAGGGACCCCCCGCTTCCCCTGGCCCACGGCGTGACCTTGGGGCCAACAACCAGGAACAAGTGGGCTCCAGAAGCATGCGCTCGGCCCCTGGGCGCACGGGTCTCAGAGGTCTTTGGGAACCAACCCCCCACCCCCACCCCTTGGGGTTATCTTCTGTGGGGACCGTCCCTCGTGGTCCCCTGAACAGCCGGGCATTTTTGCACAAGGAACCCTCTGAAGTGTTTGCGGTTGAAGACCAAATCCCGATCTGTGCGGGAGCAGCGGCCAATGTAATCAACAGTTCCAAAATCAAGGCACCGTTTGCAATCCACTGGAGGGTTGTCAACCGACGGCGACCGATGGTCGTCAGCGGTTACCCGACGGCAGTGGGCAGACGGCTGGCGGCTGTTGGTGCTTAATCGACCAGGAGCGACGGAGCAATCGAGCAAGCGTTGGGCCCTTGAAGGCCAGCAGTTGACTGGGAATGGCTTGACCGTCTGCCGACGGCTTGGGGCCCATGTTTGTTTCGCCCATGCCTGGGACCGGCCCAACCCCAAATAAGTAGAGCCCCAGGCATTGCAGAGCAGAACCTGCACAATGGAATGCAGCATGCTGATGGTGAAGAGCATGGGCCGCCACTCCGGGCGCCGGAAATTGTCGAACAGATCCTGCGTCATCCATGAGTACGACCGCAATATGCCCGCCCGCATGCCTGTGCATGTGTGAAACATCAGGTGAGTGGTCAACTTGGCAAGAGAAAAAGGGTACGTCAGAGAAAGAGGGACATGAGCAAACCCGCCTTGATTACGCACGTCGGCCCGTTCGGTGTGATTTTCTGACCACAATTTTTGTATTGCAAAATGCAGGATGACATATTTGTGAGTCGGTTGCAGTGGGAATGAAGTGGGCCGTGCCTTGTGAGAGTCAATGGTATGAAACACGCCAACCCGCTTCTGATAATTTTGATGTCATTTTCAGCCAATATTGTTGCAATGGGCCAAACCCCCTCCCCCCAAGCACCTGCCCTGCGTCAACACAGGATCCATCCGGTTCCTTCACTTTGGCTGTGCTTGCGCAAGTGAGAGCTCAGGGAGTGCACCCAGACATGCGGAAAGCGGACAAACAGAGCACCCAAGCACTTGCCTGACTGTGGAGTTGCGCGACTAGGCGCCTTTGGGAGACAGTTGGGGCATGGCAATTGTGAGTGCACTTCGGAGTAGCCTCCCCTCATGAGCACGAAGATGCATCGTGTGGCATGCAGACTCACGTCCGCAGGTCAGGCCAAACAGACGCGTGGCCACAAAGGCTGGCAACGAACAAACCAGACTGCAGGGTTAGACCGAGCTTCCGGAAACCTGCATACCTCCATACTGCACCAATATCAGGATGCTGGTGCGTCGGTACATACAGGTAAGCACTTGGGCACACACACACAAATGAAGTGCACACACACACACACACACACACATACACACTACACATACACAGTGGGGAAGCAGCCCATGGACAAATTGTGAGAACTTATCATCACACACACACACACACACACACACACACACACACACGCACGCACGCACGCACGCACGCACGCACGCACGCACGCACGCACGCACGCACGCACGCACGCACGCACGCACGCACGCACGCACGCACGCACGCACGCACGCACGCACGCACGCACGCACGCACGCACGCACGCACGCACGCACGCACGCACGCACGCACGCACGCACGCACGCACGCACGCACGCACACACACACACACACACACACACACACACACACACACACACACACACACAGGAGGAGGAGGAGGAGATGCGGTCCCCCGGTAGGGCGCCCCCGCGGCACATCCCCATGGTGCCCGCCGGCCCTCCACGGTCTGGAAAGCGACCGCGAGGGAGGTTTCACCCCAACCCGTCCGGCTAAGCATCATGGCGGCGGCTCTCCTCTTCGTCTCCTCCCCTTGTCCCCTGGTCCGCGCTACGTGCATGCACCCGCCCTACACGTAGCCGGATCCCCTCCCAGGGGCACGGAATGGGGGGCGAGGCGGAGCGCCGGCTCCACTTCCGGCACGGTCCACCACCCCCCCAAGGGAAGGGGGACGCAGTCTCACGGGTGTGGGCCCTTAGCCGCCAGGTACTACCGACTGGGCGGCGTTTGGCCGGCGGAACACGGGGGCTTGGTCCGTGGCCTGGTCCCCCCCCCTCCCCCAAACGCGCGGCACTTCTGCCGAAGGTGCCCGTGCGCGGGGCCATCCTCTAACCCTCCGGTCGTGTCCCCCCAATCTGCAGTGCCGCACGTCTGCGGAGGGGACACGCAAACCCCCGCCTCGGTGAATCCAAAGCGAAGGAGGCCCCCTCGCCTCAGCGGCGGGGGCCTCAGTGGTCCCAAAGCGAAAGAGGCCCCTTCGCCTCAGCGGCGGGGGCCTTGGTGATCCCACAGCGAAGGAGGCCCCCTCGCCTCAGCGGCGGGGGCCTCGGTGTCCGAAAGCGAAAGAGGCCCCCTCGCCTCAGCGGAGGGGGCCTCGGTGGTCCCAAAGCCAAGGAGGCCCCCTCGCCCCAGCGGCGGGGGCCTCGGTGGTCCCGAAGAGAAGGAGGCCCCCTCGCCTCAGCGGCGGGGGCCTCGGTGGTCCCAAAGCCAAAGAGGCCCCCTCGCCTCAGCGGCGGGGGCCTCGGTGGTCCCGAAACGATAGAGGCCCCCTCGCCTCAGCGGCGGGGGCCTCGATGGTCCCAAAACGAAAGAGGCCCCCTCGCCTCAGCGGCGGGGGCCTCGATGGTCCGCAAGCCAAAGAGGCCCCAACTGCCTCAGCGGCGGGGGCCTCGATGGTCCTGAAGCGAAGAAGGCCCCCTCGCCTCAGCGGAGGGGGCCTCGGTGAACCCTAAGCGAAAGAGGCCCCCTTGCCTCAGCAGAGGGGGCCTCGATGGTCCCAAAACGAGAGAGGCCCCCTCGCCTCAGCAGCGGGGGCCTCGATGATCCGAAAGCCAAGGAGGACCCCTCGCCTCAGCGGAGGGGGCCTCGGTGGTCCCAAAACGAAAGAGGCCCCCTCGCGTCAGCGGAGGGGGCCTCGGTGGTCCCCAAACGAAGGAGGCCCCCTCGCCTCAGCGGAGGGGGCCTCGATGGTCCCAAAGCGAAGGAGGCCCCCTCGCCTCAGCGGAGGGGGCCTCGATGGTCCCAAAGCGAAGGAGGCCCCCTCGCCTCAGCGGCGGGGGCCTCGATGATCCGAAAGCGAAGGAGGCCCCCTCGCCTCAGCGGCGGGGGCCTCGATGATCCGAAAGCCAAGGAGGACCCCTCGCCTCAGCGGAGGGGGCCTCGGTGGTCCCAAAACAAAAGAGGCCCCCTCGCGTCAGCGGAGGGGGCCTCGGTGGTCCCCAAACGAAGGAGGCCCCCTCGCCTCAGCGGAGGGGGCCTCGATGGTCCCAAAGCGAAGGAGGCCCCCTCGCCTCAGCGGAGGGGGCCTCGGTGGTCCCAAAGCCAAGGAGGCCCTCTCGCCTCAGCGGAGGGGGCCTCGATGGTCCCAAAGCGAAGGAGGCCCCCTCGCCTCAGCGGCGGGGGCCTCGGTGGTCCCAAAGCGAAGGAGGCCCCCTCGCCTCAACGGAGGGGGCCTCAGTGGTCCCAAAGCGAAGGAGGCCCCCTCGCCTCAGCGGCGGGGGCCTCGATGGTCCGAAAGCCAAGTGTGGGGGAAGGAAAAATACCTGACGAACCCACGGGGCGTCCCTATCCCCCCGCGGCCCAGGCTGGACCGGAGGGACTCGGGTGTAACTGCCGCTGTGTGGGGGAAGGAAAATACCTGACGAACTCACGGGGCGTCCCTATCCCCCCGCGGACCAGGCTGGACCGGAGGGACTCGGGTGTAACCGCCGCTGTGTGGGGGAAGGAAAAATACCTGACGAACCCACGGGGCGTCCCTATCCCCCCGCGGCCCAGGCTGGACCGGAGGGACTCGGGTGTAACCGCCGCTGTGTGGGGGAAGGATGAATACCTGACGAACCCACGGGGCGTCCCTATCCCCCCGCGGCCCAGGCTAGACCGGAGGGACTCGGGTGTAACCGCCGCTGTGTGGGGTAAGGAAAAATACCTGACGAACCCACGGGGCGTCCCTATCCCCCCGCGGCCCATTCTGGACCGGAGGGACTCGGGTGTAACCGCCGTTGTGTGGGGAAAGGCAAAATACCTGTCAAACCCACGGGGTGTCCCTATCCCCCCGCGGCCCAGGCTGGACCGGAGGGACTCGGGTGTAACCGCCGCTGTGTGGGGGAAGGAAACAATACCTGACGAACCCACGGGGCGTCCCTATCCCTCCGCGGCCCAGGCTGGACCGGAGGGACTCGGGTGTAACCGCCGCTGTGTGGGGGAAGGAAAAATACCTGACGAACCCACGGGGCGTCCCTATCCCCCCGCGGCCCAGGCTGGACCGGAGGGACTCGGGTGTAACCGCCGTTGTGTGGGGAAAGGCAAAATACCTGACGAACCCACGGGGTGTCCCTATCCCTCCGCGGCCCAGGCTGGACCGGAGGGACTCGGGTGTAACCGCCGCTGTGTGGGGGAAGGAAAAATACCTGACGAACCCACGGGGCGTCCCTGTCCCTCCGCGGCCCAGGCTGGACCGGAGGGACTCGGGTGTAACCGCCGTTGTGTGGGGGAAGGCAAAATACCTGACGAACCCACGGGGCGTCCCTATCCCCCCGCGGCCCAGGCTGGACCGGAGGGACTCGGGTGTAACCGCCGCTGTGTCGGGAAAGGCAAAATACCCGACGAACCCACGGGGCGTCCCTGTCCCTCCGCGGCCCAATCTGGACCGGAGGGACTCGGGTGTAACCGCCGCTGTGTGGGGGAAGGAAAAATACCAGACGAACCCACGGGGCGTCCCTATCCCCCCGCGGCCCAGGCTGGACCGGAGGGACTCGGGTGTAACCGCCGCTGTGTGGGGTAAGGAAAAATACCTGACGAACCCACGGGGCGTCCCTATCCCCCCGCGGCCCATTCTGGACCGGAGGGACTCGGGTGTAACCGCCGCTGTGTGGAGGAAGGAAAATACCTGACGAACCCACGGGGCGTCCCTATCCCCCCGCGGCCCATTCTGGACCGGAGGGACTCGGGTGTAACCGCCGCTGTGTGGGGGAAGGAAAAATACCTGACGAACCCACGGGGCGTCCCTATCCCTCCGCGGCCCAGGCTGGACCGGAGGGACTCGGGTGTAACCGCCGCTGTGTGGGGGAAGGAAAAATACCTGTCGAACCCACGGGGCGTCCCTATCCCTCCGCGGCCCAGGCTGGACCGGAGGGACTCGGGTGTAACCGCCGCTGTGTGGGGGAAGGAAAAAATTCCTGACGAACCCACGGGGCGTCCCTATCCCCCCGCGGCCCAGGCTAGACCGGAGGGACTCGGGTGTAACCGCCGCTGTGTGGGGGAAGGAAAAATACCTGACGAACCCACGGGGCGTCCCTATCCCTCCGCGGCCCAGGCTGGACCGGAGGGACTCGGGTGTAACCGCCGCTGTGTGGGGAAAGGCAAAATACCTGACGAACCCACGGGGCGTCCCTATCCCTCCGCGGCCCAGGCTGGACCGGAGGGACTCGGGTGTAACCGCCGCTGTGTGGGGGAAAGGATGAATACCTGACGAACCCACGGGGCGTCCCTATCCCTCCGCGGCCCAGGCAGGACCAGAGGGACTCGGGTGTAACCGCCGCTGTGTGGGGGTGGGCAGCAGCAAGCAAGTAGGCAGGCAGTACCGGAGGCCATAACTCCGGGGTAACAGTAACTGGGACTCAACATGAGTCCTCTTAACCAAAACAACCCCAAATTCCGCCGGGGCTTAACTCCCGAGCGAAACGGTATTTGGGGCCCCCGTGGGCCTTATAAGCCCACGGAGTGTGCTGAGGCGTGACTACCAGCACTTAAAGTCTGGCCTGTCATACCCATCGCTGGGCTCGCCTCAGCACGGCCGGTCGGGTCCGGCTCTGGGGGGTGCGCACTAAACTGGCCCCGGGGGGGGGCCATTTACCCGTTTAAGCATTAATTATAGCAGTAAGCACTATTTATTACGTTAGTTGTTTACTCAGCGCAAGTTTTTACCCCGCAGACATGCCCCTTCCAGTGGTGCGCTCACCTTTGGGGCTGCCGTTGGGGGGTCCGGGGCTTTTACCCGGACCTCCGGCCCTCCCTGGTTGTTGGCCGGAGGCGTACATTATACAATACTGAGGTTCTTTCATTTACGTACTTACTTTACTTGATACATACACATCTGGGGCCTGGGGGGGATGGCGCCCCCCCTCGGTTCCAAACAGGGCACTTTGTCTCGCCGGGAGGGGATGGCGCCCCTCCTCGGCCCAACACACGGGGGGCCTCCCCTTTGTTCATGTATCCTTCCCAATGGCAGCGCCGTTGTTGGCGCTACTTGTGTTATGAACTCGGGGGACCTCCCCTTATTTCAATTTCTTCCAATTTCTTCCAGCGTATTCCGACCGGCCGCCCCACGTGGGATTCCCGGCATGGGGGGCACGGGGGGTCCTCCCCTTATTTCACATTTCTCATCTCTCCAAAAAGGACCGCCAGGACTGGGGGGCCGCCCCTTATTTCAATACTGATACCGATTCAAACTCGCTCCAACCTGCATGGGCGGAGGGACAGGAACAGGGGGGCCTCCCCTTATTTCAGTACGGTCCCGGTTCACTCGCACCGTCCCCGCTGCAAGCATCCGCTGCAGGAAACGGGCCAAGATCCCCACTGGTGCCCTCTCCTCGCTCCGGTGTCGGAGGGGCCACGAGGGGTGCCACGCCGCATTCGGTCCCCAGCCCAGGATGCACCTGTGCAGGAACAGAGCGAGTGCAAGGGGGCGGGTGGGGGACAGCGTACAAGCCCTGGGGCGGGCTGGGCCACAGGGAGGCCTAGAGAACCCACGCAAACCGCCACCCCCCGGTGGAGCCCGCCCTGTGCCATCGTGGCTCCCCCACGGTGGCCGGCGAGGGGTGGGGCACGCGATCTCGCGACCCAGCCGCCGCGGCTGGACTGGGTCGCCCCCCAGATTGCGTGTTGGCCCAGGGGAACCCCCCCCTGGTTTCACCCCCACACCACGGTGAGGTCACGCGCCCCTGGGCGGCCGTGGGGGTACACACACACACAAACACACACACACACACACACACACACACACACACACACACACACACACACACACACACACACACACACACACACACACACACACACACACACACACACACACACACACACACACACACACACACACACACACACACACACACACACACACACACACACACACACACACACACACACACACACACACACACACACACACACACACACACACACACATGTTGGAGAACCACAAAACAAGAACGAAGCAAGAAAAGTGGTTAAGAAACATGTGTAAGCCATGTCTGGAAGGGTTCTTCCAGCCCTCTGCAGGTCTGACCTGCGGGAAGCAGCAAGCGGTAAGCAACAAACAGCAGGTGACTGGTGCTCAGGGCCAGCTGCAACTTAGGTTTACCAAACTATCTCTCTCCATCAGCGAGCACCTTGGTGTGACGTTTCACTGTCATCGCTGACTTCTACGGGAGGCCGGCCGCTGCACCAAGGGTCCAGTCACAGAACAGCAGGTCTCACAGGCCAGCACAGATCAGTCACAGTGCAAGCAAGAGATGTATGTATGGATGTATTGGATGCAACCATCCAACCGCGCCAAAACAACAACACACAACACACACACACACACACACACACACACACACACACACACACACAGAGAGAGAGAGAGAGGAAAGAGTAGTGAAGCTGGGTGCCACACACACATCACACTCCTGGCCCTGGACGTGTGACAGGCACTTGTCCTTGAAACCTCTGGCCACGGAGTGCGCCCTTTTTTAATTTCTGTCACCCCCCACCCCACATGCATGCACCGCCAAGTACAGGAGGGTAGAGGGGAACGTCCTCTTTTCCCACCCCCATGGAACCAGTCACCATGGTACCCAACCATGGCAACTAGTTGGTTGCCACCGTTGTCCAGTGCTATGTCTTTTGCGTGACATGCTTGTTGATCGCGATCACTTGTGGGGGGAAACGAGGGAAATGGGTGTTGGGTGGGGTGGGGGGGCGGATGGGGGGGGGGGGGAGGCAGTTTTCGGGATGAAATTAGAATGTCTGTCCCCCTGCTCACAACCTCTTGTTTCCTAGTGCACCCTGGGTTGGAAACGCCCCCCCTCCATCGTTGTGCGTAAATCCTGCAGTAGCGCCACTGATCTGTGCACACTGTCTGGGAGTTCATACAGGGGGCTGGGGGCAAATCTCCTTGCTGAGCATGTCTGTTGTCCGGTCAGGTTGAGCAATTCAGGTTTT
>OZ038378.1:171243784-171246284 GCA_964036045.1 Eutreptiella sp. 'Long Island Sound 2002'
CATTGCATTACATTACATTACACTACATTACATTACATTACATTACATTACATTACATTACATTACATTACATTACATCACATTACATTACATTACATTACATTACAATACATTACATTACATGACATCACACTACATTGCATTGAATGACATGACGTCTCATTGCATTAAATTACGTCACGTCACGTCGTGTCACGTCACATCACAATGTATTACATCCCATTGCCTTACATAAAATTACACCACATCATATCACAATTACGCCACGTTACGTTACGTTACACGTTACAATACATCACTTTTGCATTTACATTTAGGTTACATTACACTACACTACACTACATTACATTACATGATAGTACAGTACATTACATTACATTACATTACATTACATTACATTTCATGACACTAAATTACATTACATTACATTACATTACATTACAGTACATTACATTACATTACAGTACATTACATTACAGTACATTACATTACATTACATGACATTACATTACATTGCATTGCATTGCATTGCATTGCATTGCATTACATTACATTACATTACATTACATTACATTACATTACATCACATTGCGGTACATTACATTACATTACATTACATTACATTACATTACATTACATTACATTACATTACATTACATTACATTACATTACATTACATTACATTACATTACATTACATTACATTACATTACATTACATTACATTACATTGCATTACATTTCATTTCATTACACTAAATTACATTGCAATACGTCACATTTCATGACACTAAATTACATGACCTCACCTTACGTTACCTTACCTTACCTCACCTTACGTTACCTTACCTTACCTTACCTTACCTTACCTTACCTTACCTTACCTTACCTTACCTTACCTTACCTTACCTTACCTTACCTTACCTTACCTTACCTTACCTTACCTTACCTTACCTTACCTTACCTTACCTGACCTTACCTTACCTTACCTTACCTTACATCACATCACATTGCATTACATTACATTACATTACATTACATTACATTACATTACATTACATTACATTACATTACATTACATTACTTTACATTACATTACATTACATTACATTGCATTACATTACATTACATTACATTACATTACATTTCATTACACTAAATTACATTGCAATACATCCCAGTTCATTACACTAAATCACATTACACTACATTACATTACATTACCTGACCTTACCTTAGCTTACCTTACCTTAACTTACCTTACCTTACCTTACTTTACCTTACCCTACATCACATTACATTACATTACATTACATTACATTACATTACATTACATTACATTACATTACATTACATTTCATTACACTAAATTACATTGCAATACATCACAGTTCATTACACTAAATCACATTACACTACATTACATTACATTACCTGACCTTACCTTAGCTTACCTTACCTTAACTTACCTTACCTTACCTTACTTTACCTTACCTTACATCACATTACATTGCATTACATTAGATTGCATTACATTACATTACATTGCATTGCATTACATTACATTACATTACATTACATTACATTACATTACATTACATTACATTACATTACATTACATTACATTACATTACATTACATTGCATTACATTACATTACATTACATTACATTACATTACATTACATTACATCACATTACATTACATTACATTACATTACATTACAATACATTACATTACATGACATTACACTACATTGCATTGAATGACATGACGTCTCATTGCATTAAATTACGTCACGTCGCATCGTGTCACGTCACATCACAATGTGTTACATCCCATTGCCTTACATAAAATTACACCACATCATATCACAATTACGCCACGTTACGTTACGTTACACGTTACGATACATCACTTTTGCATTTACATTTAGGTTACATTACACTACACTACACTACATTACATTACATGATAGTACAGTACATTACATTACATTACATTACATTACATTACATTTCATGACACTAAATTACATTACATTACATTACATTACATTACAGTACATTACATTACATTACAGTACATTACATTACAGTACATTACATTACATTACATTACATTACATTACATTACATTGCATTGCATTGCATTGCATTGCATTACATTACATTACATTACATTACATTACATTACATTACATTACATTACATCACATTTCAGTACATTACATTACATTACATTACATTACATTACATTACATTACATTACATTACATTACATTACATTACATTACATTACATTACATTACATTACATTACATTACATTAGATTACATTACATTACATTACATTACATTACATTACATTACATTACATTACATTACATTACATTACATTACATTACATTGCATTACATTTCATTTCATTACACTAAATTACATTGCAATACGTCACATTTCATGACACTAAATTACATGACCTCACCTTACCTTACCTTACCT